>CM019219.1:33600448-33722393 GCA_009741485.1 Malurus cyaneus samueli
AAAAGAGAGAGGATCAGCAATTGATTAGTAAAATTTATATAACACATGTAACTCACTTACAGGCTTAAGTTACAAATCTAAAATAACTAGGAAGATAGAATAACATTTCTTATCTACTTGCTGCAGCACTTTCACACGCACAATGCACACAGACACTAAGAGTCGTTCAAGGTATCGAACCTGTGGCAAAAGCATTTGAATTCAGTGAAGTAGACACTTTGGACACCTTTGCATCTCTTCAGTGGGTACCCTGCTAAGCCTAATTTAAGAAAACTAGATTCAAAGTTGAGAGTGTTACTTTAAGGTTTCAAGTATGCAACTTAACGTAATTGACTTCTGTTACATAAAGCAACAAAGCAACTGAAAACAGAGTTAAACATCAATGAACAATAAGCAAGCCTGTTTTTTTTTTTTAATGTAAACAAACCACTGACTTGTAAATTAAATAGCAGCAACATGGAGTTCTAGCAATTTACATAATTTAGTTTTGAGGATAGCTCATGGCAACTATAAGCATTATTGAAAATGCCTGTTCATGTCAGTACTTTTCCAGTACAAACATAATTTACCAAGATTTTTCTAAGTACAGCCTTACTCAGAAAAAATGATAACATTGTATTTAAAATATGCTCAGTTCAGAGGATGCATAAGACAGTTCTAGTGATTGTCATTACAACAGATTCAAGATATAAATACTTAAGGACATAACTGTATAATACTGCCATGATTTTGCACATGTAACTTTGTGAGTTCAGTGGGAGGATAAGACCGAGGCATGCACCTAAGCAGCCACAGTCACAGCCTTCATTGACCCCAAAGGAGTGAGCTACTGTATACTGCATTGTTCCCTTCCTCCACAAGAACAGAGGGCATCAGGAAGTCAGTCACTGAGCAGAGAGCACAACACTCATGGGCAAGTCCCTTCCATGAGATGGTGTCACTTTTAGTCACTTTTTTGGGCCATCAGTGTACTCAAGGAAGAAGAAACAATTTGAATCACTAACAGCTGTAGTGGTTTGAAATGCTCTCGCATGTAACTACATGGCAAACAGTACCTCAAATTTGTGATTAAAGCTGTACAAGCAAACAGGTAAAACCAGCACTATTCCGTATAGTATTACAGAATATTCTCCGTAGAGAATCTCAAGCTAATCATATCCAACTCCTGAACAGCTTCTACAGATAACACACATGGAGTTAAGCCTAGCATGGCCTTACGCACTTAATTGTTCCTAGAAACTTTTATAAATCATACAGTGTTTTGACATCAGTTAATTATTATGGCTTACATTTGTCCAGTTAGTGATCACCATAAATATTCCAAGATCTACTGAATTTGTCAGGGCCTTCTGCATTCATGCTGAGTAAATTAAAATGCTCTGAGGGGATAGCCTGAGAATAATGCAATAAATGCTATTTTCCCAGTCTCTTATGGTATAAGAAAAAAGGAGTAGTCCAGCAACTAACAGGAGACAGTATGCCACCTGAAATGAGTTGCTATGGCATCCCAAGGACACACAATTGGGCTATCAGCCATTCCCAAAGCTTCTGTTGGATAGGTGCCAACATATTCAGCTCCTTGAACCTGGGCTGTGTACAGGAAAATACAAAATTAACCCTATAGTGTCAACTGTGATGCTTCGGTTTTATCAATTGGATAACATTATAACCTCAATTGCACATCCCAATAAAGCTGATGCAATGTATCTGTATAAAACTGAGCAGAGCATGAAATTACTTGTTCAAGGTAAACTCTTAATGGACATCTGTTGAACTTGCCAATAAAAGGACTGACTTTTCAACACATAAGTAACCCCCCAATGGCAAATGTACATGCCAGTAGCATAAAACAGAGAGGAAGCCTTTAAACCTGGATAACCCCAGAGAGAAAGAGAGCTGAGGTCTATCCACAGCAAAAGCTCTAAATAAGGTAAACTCTTGCCATTCATGTACCAGTTCTGTATGTTTGATCTAAGGACCACTAGATTTCCAATGGAGGAGGCTTTTGACAAAGTCAGATATCTTTTTCTGGAACTCTGGAAACACTGAAAAACCACAAAGCTGGTCAAGTCATAGCAAACCTGCTTAAGCTTGAGGGCCTGTTCAGAGAGATGCACCTGCACTAGAGAACAAAAAAAAGTCCTGAAAGTTTCAGTAACCACAAGGAGCAACAACTTTGTTGGATTCAGCTAGAGATAAAGGATCACAAAAGGGAGAAGGATTCAGTCAGCCATAAAGCTCAAGAGCCGGAGGCTCCAAGAAATCAGAAGGACACACTTCTTTTTCACCAAGGATTTTACAACAATTAAAACCAGGCCACACAAGCCACTTCCTAGAATGGTCGGTGTGAGAGTACCAAAGCCATCCATTACTTTGGACAAATCAACAACAGTTGCTATTCTGTGGCATTTCCAGTGATTCTAACCAAGGGAACTGCACCCAAGGCAACAAAAGGTACTGCTGCTTTAAGGAGACATGGCATTTTGTTCGGTCCTCCTGCTCAACTCTCTTATCACAACCAAGTAATTACTATACTCCTTTCTCTTTTCGGAAAGGCTTTTCTATGGGAAAATTAGAGACAAATTTAAAATACAACTCAGTCGCCGTCATTAGCAAAGTACGGTTCGGCTGTGAAACCCTGGAGGGGCCCCCTGGGCCCTCCAAGCTCCCCCCATGCAGCGCAGGTGTCCCAAGTCCGCTGCTGCTGGAGCCCGTCTGCCTCCCCCGCTGCCCTCCACAGCCCACAGATACACAGTGAGAACGAAGCAGCGAGGCGAAGCGCGGGGGGAAGGAGCGAAAAAGGTGGCAAAGCAGCTGCTTCTGTACCGGGGTGGCTTCTGTTCTCGGCGCCGCTTCTTCAGGGAACTTTTCCTGCCTCCCTGGGCGAGTTGCTTTCCAGTGCTGCAGGGCTGCTCATTTTGAGGGAGTACAAACTTCAGCAATCCAGGGGAAAGAGGGGGATTCCACCATCATCCAAAGCTGCTGGCCGACTCACGGAGCAGCCTCCAAAATGAGGCAGCTACAGGCTCCTTTAGCCAATAATAAAAGTCTCTCCAATGTGGAGAATACTGCACCAACACCCCCAGGACACCTTCCGGTTCCATGATATTCACAAAGCCCTGTTTTTCATCTAGGAGATACTGCTGTCCTTATCTCATAGGCTGTGCTATCAGTTTGCTCTCAGCCAGATTGTAGCTAGCCAAGAAAGTCCCCTGCTGTAGTTGGAGTCTGAGTTAGAATCTATAGGGAATTTGCAGACAGTATCCGGGGGGATTCTCAAGACCCATCTTGTTTCCTCATAGCTTCTAAGACCATTCTCCACTAAGGAAGCAGTTCAGCCTGATCTCCCCCCGTAGCCCAATCCCATAGCTGGACCCCGATACTATCCCACAGATCAGCAGAAAAAATGCTCACAGTTTCGTCCTTTACCATTGGCTGCAGTCCATCTCAAAAGCCGCTTAAGTGAATGAGAGGACAGAGTCTCATGTTTTTCTAGCAGCTCTTTTGTAAGTTCGAAAACGGACTGCTCCTCTTTGGAAAATGTATGTCCCATTATCCCACAGCTCACCTAATCTCCCAAGATGATTGACTGCTGGCAGTTGCTTCCTTTCCATGTAGATAACACAGTCTTTTCCTCTGTGCTTAGATTACCCCCCATAATGGGTTCATTTCCCGGTGGCTCACCTCAACTTCAGGAGTCAGGTCTCAAGTTTCTGATTTCTGGTCCAAACCTCCAGCCCCTGGGCTTTTCCCACTCTCAGCGGGCAAATTCGCGGCGTCCCAGCCGCTCTTCTCGTCTGTAAGACAAGCATTTCCTGCTCGCAGCAGGCGAATCCACGGCTCTCAGCCATTCCCCCAGCTTCAAAAGCTATTCCTAGCTCGTGGCGAGATCAGCACCACCCTGCCTCAAGGCTGGGCACCCTGGAAAATATCGGGGCCAGGTAGCTGTTCGGCATTCCTAGCAGGCAGCTTCAACCTGTTGAGCGCCAGATGTCGCTGTTGGCCAGATAGCAACACAAAATAACAGCCACAAAGACACACATATACACAGAATTAATAGCTCCCTTTATCCCGAGCTAAGCCCCTTTTATCCACTTAGCAATTAGTGTATACATTTGTGTCAAACATACATTGGTCAGTGAGGCTGTCACTTTCTACTCATCAGCATGTGATTGGTGGGTTATTGTTTCTGTCCTTGAACATCTGTGTTATTGGTCCATATTCCATTCTCCTTTTCTCAGAGACAATCAAGGACGTGGTGTTTTTCTTTCATGGAGGCTGTTAACACTCCCTTTATTATGTAAACCTATAACAAAGGAGGCAGAAGGAGAGGGAAGAACTACACAGGCTCACAAATCTGTGAGGCAAGCTACAAGGTTGCATTTAGCACTCCAGAAATTTTGTAGTTTAGCCCTCTGAGCCCAGCAGACCCTGCTAATGCACAGCACCCATCTCCTGGTGCCAGTGAGATTGACTTGCACTCCGTCTCCAATCTCAAATGCTCTTTTATTCCCCGTTAACATCTCATTCGCATTTTCAGGCTGGACATGTATCTATATAACATACGCATTATGCAAATGTCCTGTTCTTAGGTACATTTCAATGAAAAGAATCGAATGTAACCAATTCAATCAGTGAGGCAAATTAGATAAGATAACATAAATCCTGAGCCATGCACCTGACAAGCGTCTCAGGTTTTGAAAGCAAAACCAGGCTACTCAGGATAAGAGCCAAACACTAACATATGTTTGTCATATGTGGTTCATATGGGTCATCTGAAAATAATTTTTGGCCTGGACAGCAGCTCTAAATTCACTGTGTCCCCCACATCAATTTGTGTTGATTTCAGCTGCATAAACTCAAGCTGCAGAAAATAAGTATTTTTCTGACACTTATTCTAGTTCACGTATCTGCAGCATACAAATATTAAAACCAGCTCCAACAGTAAACAGCCAAAGGCTATTTCTTGGCAGAACATGGTTTGCATTCACATTTGCTGCTAAGGCCAGCAGAATCCCTCATTTCCACTGCCTGTATGATAGGAGGAAAATTTTCTCAGATATCTTGTGCAGGAAGTGACCCAGATCATGGCCTCCCTGAAAAGTGACCCCACTGATAGTACCCACAGTTTTGAGACACACATCCTCCCCTGGGTGTTGAGATTGTATCAGAGATGGGACTGGAGGAGATCAAAAAGCCCTCGCAGCCCATCACCCTGAGACATCTGAATGGTAAGTCACTAACAGTTAGCCCACGGGGATATCAGTCCTTCATGCTAACACCAACTTCAGGGAAGGCAACTTACTGTTACCTCTTAACTTTGCATGTTAACTGATACTTGTCTGCCTCTTAACAAATAAACTTATCTCTGTAGCTTAAGATAGAACCTTGCAGTGATTTTCCCTGAATCAATTATTCAAGGTACAGAAAAAATGTTGCATAACATAAATGACCAAGAGAGTACATTTTTTAAACACTCCACAAAATTTTAGGCCTCAGAATATACATATCTAATGGAACATCAGCATCCAGCCATGCGGCAATGCTACACCAGCCTCGCACTTTCACATCCTTTTTACATCATTCCAAGACAACACTTGGGTGCAATTACTAGCGTGGAGTTTGTACTAGGAGTTTGTACTAGCATGCAACCAATTGCATACAAATCATAATTTCTTCCCTGAGCCAATAAAATAATTACCCAGGAGGCTGAGATTGGTCTCAAATCAGTGCATCCCAAGAGCTGTCTGTAAATACAAGAGGAAGAAAACACTGTGTCAGGATGCTGACTTGTTCCAGGCTTTGAAATGGCTGTCCTTAAACTATCTCCTTACAGTGAGCTGCCCACCATGATTTCTTTTGAATGAAAAGACAACTTAGTTTTTTAAACAGCACAAACACAAAGCAGTCAGCAAAGACAAACCACAAAACAATATGTAATATGCAACCCTTGACCCCTGCAGCCCTATGCTTCCATCCTTGGGTTCACCTGGGTAAATGACCCGCAGAGCAGCTCCGTGTCTTCTTAGTCCTTGCAGGCTCCTCCTGCCATCTCGTGGCTGTGACTGCTGCTCACCACATTCTGCTGCCTGTCAAACTTCCTCAAACACACAGGAATGGGAGCCAGTTGAGAACATAAAGAAAGAAAATGGGAGGAAGAGCAAATGCTGTCAGTCACCAGGAGCATCAGCTCAACAAAACAGTTGAAAGCTCTTTACTAACAAGTACCAGAGCTTGGAAATAAAACACTCCTACACTTATTTGCTCGGGTCCCCTGGGCACTAACTGCAGTTTCACAACACAGAGTCAGACAGGGAGCAGACACACCAGCACTATGGATCAGAAAGCTGCTGCTACACACACAGGGAGCAGAGCAGGACCCATAGGCAGGCAGGGGGACATGGTACAGAACAGTCCTCAGTGACACACAACTTCTCTGTTCAAATCGGTAACACAAGAGCGCCAGAACTGGCATGCCACATGCCTGGCTCATGCCTCGAGCTCTCACACAGCTGGCAGCACACACTGTGCCTCAGAGATGCCATACAAGGTTTCTGTTGGCACCTTGAAACTGAAGTTTTCAGCACTGGAAAATTTTACAGGAGTCTTACTCTTCCCAGCTCACACATCCTTCTTCACAGCTAACACAGGGAGTGACACCACTGCAAGTTCAATTTCTCCTTCTCAGCCAAGCAAAGGAACAGCTCTTTTTTGGCAGTGTTTAGAGGAAACTTCACTTTGTTTCAGATGAGTTAGCTCTGTAAACAAAATCAAAAGATGCTTTCCATTTTCCTGCCCTCACTGCTCTCCTAAAGCCATCCCCAAAAGCTAAACCACTCTCCTTATACCTTTGACTGCTGCATCAGTTTCCCCCACAGCTTGCCCAGTTATCTCTGTACCCCTTCTGTGGAGATTGGGCTCAGACAATATTTACTTACCTTTCACTGAGCAAGAACTGTACATTTCATATATATTAACATGTATTTCATATATACATAAGTACATTTAATATATACATATACTCTGTATGTATCAGCTGTATTCTGAGGTGCTGTAGAGTGAGGTCCTTTGGAGACTCCTTAGCTAAAGCAGCAACTCTTTGGATTTATAAATTACAGCATTTTAACTGTCTAAGAAAAGGGCAGAAGGAGACTGACCTGACAGGAAAAGTGTTGAGAGAGGGCTGTGGTGAAACAGCTCCAGTTAATTCAGTCTGGACTTGGCTGATTTCTAAACCTATGAAGATACAGAGACTTGTAACTGTGCTCAATGGCTTAAAATAACAGCAAGGGTAAAACAAAGCCTAAATGAGGCTACAGGCTTGTCAGACTTTAAAACTTGAATGAATTTTACAGAGGTTTTTTTTTTCTCATAAAATATTATCTTGTCAAGTGGAAATATTTTGAGAAAACAGCTTGGTAGATGGCTTTTTCCTTGACTGTAAATAATAAGTACAAGGGATCTATGTGTGTCAAAATGGAGCCAAATACTTAACAACAGCTCTACTTTCAAAGCCCCCGGTGAAATTCCAGGCACTGCCCTCTACCAATGCAGAGCATCTGTGTATATCCTGCCTTTTAACATGAAATTTTATTGGGAAGGACTCTTGGCCAAAACAGAAACTGTGTGCAGAGTTTGTTTCAGCCTTTTACTCCCTTTATTTAATTAAAATAAGATAAATTAAAAAGACAAAAAGCCATTCACTATGCCCTTCTCTCAATGACACTAGGAGCAAAGAGCTTCAGGGGACAAAACCCCTGGTGATCCAAGCCCTGTTAGGGCTCCTCTAGCAGCATCAGTGTTCCCCAGCACTGTGCACCTAGAGGGCAGCTTCTTCCTCATTTATGTCCGAGAAACTTCACTAGAGATGATAAATGTGCTAAGTTGCAAGGAAGAAAAAGCTCCTGATTGCATAATCCTTACTACTATGATGAGTCACCTTGAAAATTTCTTTCAAGAGAGTAAATGAAACAGAACATAATACAGCAGAGAAATTACTGTAGCATAAAACAAACTCTCCCTGGTGGCTCTTTGAGAGGAGCAACATTTCTGAATAAAACTGTTTCTCTCCCTGATTATAAAACATATTTTCAAGTATTACTCATATTCAGAGAGGAAAACTTGCTCTCAAAATCTAGTGAATTGTGATCTGCAGCTAATATTCCCTCAAGGATTAAGTTTGATAATAATGCCAAAAGGTACCTCTGAGGCCCATCTCTGCTAATGTTGCTCAGTCTGAAGGAAAGCTCCTTCAGACTGGCTTGTCCCAGAGTGCTGCTTTTTCAGTTTCTATAGTGCCATTTGGACCGAGCACTGAAAAGGCAGCAACAACCCATCTCCAGTTCAGAACCTTTTGGAAAACCTAGAATGACAAAGAGTGGCTAGAAAGACCACTCACAGCTCTTGCTACTCAGACTCATCTTGCTCCAAGACATGGATATGCTTTCCCAATGAGACCAGCTCTTCCAGGATAAGCCATCATAGATGCACCTAATACACACAATTTAGGATGCAAAGAACCGTTGAATTACTTTGTCACTGAAAACTATTTGAAAATACAGACTTTAGAGCAAACCTATTATAATGAAATTCTTAATACACAATAGCACTTCAGACACCATATAAATTAGTTCAGAAGGGACCATTAGTTATGCAATTTGACCAACAGCAATAAACAGTATTTTCACTAGCATCCCTCATCCTTTAGTTTAAGGCAACAACATATGTTTAGTCAGCTCCAGCAAAACTAGGGCAAGACAAACGCTGAGAGCAATCAGCAGCCCAGCACATAAGCTGGCACTTCTTCAGGGCCACCATTAGTGTTCCTCCTTGCATGTACCAGAGAGCTGCACTACCACATGCTTTTATCTACGCATTCCCTGTTTAAACATTTAAAATCATTAAAATGTGTGAGAGCCAGTATCTCTAATCAAATTCTTCTGGCCTAACAAAGTTCATGAAACCTCAGCTTATACTTTCATATTTTGGCATCTAGAAATTACTACCTGCTTCCTCTGCTGGAAATCCCAAACGTCTGCAGAGAGCCTGAATCCCATCTTTAGCCTTAAGTCAGCAAAACACTGCATTCAATACAATCATTTATACAATTATTAAAATAATGCATAATATAAATGATGGAAATGCATATGCTACGCTTTGAGTTTGGAAAATGCTCTGTAGTTCTGTAGGGCAGCAGGGGGAGAATAAATAATGGGAAAGAAATAGCTTTATAACCCTCTTAAGTTTGGTTTGGTTGCAATCAGGAAAACATAATCATTATTAAAGTTTGGCTTAGGAAGAGGATCAATTCAGACACAACAGCTGTTTGCACTGCTGAAAAGTTTCAATTCTTTTAAATGATGTGTAACAGCAGTCATTGTGTTTCTCTGAGTGAGCTAAGAGGAAAATGGTGCATTAATCAATAACGATGTGGCTTGTACACCATTTATCTGTTTGCATGATCCACAGGAAATCCGGTTGCATAATGATATTACTCAATCCAACTGCAATTATGCCTGTGAGGGCAAAGAATAACCGGGTCTCATTAGTAGGTGCCTTTACCCCATCTTCAAAAGTCAGACACCCACCAAGGACAATCTGGTGGGCCATCAGCCTAAGCTTCCACTAATAATGGAATCACACTCCCCGAAATTACCAGGGTTGCACAACACGACTTAATTTTTTCTATCAGAGAACCAATTACTATAAATATCTTCAATACATCTTTAGAAATCTTCAAAGATTTTCAGCTGCTACAGATCTGCCGCAGTGAGTGCTACCAATATGTTTGCTGACTCCAGAAATGAGACATTGATTTAGGACACTCAGAAACAGGTACTTTAAACAATGATAAATCCCTTGTTTAGATGCCTGAGGAAGCTGCAGGTATAAAAGAAAGCTTGCAAACCAATTGCTAAAGCAGCATTAACCAGTGCTCACAGGAATAACCTCCAGTGGATGAAGTGTCGTGCTGAAACTCAATAAGCCTGTGGTTTCAGTGATTCCCTCCCCTCATCACTGAAGCACACATGTGCTGTGTTGAGCAATTTCTGATGCAAAATTGCAGAATTTCCATTTAGGCCACTGGGAATGGGACAGCAGTGCCATCCCCAGTGACAAGCCCAGGTTGGCAATGCATGTATTTAAAAATGCACATATTTAAAAGTGCTTTTTCAACCCACAGCTATCTCCCAGACAGATGGGAGCCCAGGAAAGGCTGCTGGGTCCTGACCAAGCATGCAGCCCCTTCCTCTGCTGGCTGGCCAGATAACCTCACCCCTCCAATCTAGTGCTGTCAAATATTCATCTCTTTCCAGTGTAATCTGTCTTGCTCTGTGAAATTTCTGTATGAAACCACAAGAACCAATCCTCCTGACCTGCTTAATTTAATCAACTGCAAATTTCTATATATCTTTTATTGATTAGAACATTGAACACTGGCAGACCTGTGGCTAACACAAGAGAAGTCTGCATCTGCAATACAAATGTTGAGCTTCTTAAGTTCAAAAAATGGCTGTACTTCAGCTGTTTGCATTCCAAATATATAAAAGAGAGAGAAAAAATGACGCACCTAAATATAAATTATTCAGGAATAAAAATTATTTGGTGGCACAGTTTTACAGTTTGTTTTCTTAACAAATTGTCTGCTTCTTCACAATGTAATCCAAATGGAGCAGTTACTGATAGCAGTATCTGAAACTCAAGAGTTTTAGCCAGGGGGAACACAGAGAATTCTACCAGGCTGCCCTTCCACTCCCACAGAGAACTCTTCTCATCCTGCAGCGAGATTCTCAGAGGGCATCTGCAGTTCAAGCCTTTTTGCTGTGGTGCTGTGCTGCGTGCTCTTTCCTCCCTATGTCAGAATTAAATTAAAAGTAAGCATGAAACATTCATTGCTAATTATTTTTTGTAGTCATGAGATGCTCCCAAAGAGACACACCCTTCGGGGAGGGGGTTGGCATTCCCGACCTCACTGGGAAGGTGCCAGATCAACCACAGAAAACCCCTCAGCCAGGGGAGACAGCAAAAGGTGTCCGGTTGCTGAGCAGGTAACTCAAAAATTGCTCTCCTTGGATGAACTTGGTTTATTAACACCTAATTATAATATTAATGCACATCTCCATTCCAAAGTTACCTGCCTCCAAGGTATGAACAAACCTCACTGGGCATACATTCTATATTTTATTGGTGATATCATTAAGAACAAAGCGAGAAAATTTTACACTAATCAGTAACAAAGCTATGTATGACTAGAGCCACTCAGGCTCCACCTAAACATAAAGAAATAGGCTAAAATGTAAGTTAAGAAAGGGCAGAAATCAGAGAAGACTCCATCATAAATCCTAGGATCAGCCGAGGGGTTGAACCTGCCTTTTCCCTCATAGAAGCCCATTGGGTAAGAACTGCACTCTGTGTGCACTGAATGATTATCTCAAGCTCACTTTTACTAGCGATTAGAACTCATATGTATATTACTTTTGTCAGGAGAATTAATCCACAAACACCAGAGGTTCATGTCCAAAAAGGAGACAGAGAAGTTCTGTAACTTCATTCATGAATAAAGGGAGAGGTCATAGACATTCCCTATGGGGTCTCTCCAATTGCTAGAGGGCGCAGCCTCTTTTATCCCAGTTTCCCGGGATTTTTATCCCAATTTATTAACACAGTCTTGGGTAAGTCAATCAGTGGAATTCCTATGGAAATCCTTCCCATTGTTTTTTCTGTCTCGCAGTATCCATCTTATCTTACCCCCCAGAGTCACTGTTTGTTTGTAAAGACACTGCTCCAGACTCAAGGCTTACCTTTTGGAACTCCAGCAAAAGTTTCTCACACCAGGTCTACTTTAAGAGCAGGATCCTAAATTTATGAGATGATCAGGTGTCTGTAAGGCCTATGATATATTATCCTACAAATGAAAACTCTCAGTCTTAATACGTCAACATGACATAGATATTTAGTCTTCAGTGCTAGATTATACATCCAGAAGTGAGATAAAAAAACTAATGGTTCCTGTTCCTCCACAACATATTTGGCTCTTGAATCCTTTTCTGTTTTCTAAACTCATCAAATGAATTTATGAGTTTGGTTGAATTTATGAGTTTGGCTAAGCAAAAGCTAGCCATCAGTGAAATCAAGTGTGACTAGGTGTAGACATTACATTGCAAAGAAGTCTAGCAAAAGACAGATTGCTCAAAGTTTACAAAAATCTGCTGTGATAACATGGCTAAATGAAATGCACAAGGACGCATGAAGTACAGGGGTACAGGCTATTTTAAGAAATGAGTGAGATTTGGATGAGCCAAGTGACACACAGAAAAAATATGTTGGTTTTGTCAGGCAGTTTAGGGCCTTTCATTAAAGGCTCATCCATAGTGTCGTCTTGTTGGGGGTTAGGATTCTTCCTAATTTTTTATTCTATTTCTTAGGGAATTTTTCTCCCATTTGTTGCCTAAGAGATGATACAAAAATACTTAAGAGGCAAAAGTATGGCTGGGAGGGGAAAGAGAGGGAAAGGTGCAGTTTTCTACCATCTTTTAGCTGGGGTTTTCTGTTGGGAAGTACAGGGATACTGGGAGAATTGGCTGGGATGAGGGGCTGGGCTCAGCACTCTTGCTCACGCTCCCTCTTTCTCTCAGGATGGGAGTGAAGACTATCATGGTTTTGGTGCCAGACTGCTGCTGCCAGGGGGACTCACTGCCACTGCAGTTTTTGTCCTGCTTCTCCTTACCATGGATGAGCCTCTGCTCATGAGAGCAGCCTCTGCTGAACTGGCACCTTCCCAGTGAGGTCGGGGATGCCAACCCCCTCACCAGAGGGAGTGTCTCCCGGCTGCTTGCCCATCTGCCGCTCAGGCCCGCTGTTTCCTCGGGTTTTTTGCTGCACTTTAACTCGACACACGATGTCCACCCAGATTCCCATGGCTCTCGTCACGGCCTCGGAGTTTCTGCTACACTGCATCTTTCAAGCAATTTCATCACCATAATGTGATATATTTTTCTGGTTTTGTTCCTGAAGTGTGATAAAGAACATTTCATTAAAGCACCTGGCTGACAGTAGTCTAGTGATGTTTAATAAAGGCAAGCACTTAACCAGAGCTTTTAGACTAGGGTACCTTTTTACAAATAAAAAATTCTTCGGTAGTGTTTGAATCACTTCTGAAACATTCACATTTGCATTTTAATGAGCAATTGTGACAAGGGTAGTATTTGCCTAGTTAAAATCCTAGATGAAACTTTTATACAGTAAGAACTAAATAGCCTATGCATGACCTAGGGAAATGTCAGAAAACATGTTCTTTTTGAAAGTTGGTGACTAAGGTAGTTATTCACCAAGGATAGCAAAGTAGGAGAAAGTACAGTTTTGAAGGACAGTGTATTTGTATGTGTTTATTCTTGAAAATATAGAACAAGGAAAGGGCATCATGTGCCAAGACAGCAGCAAATAAAACCTGTAAGGGCTGACAGAGACACTGGTAAAGCATTACTGACATCTAGTGCTACACCACAGCGCATCAGCGTTAAACATGCGCTGCAGAAACACCTATTTCTTTCTAATCCAAAAAGAGAACTCAAAGTCAGTTTTGATGCAACACTAAAATAAAATTTTAATAGTTAAGATTTTTAAGAACAACAGGTCAGGACTTTTCCTACTTTGGCAATGACCTGAAGCACCATTTCATAGTCATGCACTACAAAGGACCCACCAGGACCCACCAGTATATGGAAATCTTTGCTTCTGCAAGGTGTTGAATCACCTGTTGACATTTTCTCAGCATAAAAGCTCATGAGGACAGCAGGCAGCAGCTTGCTTATAGCCTTGAACCAATTTTACCTGTGTTTGACTTTCCTCTGTCTACAAGAACACGATAGCCAGGAAGGAGGTAACAAAGCGCAGGCAAGCCCTGCCAGGTCAGTGACAGGAACTGAGCTCTCAAGTTACCTAATTGAATTGCATCATTCCAGCTGACAGCAGGGGGACAGGATTTCACTGTGGGACTTCAAAGCAGATCTGAGCTTAGATGAAGGCAGTGTCCAGCAGGATACACTTCAACCCATGGTAATATCTGTAATCTAATGAGTTATTCTGGACTTCTTTTACATACTAAGGAGTGTCATGTGGTGCAGGAAGAGGGCTTTGATAACCAAAGCTGCTTGCCATCCAGAAATCACATGGCACTTCACAGGTGAAAAATGCTGCTTTGGAGTCATTTTCCCAGATGGGTTTTAAAAGGGGAAAAAACCCAACTACGATGAAATAGTAAAGAACTTGGAATAAAACATGGAAAGAGGATAGGGAGTACCTGAGCTCAGTGTTTCATGGCATAGGAAGAAATGGAGGGAGGGAAATGCTCCACCTGGATGACCCAAGCAGTGTCCAGGGAAATGCACCATCTGCAGGTGAGACCACAGTGAAGACAGGCAAGACCTATTGCAAGGTTGTATGATCCTGCATGAGGCCCCAGCCAGCTCCGCTTTCCTTAAGTATTTTGAAACTATACTTGAGTATTCAAGCTGGAATTTGACTATATTCAATGGAAGACCACTGCTTTAGCATATTTAAATTGCAGCACAATGGTTTTCTGCTTGAACAGAGACCCAAAACAAATTCCCAAGGGTTTTTGATTGGTACTAAACATGATGTATTTTGTGAATTAATCCCTCCTACCTATAAAGTTACATGAAGAGGTATTGGGGAAGGTCAAGGATGTATCCTAAATGAGACACCACTATCTGAGTATCAGAGCATTTGAATACAAAAGGTTCATGTTGCCCAAGCCCAAATTGCCAGCATTTTCTTTGTAGCCGTTCCTTTTTCGTTTCTCACTTTTCTTCTGACAAGTAATTTTGCAAAATTAGTACTTGGGCATGGTACCTATTTGACAGCTTCCCATCTGCTAGCCCAATTTATATCCACAGAAACTGCTAAAAAATTCAAGTTTTTATTGCCAGCCACATTGCAGTCTATATAGCTGTGGGAAAATGGGCTGAAGTCAGTTTCTCCTTATGCTTCATCAACCAAAAAGCGTACACTGACACTGATCCTTCATTGCCAGCAGCAGGGACACCAAGGGAAACACACAGGTGGATTAATTTGCTCTGTTCAAGGTCAAAGTAAGTGTAAAGATGGCCAGAGCAAATGCGCATGTGGCAGGTATTTTACAGTTCTTATTCTAGATTATCCTCAGATCTTATGCTGGCCTAAAACACAAACTACAGTTACGTTTAGAGGAAGTCTACATTTGGAGATGGCAAGAAGGTTGAAAAGTGCAAATAAAAACAGCAGAGCAGCACCAGGACATAAAGGAAATGTCTGATATTAAAGGTGAGCCTCTTCAACGGCTCTCTAGAAACCCCATTGTTAAGGATACTTCCTGTCCAAGCATCCAGGACCATTCTGACACTGCCACACCACCCGAGCTGGACCAAGGCCCCCTCACAGCTGCACTCCACACACACACACTCATGCTGTGATACATTATAGGCTTGGACTCAGGTTTCCCATGGCAGAATCTCAGATGTCTAAATCCTTAAAATAATTTAATCTTGGTGCAATAACTAAATAACAACTCCCACAGGTTCCTTCGAGGAGGGATCCTGAACAAAGGAACCCCTTGGTTTTTAATCCTCTCACAGTCTGAGCATTAAAATCTAGGCTCCTCCACTCCTGCCATGTCCCCGAGTGTCCAGTCCCCTAGCCAGGTCACAGGTGCCCAGGGACCTCATTATACAGAGGGTCAGCAGGTCACAGCCTCTGGCCCCGGGCTCCCCCAGAGTTCAACCTTGAAGCTCCACTGCAACTGCCCTTGGCCCATCTGCACTGAAAAGATTCATTAACACCCATTCCCATCCCATAGCCTTGGTATTTCTTCCACTTCACCCTGAAGAGGCACTTATCTCACTCAAAATGAGCCAAATTGAGGAAGCCAGGACAGCAGAAAATTAGTAATTTACGTGTCAGATAGGTTTACAATGAAACAGAAGGAAGAAAGGATTAATCAGTGTAGTTAATAGTCAAGTAAACTTTTTCTCAACAATCATCTTGTATTAAAAAGAAACCAATTATACTTGCAAGTCACTTGCAGAAAATTTTAATAATTTGCCAAATATACAACTATTAGAATGACCCTAAATATCACTAATAATTAAGTTACAAAAGTTGGTAGATAGCATAGTACAATGTTCTATAAAATAAACATGGGTAATATTAACAATAACCCCTGCGGTCCAAAAATGTCAAAAAATAGCAAATGAAATTACTAACACATACAGATCAGAGGAGACTGAGGGACAGCTTTAGACACTTGGATCAAAGAAACTGAGACCAGACTAGACACATTCATCCATCAAGCATAATGAATGTAGAACTTTAAACTTCAAAAACAATTAACACAGCATCAGGTATAATTTCACATGCTTTCATCTACTGTCCAGTACAGTTCCCAGAGGATTAAAGTGCCTTTGTGCACTGTAGTTTCATTTAGTCAGGTGCAACACACATCATATTTGGAAGTTATTTTCCTTTTTAAAAAGTGACCTATGAATTAAAATAACTACTCGCACCAATGTACACAATCCAAACGAAGGTGTTTTGAAGTACTTTTGTTCTGACTTTGCTACTGAATGTCACATAACAAATTAAATTCCAAATCCACAGGGCCCATCTCCACAAAACATCAGAGTAAGATATATTTATTGAAACATGTTTTCTGCTGTACAACACTTAGTTTGCTTATTTTCCCCTTTCAAACACATTTGCCCTTTGGATGACAATTTCCTACTACAGCTTCCACTAACAGATTACTGTGAACATGAGGAACAGGCATGATTTGGCCCATGGCTGTGGAGATGAATGCACTTCCCAGAAAACATCCCATTTTAACCCAATGAATACACATTGCACTTTCTCTCGGAGACACCGGAAGATATGCAGCCTTTGGATCTTACCTGTAGCCATTCTCTGCGCTACAGCATAGACCCAGTATGCTGCTCAGGGCTCCATAGGAACTCTAACTGCTCCCTGCTGCACTACCTCCTTCAACCCAAACCTCCACATGAAATGTAGTGAGGGAAGAAAATCTCTACACAGTTCGACTGTCACTCACCTTGCCCCAGAACATCCACTTCAACTCACAAGTAAAGAACTCTCAGAAAGCCTACAATCCAGTCTCCCATCGAAGTGTACTCTCCACCAGCATCCACTCCTGCTCTTTCAGGGAAGAGTGCATTTACATACCATTTGGTATTTTTTATGGTGGTTTTCAGTAGTGGCACTTCAAGAGGAGTTACAGGGCATAAACTTTTTAGGAAATACAAATTCCCATCATGATGCCACCTGTGACAAGGGCCAAAATGCAGCACTGGGGAGGGAAGTGCATGTGGGAAAAAAAAAAAAGTTAAAGTAATTAGGAGGATGAACAACTAATCCTAACTTTAAACAGCAGATGTGGATGAGAGTCTGCACCCTTCCAGTCAGTATGCTTCATATAATGAAGGAAGTAAGTCATTCCAATGATTTTAGGTTCA
The DNA here is from genome assembly GCA_009741485.1 of Malurus cyaneus samueli. Taxonomy (NCBI): domain Eukaryota; kingdom Metazoa; phylum Chordata; class Aves; order Passeriformes; family Maluridae; genus Malurus; species Malurus cyaneus. The sequence continues at coordinate 33,617,971 of CM019219.1, forward strand.
TGATGTGAACACCCCTGTATACCTCACATGGTCAGCTCAGGTGACACCATCCCTTCTCGGAGCTCTCTGGAGGTGAGGTTTTACTGGGGTTCTAGATTTGTAACATGTTAGCATTACTTACAATATCACATGCACTGAAATATTTAAAGAAATTATGCTCTCTGTTAATCAAATCAACGGAAATTAGTGATTTCCTTATTCACTGAGTACCTTTAAAAATTCTCCATGAAACTGTGAGATTATGGAAAAGAACACTCTGTTTATGCATTACAGTAGAAGGAAACAAAACAGTGTAAGTTTCATCAGAATCACCAACCACAACTAAAGTCTCCAGTTTAGTTCATAAAACAAATTGATTAAAACATTTTAAATATTTCATAGAGGTATAGTAATTTTCAATGTAATTTATGCAACAAATTTCACCCATATCCAAAAACACATTTGTAAATGCTTTTCTTAAAACGCTGCACAACTCAAGTTCTCCTTAGGTAAGCCTGTGCACAGTTCTCACATCCCCTAGGCACAAAGGTGCCTATATTCTCAGAGTCCGCAAGTGACTTCCCTTTTGAGAGCCAGCTCTGCTAAACCAAACTCTTATTGCTAAAAATCATCAGTTTCCTCAGCAGCCCTAGCATCCAGCCACACACTAGTCTGGGGCGGACACCCACGGTATTATGGGACATAAACACCTACAAGACTTGTAAGCATTCCTGTAAAGATTTCCATGTAATGGTTATCTGTCCCTTAGACTTTGTCCAGAGAACAAAAGGGACATTCCTGGAAGGGAGAGAGGGAGATCAGTCACTGAGAGTACATCAGCTCAGTGACCCATTGCCTGCCTCTTAATCTTATAATTAATTTTACATTCTGTTTAATGATTTCTGTGAATACATCTCCAATTGTAACTGAAAACAATCAGCTCAGATAAAAGACACTAGACACACCAAGTCTAAAATGTGCAAGAACAATGTAAATATAAGGCCTCCACAGGCTCAAACTCACAATTGGTACTATGCCCAAACACCCCCAAAGCAAGCTTTATTTATACAACTTCCAATGAAAAATACTGTTATTTTTCAAGCTACATTTTAATTTAACAGAAATACATTCATAATAACTACTGGTACAAAAACCATGATAAAATTACTTTTTTTATTCAAAAATATTCTGACAGGTTGACAATATTCCAGGCACATTACAAACACTGCCATAGCCAACAAAACAATCAACACTTAAAGAGCATTAAAGAGCACTGAGACATGTATCTTAAAGCAGAGACAGGAGAGTGTGTGGTACTAAGTGTATACTGTTCATTTTCCAATAACTGACTTGAGGCAAATGCCTGATTTCTCTGGCACAAAATGGATTAAAATCTCCAGAAAAGATGAATTAAAGAGGACAAAAATGATGATGTTAACATGTTTTTGCCCATATTTTCTAAATTCCTTGTAACTTTTATCATACGAGGCCACTAGCAATCTGGACTAGTCTAGTGTTGACTATTCATGGGATAGAACAACAAAATCATCATAGAGAAACCAGTGACAAAGCAAACAACCCCACAAACTCTTTTCACAATATGGCTTAAATTAATTCACAGAGAGTTGGGAATATATTAACTATATGGTGCAAGAGAAATACCAGGGGAAAAAAAAATCCCTCTCTTACTGGTACTTTCTCCCTCAGCCCTCGCTGTAATTCACACAACATTTTTAACACACTGGTATTACCTCTCCTGCAAGCCACTTTTCCCATACTTCTACAACACCATGTTACTAAAAGTTTGGTTTCAGTCTTGAATGTGCTGGCCAATATGAGCTCTAAAGTTTAAAGCAAGTAATTCTACACATAGTCATACCCTGTTTCTCCCAATTAACCCCAGTTTTCAAACAGAGCTAAAAATTCAGCTTTATTTAAAACAGCATATTTGCTTGAAAAAGTATTAATCTCTTTGTTAGGCAGAAAACAGATGTCCAATGAAGAACTTGTCAAGATGTGTACATAGCTGAGGTGCATAGTGCAAAACATTGTACAGAGAGAGCAGCAAGGCCACAGGGTCACAAAGTCCACATGAAAAAGACATATGTTTCCAATGACCAAATCCATTCTAAAACCAAATCCAAATCCATTCCTCCTGGAAATGCTTTAAGCATTAAAATCTTGTTCTAGAGATGGCAAGACTCCTCTGTTCCACTTTTCATACAGCTCACTGTAATATGCATGGCAGCACAGCCACGTACACAGCATACAGAAGAGACACACCAAAAACGCTTTGGATACATCATCCTGATCTCAAGTATTCCATACAAAAGTTGATTTTTTTCTTGTGAAAAGGAAGGAAATGGGACAGCTTTCAAATTACACAACTTGCTTGTGTGTCATTAAAGAAACGTGTGGTGGTTGCAGCCCAGGGTGGGAGAGCCTAGCTCCACTGGCACAAGCGGTGGCACAGCTTGATGGCTCCAAGGCTGAATTTCACAGGAGGCTCCTCTGTCTGTATTGCTTGTGGCTCCAGTCAGTACTCCCAAGTAGTAGAAGCATCGAATGCTCGCTGCAAAAATGCAAGTGGCTGACTGTCAGCAGAGATCTCAGAACGCTCACCGAAAACACTTGTTTTCCCATTCCATTAGTTTGCTTTTTAAAGCAATGCTGTTGGAGAAGGGCCATAAGAACAATGGAGTGAGGCATTTCCCTCAATCATAGCATCAGGCACTCCATTTACAGATTGACATGATCTCCCAAACTAAATTAGTTCCTGAAACATCTTGCATTTCCATTCTTTCACTTATTCTTAGGAACAAACAGTTTCTCTAGAAGTTGTGCAGTTTAAGCCTGTTATGGTATTGCACTCCAGCATTTTCCTAGCACCTCAACACAAATTACGTGGTAGCTCATCTGTGGTGAACATCAGCTACAGACATCCTCCAGGGGGGAAGGGCTGAAAGAACAGCAGTACTGTCCCATGACATGGAAAAGCACTTCGGGATGCACTGGCTTCAGGTGAGACTGCCGAATCAGCATGGGATTTCTCTCCAAGCAGGGTTACTCCAGTTATTCAAATACAAGTAAACACAAGGGCAGTACTGAGGACATCAATCCCGCACCTTTCAACTTTCAGTCAATTTCCTAAACACCTGTTAATGGAAATGCGACTCAGTGTCAAGGCTAAGTGGGTGAAAAGGTCATCTATGCTAAAGTCATTAGAGGAACTAACATAACCTTTGCTTCTGGTAGTCCTTGGACTTAAGCCAAACATATACACTTCATTCTATTAATTTACCTATCCTGCTTTATCTCAAGTATCTTCATCCTTTCACACTTCCTAATTAACTATCAATATTTTTCCTGAGTGAAATTATAAAAAGTTAAACCCTTCTACCAAAAATACAAAGACAAATAAAATATAGAACAATACAAACCCAGTTATACAGCAATACAAGTGCAGAAATTCTTCATGTTGTTGCTCTTTATCATTGGCCCCCAATAAAAAACATAGCAAAGAATTTAGTTATCCAAAATATTTTGAAGTACTGTGATTAGATTCTTCAGACCATAAATGTAGCCCTCATCCTTTGTCTTGCTAGGAAACACATGAGCAAAATCAATCATTCGAACTTCGACATTTGCACTTTCCTTGGTCTCTGCTGGCATGTGATAGAAAACTTTTTCCAGTTGGGGTAGAACATTTCCATTCAGGTGCTCCTGCGTAATGCACGAGCTGCTTTTCCATACATTGTCTTGCTCAGAGTTCTTGACTTCTAGCGAGAGCTGACTGTGGTGCCTCTTCGAGCACGCCTTTTTGTGAAGTGCATAAAATTTAGAGAAGCCTTTACTTATAGAGGCTTCAATTTTTCCATTCTCTGTAGAATTTATTACATTAATATTATTATTATACTCCAATACATCTCCACCTGATAACACGCCTTTGGGCACTCTTCTCTTCTCTGCCAAGGTGACGTCACTCAACCGCATAGTTGTCGCTTGACACAAACCTTCATAGACAAACAGCAATGAGCTTGCATAGAAGTTGAGTTGTGTCTGGCTCTCAAACCACTCCAAAATCTTTTCAACCTTCTGAATGCTGGCAGCTACCACATCTTTTCTCAAGCAGTACCCACTGTGGAAAAACTTTGAGATGCCTGCATGAAATACACATATTTTGAGATTATTTTCACTTCTGCAAGGGAAACAAACAATTTCCATTTCATTTGGGATGAGAATAGTTCTTATTTGAAGGAACAGACAGCATTCAGGTAGTTTCTGTTCTATTAACTAAAGTTCACCCAAAGTGAACCAAAGAACTCTGAGACCTTCGGTCATGTCACCTGCTGTGTAATACTACAGGCTTGGACTTGGGTTATAAGTAAAACAAATGTATCAAGCACACAGTAAATGACACCTTTACTCCTGCTCCCAGGTCAGTTTAGTAGGTGTCTGGACAGTTTTGGGCAGGGACCCATTAAACTCTCCACACACAAACAGGCTCAAGCAGCTTGTTAGGATAAGTGTGTTCATGGGTCTACCTTCTGTCCCTTGCTGGGGGACAGATGAACAGGTATCAACTAATAACTAGCTTACACCAATCATCACCAAACAGCCCCATGATGGTAGCATTTTTATTCATTGTTAATGTAGAGCAACATGTGCATTGACATCAACCGAGAAAGTCCTTTGAATTGAAAGATGCACTTGTAGCTTTCTAACAGAACAGACACTTGGATATTCACAGAAGACAACTAGAGATTAAAAAAAGTATTTATAATGAAAACATGCAATGCTTTTAAAAGATTACTATTTCATTATAGTTTCAAAACTACAAAGAAGTTGAATTCTAGAATTCTCTCCCCCTTACTAGTAGTAAAGGAGACGTGAGGCAGAAATTCCTATAGTCTGTACTACTGTTACAGCCAGCTGCACACTTAATTTCAGATTGACAGGCAGCTCAAATACTACCAGGAACAGTCACAGACCCATCTGCCATGGGGAACAAAAAAGAAGTTTTAAAATGGGAACACCCACACTACTTTTTCCATACAGTTCCATAAATAAGCACATAATTGAAAAAATCCAAGAGCACCGAGTTCTGACACCCCAATTCCCTTACCGTCCTTTACTGTTTCCTTGGTCAAGCTCCTTCCATAGTGCTGGTTTTGCGTCTCGTAGCTGTCCGAAGACATGTGGTACACCTGCAAGACGAAAGGATGGGGGTCCCTATTTATTTTGAAATACATCAGCATTTCTGCAGAGCAAGAGACATTTCGCACACAGGCCACAAAACCCTGGGTACCATTTAGCCCTCCCAGTTTTTTAAGTTTCTTGCACTGGCCTGTAGTGCTCCCCAAAACCTTCCCTTCAGCTCTCCAGCTCCAAGCTTCAGCTTTCCTGTGCTAGAGACATCCTGAAAGTGGAAATAAGCAATGTACCCATTACAGGGAACTGTTTTATATGACCTTGCAAATCACAGCTGAGACCTGAAATTATCATACTCCTACCTGTGTTACTGCAGATGTTAAATCAGTAAGAAAACAAAGCAAAAATTTCAATGCAATTATTTTGAATTGTTAAAACTATAAAACTATTTAGCACAAGAGCAAAATAGTAAGAACTACTGTGTGTGACCACCAAGGCCCAGCTCTGTAAGACCCATCTGCAGTTGTCAGCACAAATGAGGCTGCACTAAATGAGTGGCAGCAGTCAAGCAAAAGCTGGTTCCAGCATCAACAGCAGTACATCAGCTCTTGACTGAAAGGAGGCAACTCACGTGGGTACAGTTCTGTCCATATCGGGAATTATACAAGCTTAAGAACTTAATTCAAAACTGCTTCACATATAGACATATTTTCTCTCTCACTGAAATTATTTCCATAGCAGAAATGTGCAAGGCAGCAAGGCCCAAATACAATTTGTTTATGAGAGTATAGACAATTTTTATTTGCAGAAATAATGGTGTTACCAAGAACAAGAGGAGAGGAGGCTGTCTGGAAGGAACTCAGTGCTTGGCACTTGTTCAGACCACCCAGCCCTGTGGCATCCACCCCAGCTACAGCCCTGCCCTCCTTTAACCACTGTAAACAGAGATAATCCTGCTGAAACAGACTCAGAGTGCACTGTTGAGGTGCCTACTCCTCAGACATCCTCTGGGATCTTATTCTTGCTGAAGCCACTAAATAAGTTGTGTTTCACGACAGTCAAACAGCAGCACATAAAAAGGAATGGTACAGGAGCAATAAATAAAGAAAAGAGTGTTCCCTGTTTTCATTACAGCCCATCACCCTGAAACATCTCTCCCCCATCCAAACCACAATAAATACAGTATGATTACACAGATTCCCACCTCCTGTTTTGCAAAGCAGCTGGGAAGAACAGTCTCAGATAGCTCTCATTTTGACAAAAAGATAGAAGTAATTAAATTCAGTCCTCAAGGAACTTAAATCATAGCATGTGGAAACAGATTTTAAGTCACCAACCATGAACTGAAGGGGCAGTAAATAGTTCTCTTTATTCTAGAAAAATAAGAGCTGTAAGTCTAAAAGTTTAAACTCATTCAGTAGCAGAGACACTTCACACTGTTATGATAGTTGGAGAAACTGAGGCCTCCTTGTCTGTGAAATGCAGAAGGCCATAGCAGAGATGAATTATTCTAAAACTGCATCTGACAAGTGTGATTTAGGTTCCTCAGAATTTTTCTCCACTTAGTTTTTGCCATTTTTTTTTCCAAAGCACATTAAAGAAGTTCAGCATATAACACAGAAACATAAAGATTACTTAGTAAATGGACTTCAGGTAGCAAAGTAACCTTCAAAAACATAGCAAAAGTTTCAAAACTTCTTTAAGAGCTGCAAGTCAAAAGCAGTTAAATAAAGAATAATATTGCTTAGAAAGAGAATCAAGAGTCTGAGACCATGTCTAAGTTTTCACTAGCTGTGCCTTCATTTTAATGATATTAAGTGTTCTCATGTGATCGGCCTGGGAACAGCTTTCTGCAGACATCAGCACTGCAGCATGTTTACCACAACCTTATCTCTTCTTGTAGGAGCTACAGTTTTTGTGATATGGGCACTAGCTCATGATTAGGATCTGCAAGCTCATTTTGTTTTCCAAAGAAATGCTGGAGCAGCATATCTGCCCCTGTGCTTCTGAAGTAGGTTTCCCATGAAGCCACTCCACCTCTTCTCATTTATTGAACAAAACCATTCCCCAAATGTCTTTCTATAGAGCTTACAAACACCAAGACAAAGGTGCGTGCTGCATTAACAGCACATGTTTAATTGTACAAAACAGTCGGTGACCAAGCACCAAGTCCCAGACCCACAGCATGAGTGCAATGTATGTGTTCAATTGCCTTGTGCACTCAGAAAGCACTCAGTCATCAAGAGACTTTGCTGCAGCCAGTGGCATTAAAGGACAACAGATCTGAATAATCACAAAAGCCATCTCTTAACCACCTCGAGGCTCTGCACAACTACAGGAAGAGACTAATTGAAACATTCCTGGGAAAGCTCATTTTAATACAGATACATTACACTCCATTCTGAAAGCAAGGGTGCTGAAAGCCAAGCCTCAAACAAAAAAAATCTCTCACCAGCCCTTGCTCCACCCTCATGCACCTGAACACAGCGATGGATGGGCTGGAGGAGCAGGAGGTTAAATCCATTTCCTATCTGACAAACCTCTTGCTCCATGTGCTTTTGTTCACATGGTCACCACCCTAACCTGCTACTAACCCTTCCCAAAATGACATTTTGCCTTTGAACCAAGCTTTTCCTGTATCCCTGTTGTTGCAGCTGTCTGTACTAGCCCATCTGTCAGATCAGTGACAGGTCAAGTAAGTCAGATCTGTAACCTTAACAGCAGGCAAGAAATTATTACACAGGAAAATCTCATTTCTTGTCCACCTGCCACAAATTATGCATTTGCTCTGTATTCACTGGGAGGTTTCCTGCAGAGTGCAAGACAAAGAAAACTCTATAAGCTGCAAAACACCGCCTTCAAGAAATCTCCTCCTTCATCAGTGATTTTTGTATATTTTTACTACGCAAGACCAGAGCTGTTCTGGCTGACAATGCAAAGGCTTCTCCTTGTGCCTACAAGCAGCTCTCACTTAGCTTCCTGCACAAATGACTCTGGGGTGCAGTGTTCAATTAGCAGTAGTAGTGACTCCGTGTGGACAGTACTTCAAAAAATCCAGACTATTAACTGTTGAGGGAAATTATCTTTGGATGTTCTCAATTAGCACTTGGCTTTTGTTGCCTGTGAGGTGTTCAGTCATCAGTATGTTCATACCAAAACACCTTGTTGTACATGTTTTCTGTTACATTTCCTTCTTTTTTGGACTGTTTTTTCAGTTACAATTCCTTCATCTGATGTTCCCGGACTGATGGAAACCTTGAGCTAAAATAAGAAGTTAAGCACAACCCTTTCAAGGTCTCAATAGAGATATACCTAGTTTGGCAACCTCGCATCTTCAGCTTTAGGATATTAAACTGAAGGCAAACAGGTATAAAATGTTATGTTAATTATGGTAATGCAGTACCAACAACCATGGTAAGGTAGAAGAATGTAGACACTGTTCAAATACTTCCTGTGTCAACTCCCTGGCTTCCAGAACGTACAATGTAAATACATATTAAGAACTGTCTGGGGGAGATATTGCTGGCACAAACAAAAATCTCTGCTCAGTAACTTGCAGAAGTGTTTCACATCTACAAAAAAAATCTACTAATCCACATCACTGAAGCTGGGAAAAACAACCGCAACCTATTTTGAGAAGGCCTGTAGAGCACTACCGAGCACATGGAGAGTAAGGGTCGGCTCAGCAACATGCACAATATGGAGCTGCGTTGCACTGACATTCCCATGGTGATTGGGAAGCAGCTTCCTGTGAAGCTTCCAATGCCCATCCCTGCTCCCTTGCATAGCCCGCAAGGGCAGTTTGGGATCTGCTGTCCTAAGCAAGGACATGGAGATTTAGAGATACATGCTCTGATGCTGAGGCATCCAGATTTCACTGTGCCAAGGGCTGAGCTTCCCACCCCTCAGATTTTTTCTGTAAATGCACCTAACAGTTACATACAGTTAGGGCTGAGTGAGTGTTTAGACATTACACAGAGCTTTCTGATTACGGCATTACACAGAGCTTTCTGATTACGGCAAGGCACCTCTGCACTCCTGGCAGCATCTGAGGATCAACACCCAACTACCACCAAAGCTGGAGCCAAACAGAAAATGGGGGTAGGCAGGTGGCACCCCAACTCACCTAGGCACATCCAACACCAGTATTCATTCCCCAGCTCTGCAGGGACCCTCCCAGTACCAGGCCAGGACCCACACCCACGCCTGGGCACCTTCTGCCAGTGACCCACAATTGTCTCAATAAAAACACGTTTCCTTCATGCCCAAGCAACCCAGGTTTCTCTGCAGGCCCTTCATCCTGCCACAGTGCAAGACTTAAACAGAGTTTCAATAAGACAATTTTTTTCTTTTTCAAAAAGAAAGTAAAGCAAGGATTTGAAGAAAAATTAACAAAGGGAAAATTTTTGTTAAAAAACATTTTCTTTTATTTGACATCTCTGCTATATAGCAATTCTGTCACATTACCACTGCTGTGGAGAGCACGCCCAGTTAGCCAAATCCATGTACCTAAATAACTTTACTTAATTTTGACTCTTTTAAAACTTATTTTATTGTTGCTAGACCATAGGTGATGAAAGTACACACATCCCTGCTTGCTGCTGCCTTGAAAACTCAGCACAGGAAGGATGCATCCCTGCTCCCTCATTTCTAAGACTATACTTAGATATTATTCTGCCCATTTTGCTTCTTTGTTCCTCTGGACTGCTTTGACTGAGTGCTTCATATCACTAAGTGTATCCCCAAATACTCTGACACTCAATATGCAGTCAAGTCATCACATAAATAAGTTGTAGAATGAAATTATCCAGGGATATTGAAATTTATCCAATGAAAAAGCAGACTATTAATCTCCTACATAAAAAACGCCACTACAATTATATCATGAACCATCTTAAAAATAGCTTAATACATTAATTTGGGACTCCCAGAATTTCCACGAAGCATCTCATTAGAATAAGTTCCTTTTATAGTTCCTTTTTATGCAATAAAAAAACACCTGCTCCAGCTTTGAAGATTCATTTTTTCAGGGTTTTCAGTTGGTTTCTTTAGGTTTGGGTTTTATTTATTAATTTCTTTATTTTTAATCTCATGGAATTTGTTTGTTTTCTTTTAGGCTTTCTTTTGCTTTGTCTTTCTGTTTTTTTTAAACATCAAAGCTTGAATTAGACTTAAAAATGTAAAAACCACAATTCTGGTAAATTTTTACTGTGGATGAATCTGACCACTAGATGCAGGATTTAATAAGTTTATGACTTCCTTCCTAAATCTTGTTATTAAGAGAGCAGAGCTTGTGAAAATTACCACAATACTAGAAAGACTTCATAAAAAAACTCATAGAGTCAGCTACAGTCAATTTGAAAATATCATACAGAATCATGTAGATCAGAAAATTCACTTGTAAAACCAATTTTGATTATTAAACATTACTGCCTGTATATTCATAGGCACAAACAACAGAAGTAGATGCATTATACTGGTAAAATTACATAATCACCAGTTCGTGCTCTAAAAAAGCATTTCAGAAATATTTTGGAGCAAGTGAGATTGCAACTGATGTTCTGGGGAAAAAAATGAAACGTGCAGAATCTGGGAACTGTGGATTCCAAAATGTGAATCTGAAATGAGAGCACAGCCCATACATTCTGCTTGTATTCAACAGCATGCAGAATGGTCTGTATTTAACAATGCCTGTGCTGCAAAGAGATTTCTTATCTGTTTGTATGTTTGCTACTGAAACCATATTACAATTTGTATTTTCACTATTGCAACAATACCTGAGACTTTCAGCTTCTATATAAACTCTAGCTACTTTCATAATAAATCATGTTCAGTCTCATAGAATCCCAGAATGGTCTGGTTTCAAAGGGACCTTAAAGACATCCCAATCCCAATCGCCTACCGTGGGCACGGACATGTTTCACTAAACTAGACTGCTCCATGTCCAACCTGGCCTTGGACACTTCCAGGGATGGGCATCTGTTAAAGAAAGGAACTTCTCCACTAAACACGGAATTGTGTTTCTAAACAATGTTATTTTAATAACTGTGTTTTCTAAATATATTTCCAGGCATTTTTTCTGTTTATTCAGTGTGTCAAGCTAAATACAGGTCAAATGCCGTGTACACAAGTTAATACTGTGCCAGACAGGAGACTCCCATTTTTAAGGATGTACCACACACATTTTATATATGAACAGATGACTGTTTTATATCTGAACAGATGACTGCTTGTTTGCCAATACATAAGAAAAACCTATTTCAATAGCCTTTTGGGTAAAAATACAGGGTAAAAAGATTTTAGGGTAAACCCCTCACCTATAACACTTCTTTCCTTGTACCTCTTCATGACAACTTACATGATGGGTACCTAAAAAAAAGCATAGCTACATTCTTTGTTTTTCCCTGCCCTCTCCTTCTTGCTCATGTAAAAATTTACCATGCAAGCCCACCTCCCTGGTAAAAATAACACTGAATGGAGAAATTAAAACTAAACCCCTGTACTTCCTTGTTACATCATGTTTTGACCAGTAAACAGGAACCACTTTCATCCAGCACATGAGCTGTTCTGGGCAGTACATATCCATGTAGGAGTGTTTTATAGTATAGCCAGAATGCTGCAAAAATAAAGCAAGAAGGCAGGCCAAGAACACCCCGTAATCAAGAGGCAGAGAACATGCCTTGTGAATTCCAACTTTGCCTAGTGCTGTGTGAGGGCAGGAGGAATCTTTTTCAGTTCTCTTCGGAAAACAACTTCAACGCGCAATTTGGTGCCAAAGGCAAAAACCCAAATCCAAACTAGTTAAAACACTGGAAATAAAACTGCACTACTTGAGAGAATCATCATTATACATCCAGTCTGAAGCAGGAGACTGAAAAAAATTCTGCAACAGGACAAAGACACAAATAACTGACTTTATAAACAATAGTCACAAGTATACCATGGAAGCAATCAATAATTCCTTTTGCACTGTCATGAAACAAAGGATGTGAAGTACATTGTTTAACACATGAGATAAGAAAGGTTATGTAATTACATCAACCAAATCCAAAGCTATAATCTCTAACCTTCCTTTTCCATCCAAACTGTTTGGCTGTTTTTTGACCTAACTCCCACATTCCTGCTGATAGGCTTACATAGTTACTTCTTACGATCACTATAATTTATATAGCAGGTTATTTCAAGGTAGAGTTAAGGGCTGGGACAGGGACAGTTCTGCACAAAATATTACAGAGACATTAGAATTATCTTGAATAATGGTGCAATCCAGCTGCTGTTGCTATTGAACAGCAAACAAAAGTCTTTTTTGTTGCTATTGAGCTGCTCACCAAAGTCTTCAGCCATTTATGCATGTTGATGCAAAGCTCAAGGACCCCTGGCTTTGTGTGTGAGAAGAAAAACGAAAATCTCCCATCAAAAAGAAAACTATTCCTCTACCTATCATTGCAGAAAAAAAGTACTTTGGATTTGCATCAGAAACTCAGTGACATCAACATATTTCTCTTACTGAGCCACAAATGTTCTGTACAGCTTTTCTCTACACTGAAGTTTTAAAGTAGCCAATACATACATACTGAATCTTAGTATTTCTAAGAGTAATAAGAGTTAATCGGGACATCTGCAGGGCCTCATCCATGCCCATCTAACCTTCCTCTGACAGCTGCTCCTTGAGTTATGCAAACACCAAAAGAAGTTTCTTTCTAATGGAAAGCTGTCTAAAATGTAGAACATAAGCAGCAGATATATGGCTATATGCATCCCCTCTGAGAGCTGATTTTCTCTTCCCTAAATAGAAAAATTATGTAAAATTTTTTTTCTTTTTAAAAACAGAGTATCAAGATGAAAAATACCGAGGATACAGCTCATTATTAAATTATTTGAAAGACTGGTTCAGTATGCAAATCTCTAATATCTCTAATATAAGCCTAAAGAAAAAAACCCACAAAAACTCGATTACTAATACTAAATATCTGCTGTGGTGGTGAAGAATTAATTGCAACTATATTCAGTTTTAAATACCCAGGCCGTCTCTTGTATACATATAGAGTGCCCAGGCTGCAAATAGCTTGCCCTAAGGGAGATAGCCAAATTTGTCATAAAGGAGAGCAGTGTTTTGGAACAGATTTCACACGACAGTTGATACCACCACTATCAAGACATTCAGGTAACACTTTATTGATGTAAAACTCAAGAGGATAGCTTGCTACGAAAACCAGCTGCTATGTACCTGGTGGTACAAGGGGCCTCAGCATAAACTGAAAGCAAAGACAAAACAAGTTCTTACCCGCATTCCAAGAACCAAAAAGCCAATCTCTTCCATAAGCGGGTACTTGCTGACCTGCTGCTGTATCTTCTCTGCTGAAGCATACGGATCGTAACTTTTCTGACCTATTTTTACATCCATTATGCAAGGCTTATTAAACTTACGGGTCACATCTTCCAGTTTTAGATATGCATCTGTCAAAAAAACAAAACTTTTTATTAACAATGGGTCAAAGCAAAATAATTACATAGCTTCTGCTGAGCACCTGTGAAGGAATGTGAATAGTTTAAGGCTTAACATCAACATGATTTCTTATAATAGTCAAATTTGGTCCAAATGCAGACTAAATGATGGTCACTGACACCCACAAATTCTATTGGTATGGAAATCTAAATGCTTTCCTGTCTAGAAAATTGTATAGAGTTAGTATGTGTTAACCTAGCATTCAAATTCAAATTATTGCCCAAATGAAATCACTGTGAAATCACTGAGCAGCTTTTTATTAAGTCCTTAACATATCACAAAGAGCATTACTAAGAACATACAAATGCAGGTTTTTCAACTGTGTGGCTGGTTTTGCAACACAGGTGATCTCTTGTGTCATTTTAAAATTTAACATAGCCTTCAGGGGCTGAAGTGCACCTCATTTTGATTCTTTTATCTCGCTCCCATCTGCACTTATTTCTCATGGCACTCCTTTTGGAGAAAATGCTCTTCAAATCCTAGGCTACCTTTCATCCATTTCCAACACTCCCTTTGAGAGGGTGGCTGGACCAAGAAACCCCAAAAGCACTTGGAGTGCCTGAAGATTTAACGGAGTATCTAAAACCTGATGAAAATTGTTTATGCATTTCTCCAGGACAACATGATCATTACCAGTATAACCCTCGCACTGACTATCAGAACACCAACAAGAAATGAACTTCAGTACCTGCCTCGATCTCAGACAACTCTGCTCAGGAGACACCTGCATCCACCTCCAGCCCTTGCCAGGACACAGCATAACCAAGGGAACACACAACCTCAACATTGGGCTCATTCTTCCCATGTGCTTTGCAAATTCACCTGTCACCAGGCACAAACTTTAAGTCTGGTTTTCTTTACAGTACAGCCGATTCCATAAATGTATTTCTTTTACTTTAATATAAAAGAACATTGTGTTATGCCTCATTCCCGCAGTGTGATCTAAAATGGGATTGTGAGAGAAAGCAAAATCAGTTCAAGTTTAAAAAGAGGCACAAAGTGCCTTACTTGAAAGCTGTACAGACAGGTAACAAAACCAGTCCAAGTGAAGATAAAGTGAAAAAACAGTATTTCATTTACACTTATTATGTAGAAACACTAAGAGAAATTAAATGGACTTTTTAAGTCTTACTGAGAACTTCTATTTTACACTGTCATGACCAAATGTCCTAATTTCTAACAAAGCATGGATGTGTCAATCTAAACAGGTGTGATTTAATCCTTAGATGCCTGCTTTCTGTATGACTGAAACTAGGCATCTTGTTAATGTAAAATCATTTTCAGGAAAACAAATACACTAATTAAAAAAGAACAACCAACTCTTCTACTAACTCACTTCATCAGCTTTCAATGTCTTTTGGGCTACAGGAGAGATCTAGCTACAGCAAAAATAGTTTTCTTATAGGCTACCTCATCAACTAACTACAACTGCTGGAACACAACCAAGCACAGATAACTTGTAATTAACTTTGAGGAGTCCTAGGTAGCAAACATACTTGTTATTTGCTCACTGAATAGCTCCAAAGGAGAAGCAGGACAAATATGCTCCCTACCAGGCAGTGTAATCTGTATCACCGGAACTGCAGGTGCTACTTTTACACTCGAAGGCCTAATTCAGTCAGACACTAGAACAGCTTTTGCAGGACATTGGGAAACCTCTGCCAATACCTGGGGAGTCCATAAAATCTGTTAGCTATCTCTTATTAAAACAAAAATTGTAAAAACCTTAGAGTCATCCTTCTAATTCTTTTTGAATCTTACAGAAATCACTGCAATCAAAACGTTTGTGTCATCACTCTAAAACAATGCAGAAAATAACTAAATAAAGTTCAATGTTTTCAGTAAATGTTTTCAGCTCTCAGAAGAAAAGAGTCACAGGTTTGCATGGGAGGTGAGGAAAGACAGTAAATGCAAAAACATCTCAGAAAAAGGAAGCAGTCTTTCTCCACCAACCCCAAAATGCTTTGGAGCACTCCAGAACCAAATTGTGGGAAATACAAAATTATATTAATTGTTTAGATGCAATGCTTTCATCAATCCTAAAATAAAGCATAAAAGTACATATAAATATATAAATACTATATTATATATTTATTATAATATAGTATTAAAACACTTTCCTAATGGGTATCTGCTGTCTTCTACAGTCCCGGCCTAATTCCTGCTTTTTAACCATACCGCACCAACATTCAGCATCTCACAAATATTTGAAAGTCCTAAATATGTGTCACTTCTTTGTTCCACGTCCTTTTCAGATTTGTTAAACTAGACTATCTTACTGACCTCCTAAAAATGTAACAATTTTTTTTTTAATTAAGCATTAAATTACCTTTATAGATAATACCAACCCTGGGAAATACTAATTATTTGGCAAAGCCTGTGAATTATCCAGAAATTTCTCATCTCTCTCACACTTTTTGGAATTAAATCTTTCCTGCTGGGTAACTGCTAGCTCAGAATGAGGACTGTTACATCTGTTCAGTGCATTTCCCTGCTCTCACAAAGCTGTCTGGCCTTGTAGGCAGTGCAATGTCATCCAGATAAAGCACCATACCCAGTTACTTTTACTAATTATTGCTTCAAACAAACAGATCAAATTTTTACACTCCATATTTCCTGGCACTGTTTGGTGCTTATTTGCACTGTATTCAATAGTCTAATGGAATGCTCCCAAACACACAATATTGGTGCATACGTAACTTTTGCTTCCAGCATGACAAGCACTATGACATTTCCAAGCACTAAGACTATGGCAAACAAAGTTAAGCCTCAGATAGGTACCAACTGCTCTCCATTGTCAAGCCAGGTCTCTGATGCTCTGACCACGTGTCCTTCTCAAGGGCATCAGTGAGTCTGCACTTCAGTCCAGCTAACCAGGGCACTCTTCTCCCTTCTCCTTGCTTGGTTAAACAAAAACCTGAAGATTTTTCAAGCAATTCAGTCTTTCTAAATTATTATGTAGTGCCCTGCTAATCCAGTGTGCTTCAGGAAATGATGCATTTGCCATCTAAAACTAGATTAAATTAAAAACCTCCACAGAGAGAGGAATTCATAATGATTTTTACATTATAACTTGCTTTGCTAGACAGCCTTGACCATCCATTTCAAGGATTTAAATAAATCATTCATCAGAGACTTGTCCTGCCCTTTTCTATTTACCGTGGCACGAAGATTTGGCTTGATGTATTACTTACATACTTTTTACAGTCCCAAAGGAGATAAACCAAAAGACCACCAAAATTCAGCAGTTATCCATGGCATGAACTACTGCAGACTTCAGCACAGACATGCCAGTGCATTCAATCCTCACTGGAGACAGAAGTGACAAAATCAATGGAGGCACCTGATTTGTTTTCATAACTTAGGAGACATTTCTCAGAACAGGAATAAGCAGGGAAGAGTCTTGATTGCCCACAGCAACAAAGGAAGAAGAGAAAGGTTTGAAGCTGGGTTGTATGTATCTCCTGTTTCCAGGTTAGGCAACAAAATTAGATAACAGCATGAAATGAGCAGCAGTAAAGTTACTTTAAAAAAAAAAGTATGGGCAACAGCTAGGCAGCCAAACCCAGAAAACTCAGCAGCAGATGGTTTCTGCATCTTTGTAACAACTTTTCCACTGCTCTGTAAATAAACCCCAAATGCCCACTATACCAGTGAAGCTAAAGTTCAAATCCAACTCGTTTAGATGAGCTTAGAGAGATAGCATCTCACCCACCTCTACCTCCATTTCCTTTGCAGTAGAGCACTGGGTATATGATTTCAGCCCAACAGGAGTTATTCTGCAAAT
Source organism: Malurus cyaneus samueli (assembly GCA_009741485.1). Lineage (NCBI taxonomy): Eukaryota > Metazoa > Chordata > Aves > Passeriformes > Maluridae > Malurus > Malurus cyaneus. Next base: position 33,635,394 of record CM019219.1, read on the forward strand.
TAAATTTATCATGGAAGTCCATCTTTTCTGTCACACTTCCTACATTCTCATTTAAACTTTATACATTTCACCCCTTGTAGCTAGCAATTTCATCCACTTACCTACTTTTTCAGTATAGAAGACTGATGCTTCTCCCTAAATATTTCCGTAAGGAAATAAGTTATGCTCTTCATATTACCAACTACAGTTCCTGCTTACCTGTCACAGAAACTCTGAGACAGTCACAAACCAAGTTAAGAGCGGTCTAAACTAACTTTTGCTTTTTTAGAAGTCACCTATGACCAATTTAGTAACAACAGGAAATGACTGAGTTCACTATTCACAGCAGTTGTACGGGGCTGTGATCCCAGAGCCTGCAGAGCAGGGATTGTCAAGGGAAAGGTCAAGTTTCAAAAGTCAAGACTGGAATAAACCTACAAATATATCTTCAATCTATGTTTAAGAGCAAGACACACATCCATTCTGCTAAGCAACTCTAATTTTTAGCAAGACTACACAAAGCTCATTAATACTACAGACAACAGAGATGGCAGTGCAATGTTTTGGTTGAACAGCCACCACAGCTTTCTATGAAGAGGACTCATGATAGTGCACAGCCTTTTCAGGAAGAAAAACAAACAAAATCAAAAGTTTCTCCTCCTTCAAACAGTTATTCCTACTGCCTATGCCTGAATGACTGGTGGAGACCTTTCAAAATCCAGCCTCGTGGTGCACAGTGCTATTGAATTCCCAAAGCAAAAAAGAAATTTGTTGAATTACTTCTCTTGGTTAGATCACATATTTTCACATCTTACATCATACTGGAATTAGAAAAAAATATTTGCAATTGAGAAGGAATATTAAGTGAATTCCACGACATTTGTGAGGGAAGGAAAAAGATAGCTCTTGTAGAGCTATCTAAGCTAGTGCCAAGCAGGAAAGCATGAAGTCAAATCTGAGCCAAGAAGCTGCCAGTACTACCACTACCTTCCTTCCATTTTTTCCTGTAGACATTACACCATGTCTTTGGATACTTTCTTACTACTCTCTTTGGAAAACAAGTCTATCAAGTGACAGCATAAGCAAAAGAGGACAGTTATTTTAAATGTGCATGGCATCTAGTTTTGGTGCCCACACATTTAAATAGACTCCACAGCATCCTTTGTGTGTGTTCCAGAAGCTCCATTTCCCAGCGTGAATTAGAAAAGTCCCCCGAAGAAAATCTGCTTTCTGTTTTAAATACAACAATAATATCTATTTTCTCTTGAAGAGACAATCTTCCAATTGTTCTACCAAAACACTATTTTCTTCCTGACTCCTAATGTTATATTAGCACAAATTTTAAGACACTAGATCTTTGTTTCATTCAAACTAGAAACAAGAGATTGACAAATGGAGCTCACCAGTGTGGTACCTGCTGAAATAAGTGCTTTGTGTGGTAAGGCACAGTGATGGGATCCAGGCTCTGGACACCCAGCAGCAGATTCCAGTTTGAAAGCTTCCCCTTAACCCCAGACTATCCATGTTTCCTTTCTTCCACAGCCACAAGGTGCTTCTTGCTTTAATGGCCTGACTGGACATAACCATGCAACCAGCCCACTCCTCCACCAGAACTCCACCCAGATCAGCAGTTTTGGAGTGATGTGCATCAGGCCCAGCTACACAGGAAACCTTTGCTGGACAGTCACATCCCATCTTCCCTAGGCGGAAGATCCCAAAGACCTTATACAGCCACAGGACGACAACTGTAGTCAGATCCAGCTCCTGACAGAACATCAGTGGGTTCCAAAACAAGTAAAAAAAAATCCACAGAGCTCACAACCGCCAGAAATCAGTCTCCAGAAAGAATTTTGCTTTAAGTAAGGTTTGATCTAAGAGATAAAACTAGAACAGTACCATTTGGTGCAGTAGGTGGTGACCAGACACCGAAGTATTTTGGCAGATATTCCCGCAGCTCCAGAAGAATGCTGTCACAACAGTCGGAGTCATAAACCTGAAATAAATTAGGGAGGGTTGGAGAGATCATAATTTTAATACATTCATTTCTGCTGATGGGGGAGTGAGCAAGTAGCTGCATGGGACCTGGTAGCTGGCTGGGTTAAACCATGACCATTTCCAATTGTCCCATAATTATACTTTCTTACAGTCTTTGTTTCCACAAGTCCATGGTATTTGTTTTACATTTAAAAAGCATACAAGATGAGGATGATAATTATCACAGTCCAACAAAAATGAGTGGCATCCTTTCTTTCAAATTTTAAAGTGGCAAAAATGCATCAACTCAAAGCATAATTTATGGCTTATTTTGAGTAAAATTCTGAACTGTATTTGTTAACTTCAAAGCCTAGTTATTGAAAAGGGTGTTCTCACATTTGCACTCAAGACTCTATAGGATTACTGTATCATATGTATCCAAATATTTTTAATTTATATCAGGTAAAGTATTGAAGCTCAGACTGGACAGTATTTTGTCTTCTCCAAGACAACTCATGCTGAGCTACATGACACAATGAACAACGCAAATATATTTCTTTTAATTTGCTTTAATGCTTTAAACATTTTTTCAACTTCTGTAGGAAAAACAGTAGCAGTTTGGAAACAGCAGCTGGCTTGTATCCCTAAAGGAACAATTCTTTGCAGTTAAAATGAAGCCTTGGATACTATCTGCTATGGATTTGTATAACTGTTACCCATGTGAGGCATTGCTGAGAGGGTTTCAAAACCATTCCCTTATCCAGATTCCCCCATCCCAGCCAGTGATGTAGCTCCAAACATAAGGGACTGCCTATAGCACAGTTCCACATGCTTTGTGGACTGGAATATCTTTATCCACTGCAGCATAAGTTACAATGATTGTTATTGCGTTTACAAGCCATCTCATCCCTTTACAGCTCTCCCAGTTGTGCTGCCGTCAGAGTGGTGTCCTGTCTCTGAGCCCTACCGTGGATGAACACAAATACTCATGCATGCTGCAGAGTGACCAGGTTATGCTCAGGGTTCCGCTATCACTGCGGTGCAGCCAGAGCCTGCGGCAAAGTTGGCAGCAAGGCAAAAAAAGTCAGGTTTTAACAGCTCAGCAGACTCAACTCAGACCATTACGTCAGGACACATTTAACCACAGTGGGGGATACCTGGACACAGCAGCTATAAAGGAGAGGTATCGCAAAATACATGCCTGTAGTGTTGCAATATTAACATAACTAGGGAGAAAAAAAAAATAGACCTGAAGTGCAGATGCTATTTCAGAGCATCAAGGCAAGCCTTGGCTATCCTCACTAGTGCCAGTAACTCAAGAGAGTGCCTCATGCAGCAGCAGTGTTAAAATTAGTTAATGTGAGTTTGTGCTAAATTTAGGTTTCACTGCAAAAACCTCCAACTAGGTAAACTAAAACACCAGTGTGCTTCTAACACACAGGGACTGCTCCACAGCTAATGCAGGGCTCCCCTGGGCTTCCACCAGCTCCAGTTCTGACACCCTCACTGTTAGTGGGCAATGATCAAGAGCATGATATACCCATGCTGACTGGATACTAAGGTATTGAATTTGACCCATTCCTTTAACCACCTCATGCTATAGGCCCCATTTCAAAGATCCTAAGGGAAGGGGCTGAATCCTCAAAGCTCAAACTACACAAATATGTGCAGAATGACACTGAAGCACACCCAACACCACACCCTCTATCACTACTGTTGCTATCGTAAGCATAGAGAAATTGCTGGGTGTGTATCTTACAAGTCACAGTGTCACACCACAGGGCATTGAGCTCTCCACACGTCATGATTTGACAAGCTGGCATGACCACGAAAGATAACACATAATTGTATGTCTAAGTCCTGTTTCCCTCCATGTTAACATGAGGTATACTGATATATTGTGCTCCAAGACAAAAAGCCTCACTTGTCCCTGGGATCAGTGTATGCATAAAACATTGCTTCACTGAGCCTCAAGGGCTGCCAGTAGAAGACACTGCTTTTTCCAGCAGACTGCAAGGTAGCTTGATCTTACTCATTTAAGCAAGAAAAAAAACAGCTAAGGGTGGGAGAGAAGAGAGGGAAAGATTAACAGCAGGCAGATGCCGACTTGACTGCTCTCTTTGATAACAGTTCAGTACTCCCCACTGCACAGACAGCAGTTTCTGGGCCAGCACTCCACGCACTGACTGCTGCCTTTACTTCATGGTGTGTACAAGTAGTACAAACCCAATTTTTTTTCACTTTAGCACCTTACATCCAAGGCAAGGCACTGCACTGGCCCCAGCACAAATGCTCTTTTCCCAAGTAAGTTTGAGCAGATCTGAGAGGCAGAAACCATTCTGCCTTTACTGGGAACAAATGCATATATTTAGGTTAGGACCAAGAGGAGGAGCGAAGGAAACTGAAAGTGCAGCAGAAAAGGAGAAACAATTAATCCAACTGAAAGAACAGGCAAACGTATTAACTCATTTACCTAATTTATTAGCAGTTTTGCTTCTGAGAAAGTGAAATGTCAGGAGACTGCTTCTGGTTTTTTTTAAGAGAGACAGGACCCTTGACTTACTTTTTATCACCAACATTAGGTAACTAAACTTTGCAACTTAGCAAATAATTACAAATATGCTCCTGTGTATTTCAAATAGCAGGATACAACAAAGATACTCAGATAATTTATAATGGGGTGTAATAGCTCAAAGTCAAGACCAAATGGGGAAAAGAGCTCCAGAAGTAGTATCTTCCCAATAGTCTATTCCTCAATATCCTGATAAAAGGCATTTTAAATGGAGACAGAACTCCCAATAATGCATTTTTCACTATCATTACTTTGACACAACAGAACTAACTGCATTACTTCTGTCTCTCAAGAAGTTATCTTGCTCCCAGAACCAGTAAGAAACTCCCCTCATAAGTCTGACACAACATATACAAAGCACTTATTTGGCCTTAATATAGACCACAATGTTAGCCTGCAACGTATTTGAATGTCAAACTAGAATAAGAACTCAATTAATAAAGATCAGAGGAAGTCAGTTGGTGTAGGCAAAGCAACAAAACCAGACATTTCAAGAATTATGCTCGTTCCTATGCAGGACAGAACCACTTCTGCTCATCAGAATGGGACCTCATAAGCAGCACACGTCACAAGTATTTCTTCTCACTTCATACAATCTAGTAGCAAGCCACAGAATACCAAATATAAATGTAAACATGACAAAACCATCCCTAAAACTACACAGGGCATATACCCATGCACCTCATGCCCCAAAAGGTATAGCTACCAATATTGCTGGAAGACTAATGAAAAATGCCAAGTTATCACCTCAGAAAACCTTAATAAAGAAACCATAAGATTTTTACTTACATCAGCAATATTCCAATTTTATTTCACGAAAGAGTGCTTTTTTTTTTTTAATGTAAGAATGGAGGTCCATTTCTCCAGCAAACACTGACAAACAGAAGCAAATTTTGCATTAGCATATATAACGTCTTTATCCAATAAATCAAGAAATGCAAAACAATTCCGTGTCAGCTCAGCCTGAGGAGTTATCCCTTCTACTTATCACAGGCTAAATACTTCCAATATCACAGACATAAAATGTCTCCAGGAAAGCAAGTAAACAGGATGTTGGTATTTGGAGGGCTCACCACATGACCATTATAAATTACAGCCACTAATTCATAGCAGGAATATGCTCCAAATTCTATATCTTCTGTGGCTGCTCCGATAGTCTAATAGACATAATGAAGTCATAATTTCCAGTCATGTAGGACTTTTTAATTCTGAGGCAAATTTGCCATCCCTAATTTTTTAATTCAAAGTACACTCTGGGGTTTCTTGTACTAGATTCATCTGCTTTTAATGCAAACAGGAGTTGCTTGGGGCAATGGGAATGTTCTTTTCCTTATTTAAAACATGACATTTAGGACTTTTTTCTAAAGGCTAGTTAAGACAGATGACAGAGGGAGGGTAAAACAAATGTTGAAATTTCAACAGGAAACTAGTTCTGGTAATACAGACCTGTCCTCAAATGTCCTCATGAAAAAATACAACTTTGACAGAAAAGTAATCTTCTAAAGTACATTCAAGAGTTAGTTTAAAAGAACTTGTATTTTAAAACTACTTGAGTAGGAAACTTTAAATGTCAGAGTAGGCATATCAGTCCAAAACAACACCTTTCTTTGCTCCCAGAAGGCAGCAGCACTACAGCCTTCAGAGTTTCAGGATATCCTCCAGCTGCCAACGTTAGGCAGAGAATTCTGTGTCCAGTGTGGGATTTGAGATTTTTTTTTAGCAGCTAATGCAGCTAAATCATGCGCTTAAATTAGCAAACGTGATTTACAGGTGATAGTGCAACTTTAATTGCCTCTTCCATTGGGTATGTATTATATCATAAACCAATTACCTGAGCACAGACTGCGTTTCCCTTTGGACTCTTACATCAGCCACCTGCATCACGCAGGTGCAAGGGGCAAAAAATTGAGGTTGAAACAGCAGCTGTGATTTCAGAAATTCCTATCTGCTCAGCTATGCAACTCAGACAGCCCTGGCCTCTTTTCAAAGTGGTACTATCATGGCTTGACTTGTGTGTCTACAGAACTTGTTTCTACAAACATGACTGGCATTGAGCCAGCTCTGCTTGTATTCAAAATCTCATACCAGAATAATCTCAGAAGTTAAATACTTGCTAATGTTGTTACACTAAATGCTTTCATACCAAATGGCTTAATTTACTATCTAATATGCAACCGTATTAAGGACATAGCAATCATTTTCACTGAAAATACCTACAAAGAATGTTTAAAACAAATGAGGATTTATTCCCACAATCTGATCACATAAATGGATTTTGAAGTAAAGATGGCACACATTTTTGACAAAGTCATAAGTCTTTCAGTAGTCAGGAAAAAACCCCACATTATAGTAAGGGGTTGGCCATCTCACCTTCCAAAAAATGAAGGCTGTTAAAATAAGCCTCAAAAATATCCCAAAGAGACACTTATTTGGTCGTGTTTATCAACAAGTCATTCTATAACAACACCAGAAAAAAGTAGGTCTCATTTCATCCACTTTCACATTTTACATATACCAATATAGCCTTGACCCTAGCAAGATTTACAGCCCCAGGCACAGAAACATTTTTAAAAGAGACAAAGGAAACCCTGACCCATTATGAGGGTGTGGCAGCGCTTCAAAACTTCAGCAGCCAAGAGAACCACCCGAAAGGCTGCAGGTACAGCCACCAGAAGCAACACTGAAAAAATACCAGAGTAGCTGTAAGAGCCGCAGGCACCACCCACAGCAAGTTCCGGTCCCTCTTTCTTTCCAATAACCACTTACTACAGAGGCAAGACAGTAAAGGATTTTGAAAGACATAAGCGAGCATTTGGCCATACCCCACCATAAGTAAACCAGCGTTCATAAAATAGCAAACTCCCATCTAATCTTTCAGCCCACAAGATTTGTGGGCAACTAAAGATTAACAACAAACCAAGTTTAAGTTGCTTACTTTACCCACACTTCCTACAATTTCTGCAGGTCACCCTGCTGAGCACAGAGCAAGGTAGTTACGGGCATAAGAGCCTTTTTGCCAAAACTGCAAACTTAGAGATCATGTTTCATTGCCAATCTCTTTACATAGAACTCAGTTTTCTCTTGCCCTTCAGCCTCTCCTGTGCTCACAACTCACTAGCACAGTCAGATATTATGTTCAGCTTCAACTGCATAGGAGCTGGAGTCTTCAATGAACTTCAGGGCACTCTAAAGCCAAAGACGATTCCTTTAGATACTCAGGAAAATATAGGGGTTGGTTTTTACCATCACAAACACCTGTTACGCAGTCTTTTAAACAGCTTACGAGACTCTTAGGTAAGTAGTCAAAAAATACATGGCAAATCGCAGATCAAGATCTCTACTCCATAATCTAACCAGAATTTAGTTCGGTTATGTCAACGTGCTTGTACAACAACTGAGAGCAGAATACACATTCCACTCTCCACAAGAGGCCAAAATAAGAGAACACAGACTAAAAAAATGGCTAAGACATACTACCATTGGTCATCTGATAAGGAACTTGTTAATTTCAACATACTAAATATTTCTTCCATTATTATTCTTTCTTTCTTCTTTGATAACACTTACCCAACAGAGGTGGAGAGACACTGACCTGAAGTCACCCACCGCACAACTCAAGCTACCAGCAGGCAGGGAGATCCAGCAAATTTTAAGGCAGAAAGTCAAGCACTAGACCCTTGAAGAAGTACAGTACAATCAGTTTTCTCACCTATCTTCATAACTGCTGTGCCAAAAAACAGCTCTGTTATTGCAATGCACTATGTGGTGCAACATAAATTATGCTTGGGATTTTAAAGGAAGTCAGAGACCTGTCAGAAACCACCACCATATCCAAGCTCATAGACCCAAAAGCGAGTTGTGCAAAGCCCGTAGCCAGGATGTTTTAATACAAACTCTGCCCTGAGAATAATTTTTTTTTAAGCAGCACCAACTAGTCAAGCTTAAATTATCACTGAAATTACCACAAGTGGAATGGTAGAACAATATAACAAAAGGGAAATGAGGCTAGTATGGCTGTCCCACTTTCTGAGAACATTCTGCCTTTTTTTTTTCCCAGAAAGCAATCTGATCCCAGCTGAATATTCCCAGAGAGGAGTGCGAGAGGACAAGAGTTGACAGGAATCCTTTAGCAGTTACACTTAAATAAGCAAAATTTCATTTTACATTTCAAAGAGACAGAAATGAGAACCAAGTCCTGACAGACATTATGTTGGCTTGTTTTCCTAGTACTGCAAGAGGCAGCCAACAGAAGGAATGTACTGCAGCAATACTGGTGCAGACTGATGGTAGGTTCATTCACCCAGAGACAGCCCTACCACAGTCCCATGCACATTTCCATGCTCTTCCTCCGCAGCAGTGACAGCATACAGCTGGTCCCACAGCCTCCTGAGTACCTTAAGCTGGCTCAGTGGCCAAGTGTCCGGCCAAGACATTCCATTTTAACTGCCATTTACAGAATTGCAGAATCACAGGATGTTAAGGGTTCAAAGGAACCTTAAAGATCATCTAGTCCTAAACCCCTGGCCATAGGCAGGGACACCTTCCACTAGATCAGGTTGCTCAAGGCCTTATCCAGCATACAGTCCTTGAACACTATCAGGTTTGGGAAAATGACAGATTCCCTGGGCAACCTATTCTAGTATCTCACCACCTGACAGTAAAGAAATTTTTCCTAATAAACAGCCTAAATTTCCCCTCTTTCAATTTGTACGCATTACTCCTTGTTCTGTCACTCTGGTTCCTGATGCAAGGTCCCTCTCCGGTCCCTTGAGATACTGGATGGTGCTGTGAGGTCTTCACACAACCTTGTCTTCTCCAGACTGAACTGCCCAACTCTCTCAACCTGTCTTCACTGGGAGATGTTATCGTGGTTTGAACTGCATCCACGACGTTCCCTCCCTTCCCCCCCACCGGAGAGGGAGAAGGGAGAGCGGAAACCCAATTAACACGAAATATTTATGGCTTTGAGATAAACATAATTGGAAGAGAGATACCTATGTACTCCACAAAGAGTCAGACAGGCTGCATAACTTAAGTTGCAAGATAGATTTATTACTACACACTACTAAGACTGGCACTGGGTGAAAAACAAAGATAGGGATATTTACAAAGAGAAGAAAAATAAAATGGACATTTTAAGACACCTGTTACATTTCCGCAGGGACCCATCCTTCTTCCAAGTCCCCCCATCTCCACCCCTCCCATGTTGTCCCTCACACACAGGGGACAGGAGAATGAAAGTCTAACACAGATCAAAACACTCAGCTGTGTCCAAGCGTTGTAGGATACAAAATTCTTACAGCTCCAGCTGTGGGATGTGTCCTTTCCTGAGAAACAGTCACTGTAAAACTGCTAATAGCAGAAAGGAACTTCTTTACCTCACAGGAGAAAAGAAAAGAAATGTCCTTCAAAGCCCATGTTGTTTTTTTTCAGCGACGTGAGTCCGATTATCACAAACCTCCTGGCAGAACACAAAACACAGCTTCTTCTACATCAAAACTTCGTGGGGGGAGCAAACCTCTTCTCTATTTCTTGGCTTCATAATCAAAAAACAGTCCGGTCCTCAAAAGGCCAGGATTTTTTTCCTCTCACAGCAAGGTCACTTTACCTCTCTATACAGGTCTCTCTCTCAATATGATGGAAATAGTTCTTTTCAAGAACAACTTATCTCCTCCAGCTTGTCCGAGAACCACAGCAAGGGCACAGCTTCTCCTTACTGTTCTGTGATCTTGAGGTGTCTCCATTTTTCTTCTTACATCTCCTCACCCTCCTGCTCTGTTTTTTCCACGTGGCAAGATACTAAAACTACATGCTATCAATTAACCTAAACATGGCGGCCGCATCTATCTTGTTTTGAATTCTTTCTTAAATACTACAAAATACGTCATCACAGAGGTGTAACTATCCTGTGTAATTGGCCCAGGCCTGATGGTCAGCCTGTCCATCAACCTCAGAACCAATGATGGGTTGGCTCTGAAACACAGGAGGGGGGCAGGACTCTCCTTTGCTGGAGAAGAAGAAGAAGGAGACACCCCTAGGACTTCTCACAGCAGCCATCTTTGTGGTTTCTTGATCCCCATCCCCCACCACCAAAAACTGGACCAAGCAAAACCATGACAGATGTTCCAGCCCCCTCAGCAAATTCATGGCCTTCTCTGGAACTGCTCCAACAGTTCCAAATTCTTCTTACGTTGGGGACACCAGAACTATATGCAATATTCCAGGTGGGGTCTCAGGAGAGCAGAGTAGAAAGGGACAATGTCCTCCCCCTCAACCTGCTAGCCATCCTTTGGATGCAGCCCAGAATTCCATTGGCTTTCTGGGCTGGGAACACTCACTGCCAGTTCATGGTGAGCTTTCCAACAACCATCAATCTAAAGTCCTTCTCCCAAGGCTGCTCTCAATCCCTTCTCCGTACAAACTGTCTGTATGTCTGGGATTGCTCTGACCCAAGTGCAGAACCCTGCACTTCTCTTTGTTGAGCTCCGTGAAGTTTCCATTGGCCAACTTCTCATGCCCATCAAGGTTCTCCACGATGGCATCCCTTCCCTCCAGTGCATCCTCAGTTGACAATGTTCTCATAATACTAGCCTGTTTGGTTTTTCTTTACTCTTGAAGATAGAATTTTTTTTCGAGATTGAATTTATTTTGTTTTTCTTTCATGTAGGCAACCTATACTTTCCTCAATCTCATTCTGGCAGCTCACCAACCACATCCTACTTTTAAATGAACTTATAATTAACAAAGTATTTGCTGTATAACACCAACATGTATTAGCAAGTTGATCCATATTCTGAGGCATCCTGAAGTCTAAACAGTATTTTATCCACTCTGAAAAAGCACTTGGATCACCTTCCAGCAGAGCAGGAGCACTGTGCTGTGTCTTAATGCAATTTAACATACTGTGCACTTTACAACCATGCATTTTCACTTCATTTTCAACCAGATCTGCTCTTGGTAAGGAATATTCCTCAAAATCAGGTTGCTAAGAGAACAGGATTTTTTTTCCTGCTTATTCGCATGTCACAGACTGTAGACTACTCAGTCTGTTACCAACTCCACCCAGTAGTTCCACAACAGCATCAAATTGCAATAATGGCCTTTTACAGTCTCCCTTTTTAAACCGTTTCTTAGATTTATTAAAGCAGGTTGTAGTCTATTCTGTGACATACAATCCTCAAAGAGCATGGGAAACAGAATAAGTTAACTTCCTTCTCTGTAGTGTGTTTATCCCAAATCTGTTTTTGCTGTAGAGTGCAAGAACCACAAAAATCTTTTGTATTTTCTAAATCTTACTGTCCAGTCATTTAATGGTGAAGAATAAAAAACCATATTTATGGAACAGTATTAGGAACTCATCAGCTTCTTACAGCTATACCTCATCCTTTATCTCTCTTAGACAACTCCCCATGTGAAAAAGATCTGAATACCAGCTACCAATACTTCACAACTTTTGCCAAAAAGCCATTGACTTCTCATTAGTTAAGAATACTGTGTGTCCTTCCCTTTATTACATCTGCCCAGGCCCATGGTTTAGAGGCAGTTTCACATGCCAGTTTGCCCACTTCCCCAGCAAAACAGGATCCTTTCTACAGTTTCTCAGCAGAAGGAATTATGCTGAGGGCAGGAATGAACTGCAACAGAACATGCTTGCTATGTTTGCCAACAGGTAATTTGTACACTTCAGTACCAGTATCTTTGCCATCAATGTGGCAGATCCAGATGTACCAGAATGAGACACGGCCAAAGATCCTTTTGAGTTCCAGCTCCAAATGAAAGGAATGGGCAAGGCATTGCATCTCCAAAGCAAGATGTTAAAAAAACATGTATCCTATATTTTTATCCATACAAGACTGAAAATCAAAACCTTAGCTGGAGATGTGATCACAGGATAAAGGGTATTTTAGTACACAATACCCGCACAATGGCCATTATCCACTCCGTTTTCAGCCAAGGATAATCATGTAAATCAAGAGTATAAAAGCACTTAACTGAGCTTACAAACTAAGATAATTCATTCTGAAACAAGACACAATTTGCTTCCCCAATCTCTTTCCTTTCCTGTCACTAGCAGAGAACAGTTTATGGAACAGAGGCTGCAAGATCATGATTTGTGCTATATAGGCTGAAAGGGGGATGAGCCTTATGAGGCAGTTCTTGCAATTCTGTGCAAAAGCTTTCAGGCCGAAACCCATCTTTCAGACCTTTGGCTTGATTTATGCCATGGAGAGCGGGGGAAGTCACCACAAGTCTTCTGCACTGCCTGAAGCTGCTGAAATATTAATTAAAATTAGACACTGCAGAAAAGAAAGCATCAAGCAGAAATTAAAAGACACAGCCTAGGAGATGCAGAAGGTTATTGACAATGAAATAAATAAAACAGTAAGGAGAATATTACTGGCAATGGTCCAAATGGGCACAGTTCCTGACCACTGCTTCTCTGTAACCACAGAAGCACAAGGAACTGGGCTTTAGAAATATTAACATAACTGGGTTGCACTAGTACATGGTTACAAACTCAAAGACTGTAACAGAAGAGACAGCAAAAGTTGTACAAACCATTTATTCTGCCTTGTATCAGGCTGTAAAATGAGTTAGTGAGCTCTTTAGGGAAAGTAAAACAACAACACGTCATTGCCCTATGGAAAGCAGCATTTCGATGCATTCAAGCAATTTCAGAACAATTGTGTAGGCAACCACAAAACCATTCCTTCCTAGCTTTCAAGTGCCTAACTCTCACCTAACCATTGTAAATCACTTTTATATGCCGGAGCTATTTGCATCTCTTATACGCTGGCTTTACTTTTAGGATGCACAGCAAGAGTGAAAAACATTTTCTGCTGTCTCCAGTGGTGACAGTTTCCTTGCATTCGGACTACTGCTAGAGCAGTTAACAGAGCCATCACTAACTAGGCACAGGTGGAAGACCTGTTCACCAGAACAGACAGGTGATTAGCTGAATTATCTTTTCACAATGTTGTATGCAGTCAATCAGTTCCCTTGATTCACAAGCATTTGCCAGAGATAGTTTACCAGAGCTGAGCTGGGACTGGGAGAGCCCTGTCCACCTTTCCATTCCAACTGTCCAAAATAACCCTTGCACCTGGGACAGGACTATCTGAAAATTTGGGTAAGAGTTGCATTACAATAGCCTTGGAAACCTTATACCATTGCAGTTATGTTACTTGGAGCCATAATATGGCAACACCATTGGAACCAGCTAAGACAATTCTGATGTACAGCAAACAGGGAGGAGGGAAAAAAATCAACTGGAAGCTGTCCATGCTGCAGGACCTTTCTCAGGACAGTTTTCGGCAGGCAGCATGAGGAGGGAAGGTGTGCTACCTATCCCCCAAGTGTCACCACACAGTGACCGCAGGATAATTGAAATTAAAATGAAACAGAAACATTTCTTGATCTGTTAAGCATAAAAGTCCAGTTTATTAGCTGCTCCATTAGCAAACTTTCAACTTCAGTAGGCCATGCTCAGAACAGTTACACACAGTAACGGGTTTACAACTGCACTAAATGAATGCCAGGATCAGAAGTGAAAGAGTAGCCATTTCAAAACAGTTCAGCAACCTTCTCTTGTTCTACTGAACATTATGAAAAACTCCATCTCTTCATGCTTAACACACAGCCTGTAGGAAACCACAGTCACAAAGATAATGACAACTGTAAATTCTCTCTTCCTCAGTTTTCATAGAATCAAACAATGGGTTGGAAGGGACCTTAAAGACTATCTTGTTCTATTCCCCTGCCATAAGCAGGGACCCTTTCCACTAGACCAGGTTACTCCAAGCCCTGTTCAACCTGGCCTTGAACACTTACAGGGATGGGGCAGCCACAGCTTCCCTGGGCAACCCGTGCCAGGGCCTCACCATCCTCATAGGGAGGAACTTCTTCCTGATATCCCATCTAACCTTGCCCTCTGGCAGTGGGAAGCCATTCCTCTTTGTCCTGTCCCTTGAGGCCCTTGTTCAAAGTCCCTTTCCATGCTCACTTGGAGCCTCTGTAGAAACTGGAAGGGGCTCCAAGCTCTCCCCAAAGCCCTTCTCCAGACTAAACAACCCCAATTCTCCCAGCCTTTCCTCATAGCAGAGGTGTTTCAGACCTCTCACCACCTTGGAGGTCTCCTCTGGACTCACTTCAAAGAGGCTGATTTCCTTCCTCTGCTGGGAACCCCAGAGCTGGATGTAGCTCTGCAGATGAGGTCTCACCTGAGCAGAGTCCCCTTCTTGCAGGCCAATCTCTCTCCTCTAGTGCCCACAAAAGAAGCTGTCCTATTTAAGGCCTGACATGCCAGCTTCCTCCCTCTCTGAAGGCCAACAGTTTCTGCAATGTTACATTCTTGACATGACAAACTAAGGAAAGCCCTGTGAAGAGAGAGCTATGCTAGCAGAGAGCACCGTGAGGTACAGCCCAGCGTGGCTGAGACAGGAGCTCCACATGCAGCTAAGCAGGGGGTTACCTAATGTAATGCCTGCACTAACCTTTTCAAAGGACACTGTTCTCACATTTTTCAACTTACCTGGCACCACAGGAGGGCTGATAGGTCTCCTCCTCCCAACACTGCTGAACTAAATTAGACCATTTCAGCAGAGAAACGAGCCCTGGCATAAAGCATGCTGAAGCCAAACCAAAAATACACTTAGGAACAGGCCACTTCTGTGGATTTCTTAGCAGGCTTGCATAGGCAGCCTACCATAAGCTCACACTGCCTTTTACCAATTTAGTCTCTTTAACTGAAAAGACTGCTTTTTCAAATCACATTATTTCCCTGTTCCCATATCACTGTATATTGCTCTCTCCTGAAACTCCTTTAAAAGTAGTCCTTTGGAGTACCTCCACCTACACATTCTCACAGCACATTACCTACACATTCTCACAGCGCATTGCTCTTATACAGAAACAACGGATCAGCAGTCTAGATAGTTCTTAAATAAACACCACCTTTATACTTCAATTAGTTTCATTCTCTTGCTGTTCATACCTGTTGAAAACAAAGTATTTTGTAGCCTTTCAAGGTTAAAAAACTTGTGTTTTTTCACAGAGATAAGGGTACCCAGAATATCTAGTAAAACACTCCATATGCAGGCAATGCTTACAAGGAGTTTATACCATCAGGTACAGAAAGGGAATTTGTAGGAACAAAATTAAAATGTTATTATTTTCATTTGATAATTACTCAGATTTACAGAACTCAATAGCAAGTGGCTATCAATAGCTAAAAAGTCGCACTCCAGTGAGAAGCAGCGCACAGTAGGCTCTAAACGAGTCCAACAGCCCACTGTTCTCCTGTTTTATCACAGAAAGTATTCATGATAATCTTGTCATGCTCTGGGTCTCCCCTCCCTCATAATACATGGCAAGCCCTTTCCCTATCAGTACAGAATGAGACATAGTGCTGCAGTAGATAAAAGTTTGCTTTACTGGGTGAAATAATCTTTTAAGAAAAAAACCTGCTTAACAGAAAATATAGTATGAGGAAAACAGAAAAGTAATCTGACAGCAGTCCAAGTAGGAATTATTTCAATAATTTTCCAGATTTGACAGAGACCTGTGCAATTCTTCCAAATTTCAGATGCCACCCACTTCTGAGCAGGTTTTGGACCATTTATTAGTAATTTGCAGTAGATATCTTGCTCAAGTCTCCATTCCAAAATGGAAGCCCATTTCATTTGGGTTCTACTGCCAAGTATTCAGCTTCATGCTCAACAGAAAATATGCCGTCAATAACAAGGGAAAAATCTTTTGGTGATTCATTGACACAGACTTTTACTTCTGTCATATTCACAAATAAAGCTGCAAGCAAATCCAGCAGTTTCAGAAGAGAAGGCATTCTTGGTCCAAACAGAAGATAATACCTGGTATCACATTAAATATATACCAGAGTTCTAGTCAAACTTGTCTCTTAATGTCTCAGTATCTTCTATCATGACACATTCCCTGCAGCCTTCAGCTCACAAGCGCTAGGACCGCACACTGAAATACCACTTCCTGGTTACTGGAAGACACTTCTGCTTCAGATCTGTGATAGCTGCTCTCCAGCTGACTCATTCAGCTGAAACTGAGACATGTTCATGTTCTTGCTACCACAAAGTACAGAGCTTCTCAGTTACTTCACATGAGAGGTGTGCTGTTGCAGAAAGAAAGACACCCCCTTATACCTAATTTTCATTCATGCTAGTATGAGGTGGGATGCAAAGGGAACAATATCTCACCTATCTACAGACAAAACGGCTATAAAAACATACGAAAAAAAACGGCAAAATTTAAAAAAGAAAGGTTGCAATTAATCTACATATACTAATGAACAACCTGTTTTGATCTTACCAACCGACCTGCTGTTTTGCCCTGACAAAGTGAGAGCTTGGGACTCATCAGTCTTACTTCACTTGTTTCATTTCTGCACTGTTTCTTACCATCTCCTGTACCTGGCCACTTTTTAAACTCCCTGTCTCAAGGAGTGGTTAAAACTCTCATTCCGTCGATCTCTGGAGGCCTATCTGCCTTTTCTAAGGTGATAACGTCTCTTTGATTACAGCTCTTCGATGGGCTGAACTCAAGTCACCAAACCTTCACCAAAGCCAGGCAGCCTTCCTGTCAGATTCCACTGTTGTCAGCTTAGTCACCTAAACTGCCAGAAAACTACCAAGACGAGAAAGTTTTGCCATCTTTTAAATAGGTCAAATCAGTTCAATAATGTCCAAAAAGCACAATCATGGTACAAGGTAAATGGCAGGAATGGGAAGAAAGGCATTTCAGCAATGAGCTATTGGATCAACTCAACCTGCATGTGAAACTGTACCTTACTCTGAACCTCCCAACCCACAACAACCCTCATCCTATAACAATATGTAGTGCTTACATGTCTATAGCACACATTACACAATTCTTGCCTAAGAGCAAACATGATAGCAGTTAATCACTGAAAAGCAACAAATCCCCAAGACCTTTCTCCTGTACTTTCACTATACAACACTTATGTATTTGCACTCTTTCCCTTCTCCCAGAAAAAGGCCTTCTAGTCCACACACAACTAATCATGTCGACACCTTTCCCTTCCTCTGTTATTTTTCAAGAATTGCCCAATTCCTTTCCAAGACAGCTTATAACCAAAATAATTCAGTGCTGAAAGTAACCCAGCAAGGCCTTTAGAAGACAGAATTGAAGCCTTACTTTGCAAGTCATAACATTGAGATCTGACTTCTTCACAGAACAGTAACAAGGGCAGTAACACAGAGCCCCTTCTCAATCTCATCTCAAAGAGAGTCATGTCCAAGCAATGCTTGAACTTACCACTACCTGCTAGCTTTAGGCAGGGACAGCATGCTCCTGTTTCTGCCTCAGGATTTCCCAAAACAGTAAGTAGCCTGTTGCCCAAAGGAGTTTGTTCAAGCTTTCTCCTTCTACTGAAGCTAGCACTCAGGCTGGACAGTGTATTTCTTAACCTCATCTCAATGAGAGTCACAGAGAAACTCAGAAAAATATTTACATTTAACCGGCTCCTAGTAACTCAAGAGCTGCTATTTTGTCCCATCATGAGAATTACCAAATAATGCTAGTATGCAAACACACTGTTCACTTAAAGCACCTTGCTTAGTTTGTTTATGAGACATTTCCATAAAACCTGCAAGATCTTTTGATAACTTAAATACCCTTTTAGGGAAAAAGATACCAACCAAGCTAAATCTGAGCCAAATACCACAACAAATAGAGGGTTTCAAGACTCCTCTTATACTGAGTGTGAAGATATCTAGAGTTCTTCATATCTAATATGCCATTGAAATGCATGGAATATCAATGCGACACAAGAAAAACACATAAAAGACTATCACAGGCAGGTAGGAGAGTACAGGCTCTAGAAACGGTTTATAGGAAAGCAAAGCTTTTCTGGTCTGGATTGTTAAAGTTACTGATAAAACCAAATTGAAGATGAGCAATAGGAAAAATACAACAATTGCAGTTAAAACAACTAGCGATTTTGATTTTTATTGACTTTTTAAAGGAGCTGAACATTCAACAGTTTTAATACAGTGAACAGAGCAATACTTCTAGCAGTAAACCAGACTAGGTTAAATGCTAAATTTAGATGCAAGCAATTCTAAAGAGACATAAAATTGGGATCAAACTCACAACCCTTTAAACACAGATGCGAGACAGGGCTTTTCAATAAAATCTTAGATGCTGTGAAAATTCTGCCATCCCATGAACAAATAAGCAAGTTCAAATCCTGTGAGTGAAGTAGGTCAGGCATGGAGATTAACATGCAAAGAGCAGAAAGTTCTAGAGAGCACAGAACTACCACGGCATGGTATTTAGGTTGCACTTTCCCAACTGCAATGATAAGGATGTACTTCTCTAGGAAGCACATCCCTCATTTCACCTGGAGCAAGCCCACCTCCTACACACTGTGGGACTCTCACCTTGTTGTAGAATTCTTGCTCCCTGGGACCACGAGGTGGTGGCTGCAACTGCTTCAGGACAGTCCCATCTGGATGCTGCAGTATGCCTAGAAGAGAAGCATTTCCTTCAGGACTTAGTTTTAAGAGGTACAGCTTTTCTTTTGCCTTTTTTTCACAGAAATAGTGGCTTTTCCATCAAGGACAGCCTATGGAAAAGTTATAGTGCTTCCACTGCACAAACAGTAGAGACAAAATTGTTAGCTCCTACACATAACCCTTAGAAGAGGTTTGCATAATATTCTCTTATTTCTAGCCACTGAATGATTTTCTAGGTGTAGCTCTGCCCAAGGCCAACACAGTACTGGGATTTGACATTAAAAGTCCTACTCCCAAAAACCCCACCATTAACTAAAGAAGATTACATAGACACTCCCTTTTAAAAGAATTCATAAATTGTTTTCCAACAATGCCAAGAAGTTAAAGGTATACCACATTAAATGCATTTCTCACTATTAGAACAGAAATAAATGTCCTGTGAATATACATCTATACTAGTAGCTCAGAAAGAGTATGTCTTTACTACAAGAAGTATCATCCCTACAGCACTCCAAGCTATTTGTATCACCCATAATTACAGTACAGAAATTCATCTCAGCCACCCAACACCTTCATCAAGCTGCACAAAAAAACCCTCCAAAATACCCCCGTGAAACAGCCTTAATGACTCTCCAGTCACCAATATTTCTGAATACCTGCACAAGAAATGCAACCAAGTATCTGTGAATACTCAAGAGATGAATGTAGGCAAGAATGGAGGAAAGTAATTGCATCCCTCTGAAATGTGTACTCAGTTGCATCACCAGGTGCAAGGGACAACCAAAAACCCACTTCAGGAAAAGAAATTTTCTCCTAGGATAAATTTCTAGCTTTTCAGACAGTGATTTTTTTGCTTAGAAGGGTATCAAAAGTATCAACTGTATCCAAAATTAGTTCCATTTTCAATTACTACATGAGAAAACAGAAAAATGAGACAGGAGCTTTGCAACCCAAAGAGAGTTTGCACTTGTAACAGCAATTGGGTTTTTCACCTCTTAAAAACCATTATCTATGAATGGGCTCTGTTGTGCAGTCTTGGAAACTAAACAAAATCTTTAGAGACCAAGATATTTACTTTAAAACAACTATCAGAAGAGTTGTTTTAATAGTTGGCTATGCCAAATATTTGCTTTTAAAATTTGCCTAAAACAGCTCTCAAGTCATGTTTCTTGCTTTAAGTTAGATTATATACTTTCCAAAACTAGAAAAATATTGCCACAAAACATGTGCAGACTACCATAACATCTTCAAGATACAGAAGCTTGTGTTCCCCCTCCCTGTACCCTTTTGCTTGTGCTGGAAACCACTCTGCAAAGAGCATCAAGTACTTGAATGGCACATGTCCTATATGTGAATTGCTAACAATCACAACATTAAAATAAGTTTTATAACACACACTCCTCAAAAATCTGCATTTTGGCTTTGATAAAACAAGCAGACAACCTATCAAGTAGAGAGACCAGGCATAGATTCCTGGAAGCAGAATCCATACACTATTGGACTGATACATATTACTTGAAGAGTTTAATGTAAACTGACATCTAAAGTTCCCTCATTCTCTGCATTATTGAGAGACCATATCACCTACTTTGTCACTGTGACTGAGGCAGGCCTGAAAACCAGAGATATGTTTCAACATAAAACATAAAGATGTAAACTCCATAGCCTTCCCTCTGATCCACAACGAAAGGCAGATACCATCACCTGCAGTTCATACTAACACAGGGATGTTGGTCATGGGTTTGTTGTAGGCTTCCTGGGGTTTTTCAGCACAGATAGGGAATAGTACTGTTTTAATATACAAAAAAGCCACTTACCATTTTTGAAGAAGCACCAGAACTACGCTGAAAATAAAATCCTGAAATATCTCACAAACGCTTCTCTCTGGCTGTGGATGCAAAACTTGCTACCATTCTGAAAAGAGCAAGCAAGCTACTCTAAAGGAGAATGGCCCTTTTAGCTACAGAATCCTGCTAATGGCTTGGGGACCTCCAGCACTTTGCTGGGGTAAAGGCACCAAACCACAGCCAGGTGCAGGAGGCTGTCTAAGGTGGTATATCCCAGCTTCTGTCTCTCTCTACCCGCCTACGGAAGTCGTTACTTTAGTTACTACGAAGTTTATCTGGGGGAAGAACTACTGCACACAGCACTCAACAAAAGGGCAGTCATAATGCACAGAGGCCTAATGTCTACATGTGCACGCAGAGAGGCTGTAAGAGGCCTCTCTTTGCAAGGCAGTAGCAGTCACAGGGAGCAAAGGGAAAAAGGAAGGTTATGTAGGAGGAGGGAACCCTATGGCAAAGAAATTTTTGCAGTGTACTTTTACTAACAAAAAAAAGCTAAAAATATTTTGGATACCTTCAAGTCCTCACTCTGTTTGTATGTGGGAATAGAAGGGAAAGTTGAGTTACAAAAATGAGAGCTATGAGTACCAGAGCAGCTTCGGTCCTCACTTCAACATAAAACAGTTTCCAAGATGAGACCATCAACCTTGGTGGTACCTTTGCAGAAAACTCTTGGTCTTGGCCGTGAGATATAGTGGAGCTAGCTTTACTTAACCCATTAGAGTGGCACCCAAAATACAGATGATCATCTGTGCTGCTTGACCTAACTGCAGTAAGACTAATCAGCCAAAGGTGAAGCTCTCCCTCAATTGAGATTTTTTTTTGCCTGATCCCACCTCATGCTATGACATACGCACAAGGAACACATACAGCTTCAAGGATCCAATACACCTCCATCTACATTTTATTGCACCATGTGCAGCTGGGGCAAGGGACAAGAATTACTTTTCTGTGGAGATTATCAGCAGCGAGACATGCCATATACACAGGCTGTAGATAAGACAAATTCACGGCGCCCTTAGTGCTGTAATTCCACTCACTGATGATTGACAAGGTTCTGAAGTTCAGCCCTTTGCAGGGGCAGAGAAAAGAATGACTTTTCTTTTGAGATTATCTGCAGCAAGACACACCATGGATGTAGGCTGTAGATAAGACAAACTCACAATGCCATTAGTACTGTAATTTCATTCACTGGATGGCTGACAGGGTTCTATAATTCAGCCCTTTGGCCTATTCAGCAGGGGCAGTTCCTACCGACAGAATTCAAAGGCAATGTGCCAGAAGGTACTCATTACAGCTACTCTCAAAGGGCACACTGCAAGTTGAATGGATGCATGCCTTCCATCTGGCTGAGAGGCAGGAGTTACCCCAAATGCGAGAAATATCATTCAGCAACATTAACTTGGCTGCTTGCTTTGGCACTGACTACTGCCTATGTTAAAAGGCCCCTTCAACCGAAGTGCCAACACATGACTCCTCAACATGGAGTTAAAATAAATTTAAAGCTAGTGGAGACATACTTAAAAATGCTGTGTCCTCATGTATTTGTATTATTAGCTCACTTAGTAGCCTTTGGTTCAGATTTATAATCAAACCCTATGGCAAACAGGCAAATAACAACAGCTTAATAATAATTTGCTGAAGTTTCTGGTGGCCACAGGTTCAGGTGGTCTCGTAAGATAAATCATGGTTTTGACATATGCTCTGACAGAACCAGCGTGCTGTCACCTGAATTCCCTCTTTTAAAAGGTGCCTGACAAAATGCAGCTGAACGGCAGAAGCCCTTCGATTTAAAGGTGCCTGGTAACTACTACATCCTGACAGGCCAATGGCATTTAGAAAAAGGACCAGAAGAACGAAATTTGGCAGCGGCAACACCGCTCCATCCACAGCCTGTCGCAGCGAGGAAGCTCGACCAGCCCCCTCTGTAGCCTTCCTAGGGAGGCCCCGGTCCCTCGGCACTGCCCCAGGCCCCAACACCGACCGTACGCGTTGCTGTGGCACCTCCGGCGGACAGGTGCGGACAGAGCCCGTCGCCGGGAGCTCGGAAACGGCGGCGGCGAGTCCTGCCCTCGCCCCCCGGCGCCGCTCCCGTCCGCATCGAACCTCGCCCCGACAGCCACGAGCTGCCTCTTCGCCTTCGGGCCATGAGGGAAGCCAGACCCGCCCGTCACAGCCGGTCTGCGAAAATTCATATGACCCCCTTCACCGGTGACGCGGCCCGGCCCGCCGCTCCCTCCCCGCCCCCGCCGCCGCTCACCGCCTTTATCCTTGCCGTACATGTGCCCGCCACCTGTGCGACAGCGGCACACACCCGTTCAGCGCCCGCCGCCGGCCGCCCCCGCCGCTGCGGGGCCCGGGAAGCACCGAGCACCGGCTGGCCGCGGCCTCGGCCTCCTCCGTCTCGCCGCGCCCGCGCCCGCGTAGCACCCGCGCCCGCCGTCGGGGCGCCCCGCCGCTGCGGGGGCTCCGTGGCCATGTCCCTGCAGTGAGGCTGGCAGCGGCGGGCGAGCGGCGGCTGCGCTCTGGCGGCGGCGCGGGGCGGGCCTCAGTGGGCCCTGTGAACCCGGCGCGGGTGGTGAGGGCCGACGCCTCATCACCCCGCACCGCCCGCGCTGCCCGCCCACCCCACGCTGGGGCAGCGACAGCTACCACCCCGCCCCGCCCCAGGCTCGGCTCCGCCTTCCGCCGCCCGGCCTGGCTCGGCTCGGCCGCCGCTGCTGGGTGGCGGTCGGTGACGGTGACGGTGACGGTACGCGACGGCCGCCGAGTGGGGCGCGGCCGCGAGCGGAGGCCGGGACGGGCAGCGCCGGTTCGGCGGCCGCGGAGGAGGCAGCAGGGCCGGGCGCAACAGCCGAGCCGCAGAGCGGCCGGGGACTTAATCCCCGCGGGCGCCCCCGGCCGTGCCACCAGCCCTCGCTCCCGCGCGAGAGCCTGGCAGAGCCGTGCGGTGACGGGCAGGGATCGTTCCCCTTCGCTGGTTCTCGGAAACCCGAAATATCGCTGAATCCCCTTTTGTTTTTAAATAAATAAACGCCGAGGTTTGTTTAAGTCTCTCCAGTAGATCGGAGTGACTGCAAGCGAGATGCAACCAAAGTATGTGAACCGTATAAATGTTTACAATGGACAGAACCTTTGCACACTCTCTGCGTGCTGGTCTTGCATTAGAGATGAGTACATTTGGCCCAACATTAGATCAAAATTAGATAATGGATTAACCTCTAAGTTTAATTTTATCTCCCCATGGACAGAGGAAGGTATGCCTGATGCTGCATTCACTCTCAGGACCCCAAAGCTTGGCTAGGAGACTTCATTAATACTTGGCTAGGGCACATACCAACTCTACCAGCCTGTAATTACTGGCTTTTCTTTTTGCTGGTTTTTTCCTTCATAAAATGAGCAAATCTCTGTGAATATTAGATCTGCACTTTTGCTGTGGTATCTGCATCGAGTTATGTTTAGCATCAGTAGGACACAGGAACAGGAAAAAAAGGCCCGAGAAAAGAAAATTAATTTTAGTAGATATAGGTTGTTTTCCCAGGTTTTATAGAACAGCCTAATGCATATTCAGGAATTGGCACTGACATCAGAGGAACTAAGATATTGCGAGCTTGGCTATTTACCACCTCTTCCCCATCCCATAGCTGGGAAATATGGCAGGTAGTTGGGAGACGTGCAGGAAGTTTGAGGGATTTACTGGGAAATTAAAGTATGAAAGGTGAAGGATGGTCACAAGGGAAAATTAAGATTTGAAGAGTGAGAGAAAGGAGCAAAACATACAATTCTATTGAAACTGAGTTTCTTTGTTCATTGTTCACAAAACAGTCTGTTTTACACTCTTAATTGAGTAAGATTGGGGTAGACAGGTTATAATGCAGCAAGATCCTTTCTGAAGTAACAAGGCTGGGCAGAAAATGTTTCTCCCTCCTCAATACCCCCTTCTCATCAGTCACTACTGTTGAGCCCTAAAGATTAGGAGCCAGACGGGTGCAAAAGTAAGCTCCTATCTTCAGATTCCCAATGACGAATTTTCCCAGGGGAGTGCTGCCACAGGAGAGAAATATCACAGATTGGCCAACGCTTGCACAAGAATTCGTGAGGAATACAGTGAAAAAAAAAAGCACAAGTGTATGTCTGGTAGAAAGAAGGCTCCCAGTCTTGACAGCAGCAGCTGCTGCAAGGTTTGAATACCAAACTGAGCCTTGCAGAAAGATACTTTCCTCTGCAGAAATGTGAGACACTTCAGCTAATCTGGGCCTAAACACAGAGCAAAAAAGAGATGGCATTTCAAATTTGTCTAAGCGCCCATCTAACACTACAATCTGCCTGAACCTGAAGTCTCAATGGATAAAAGAATGGAATTAAAATGGAAAAAAATTGGAATTTGAAGACTATTCAAGCACCTAGTCCTCAACAGATAGCTGCTAGATATTCTTGCAGCTAACAGAAGTGGGCCTGTAGGGCATTAAAAGAAATAAAAAAGCATGAGTAATTGGAATAAACAAACACTGACTCTTTCCTTTCCCCTGATATTTGCTTTAGTCAGATTCATGCATATAAAGTGATGCGAGACTATCCTCCACCCACTCATTCCATCCTCATATTTCAGCACATGGATTTCACTAATCTTATCTAGGAACATGTCCTAAAATGAAACAACTGAAACAGAGAATAGCAGAAATGGTAAATAATTCCTTTCTACACAGCGTGATACTGTAAGAGATTGCACTGAGAGCTGAAGCTACCAGCAAGATTCCCAAGGAAACTTCTCATCTCCAGGCTGTGCGACTGTACTCCAAGTGAAAGCAGACAAGGCTGCAAACAGTTGGTAAAGGAAGGGCATTTGTTTGAGAATTTCCTCCATGCATTTGGCAAAATTATATTTAATTCTGGATTACTCTTTCTTACTTTTGCTGAAAATCAATCTTACCTCAGTCTGATGACAATGTACAGACTAACAATGCTTAGAAAATACCAGGCCTGCATTTGCGATGCCAGAGGATGTGTCATGGGCAGATTCCACAGCTGCCCTGAACTGAGTGAGGATTACAAAGGAATCACTTTCTGCTGAAATAAAGGCCTTTTTCAAACAATAGCTAGTTAATAACTAACTGCAAGATGCACGGTAGTTTAGTTCAGGAAATAAGCTCATACTTATGTGGAAGAACAGGAGGACATTAGGTAAAGAGATTAGTGGGGCTGGGGCTTTGCCAAAATATTGGTACTCTAGAGGTATGCTCACAGAAAACACTGCTGGATTTTTCACTGTCCCTTCACATGGTTCACACCCACCTCTTCCATACCTCAACAAAAATACTGCTCTTTTGCTGGAGCACTGTTTTCTGCGCAAGGTCTGTATGAGCAACACGGATTGTGCTGCCCACAGAGCCACTTTCTGCATCAGGTGACTGCACTTGTGTAGCTCCTGCCAGCCCAACAGATTGCAACAGAGATGGTTGGGACTGTCCATGTAGGCCTGAGAACAAAAGCCCATCACCCAAACCAGTAATTTGCTGGACAAGCAAAAGTATCTGCAGCGGGGCTCCTGGAGGCAGGGAGGCTTGTCCCACTCACACAGCACAAGGCAGACACCATCACAGCAGCATGGAAGCTGTAGCTGCATTGCAGTTTTTTTCTTGCCATTTCAAAGCAGAAGCATTGCTGTATTGTGACCTCTTAAAATCACTCAGGGCTTTTAGTACTTTGTTAAATTCACCGAAGTTCTGTCCTGTTTTATTCTTGTCAAGTGAAGGAAAATATAAACTTACTCTTGTCTTCTGCAACTGTTAAGACTCGATGCTGTCCTGCTTTCTTTCCCAGCTATGGCATCATGTTTGACAGTGATTAATATTTTACCTGGCAAACTGACACAAACTCTTTGACACTACTCTCCTCTGTGGCAAGTGGTCCATCGAGGGTTTTCCAGAATGAAAACAAAGGGATGCTGTCAAAAGCCAGCCTATGTTCTTTGTGATAATGTGGTACATTAAAAAAATTACTGTGAGGTTAATTCATGGCAGTTGTGTATATTCTAGATCACCTTTTCTACAATGAGAACTGCAGCTGTAAATTTGAGGAGGTCTGTTCTGTTAGATAGAAAGTACAAGGACTATAAAAAGTGAGAAGCTCATTTCAACAGTTCTTCAGAATCCTTGGATTTCATTTTCTTCTTGGTGATCAGTAAAGAAACTAAACC
This sequence comes from Malurus cyaneus samueli, assembly GCA_009741485.1. Taxonomy (NCBI): domain Eukaryota; kingdom Metazoa; phylum Chordata; class Aves; order Passeriformes; family Maluridae; genus Malurus; species Malurus cyaneus. Next base: position 33,662,463 of record CM019219.1, read on the forward strand.
TAGCATATGAAGGAAAAGTTCATTTTTGAACTGGGAGGAGGTTAAGGGGTGGGAAGCAAATGAAAAGGCTTTGATGATGGAGAGGAGGCAGCAGTGGGTGTTTGCTGAAACTGGTTTTACTCAACATCTTAATTCACAACCTGCACAAGGGAGAGTGCACAAAATCTCCAGATCTGTGGATATTCCTGACCTCCTTAGGGCAGTCAAATGCCTTGCCAATGACAAAGTCCTGCAGGATATCACAAAATTGAACAAAAGGCACACTGCTGGCATAGGATTTTCAGTGTAGATAAATGTAGGTTAATGCACGTAGAAGAGAATAACCCAAACCAAAGCTCTTTGATGCTGATGATGGAACTGGCTGTCATGGCCCAGGAAACAGATCCTGAAGTTGTTGTTAACAATCTGCCTGAGATCACAAGCCCAAGATGCAACTGCAGCCAAAAAAAAGCCAACAAAATTTTGGGAAGCAGCAGGAAGGGTGTTGAGAGAAAGACAAAACGTGTCTTTTTGTTGCCGTGTACCCTCAGTATGCCACATACTGAGTCCAGCTTCCATGCTTGGTCTCTCACAGAGAATAGGAACATACCATTACTATCAGTGTAAAAGATTTGTGGAGAGTCTAAATAGCTGAAACACTGCCTCCCGTCCTAAAAAATGGCAATGACAGATATGGCTGCTTTGACATCTTAGAGAGAGAAGTTGTACTTTCTGAAACTCCAGATCAAAGTCTTTTGTATTACCTCTTGATCTCATGGCTTACATGTAGATACAGATCCTCCCTTTGTTCTTCTAAACAGGGATTTTTTTCAAGTACAGTGTTACATCACTATCAGGGGTTGCTCAGGGTTTACAAATCCATGATGGCATTTTACCAGTCACATCTTAATGCTTTAGCATAAGCCCAGAACTTGATTTAAGGTGATTAACATTCCAAGAGGTTTATTTAAAATGCTTCCTTCCCTAGAGGTGCCTTAGATTGCCTCCACCTGCAGTAAAATTAAACATTTATTGATTAAACCCAGTGGCACTAAAAGAAGTCTCTTCTATTAAATGGGACTCTGCTGCCACAATTTTTTTGCAAAACAACCAAGTCACAACCCTTAAAAAGTAATTTAACCTGCACAGCTGTTAGAGCAAAGAATGAGATTGAGAGAACAAGATCACACTGTTTGGAAACAGCAACAAATTTAATAACTTACTGCACTGGAAGTCTATGCTGGTCTATTGCTTTGGTACCCCAGTCTTGAGCAAGAGCCCTGCAGTGAACAGACACTGCATCTTGAACACATCCATGTATGGTGATATTTGCCAGCTGTAGAAAAGTATTTGAGAAAATTTCATTCATTTTGCTGCCTGTTGCCTGCTGAATTGACCGAACAGAACAAACGTTGCAGTTACTGAGCAGACCTTTGCAGTACACTGAATTTTTAATGCTTTATACATTAAAGCTGTAATTTCAGGGATGATCAGGAAGTTTTTTTGCACAGGCTGCTCCAGGAAAGCAGAAGGCACTGTTTTTTTTTTTTGTATAAATCCGCCACACATACAAAAACAGCAAAAGAAACAATCTGCGTGACAAAAGGATGCAGAGCAGAGGGGATTAAGGGCAATGCAACATCAAATAGGAAAAGTGGGATGGTTGAGTCTTCAGCTGGGAAAAACATTCAAAGAGACATGATCTATCTGTGCTTATGTGAAGCCTCTGCAGCTTCCATATATTGAAGGAAACAGGAGTTGCTTGAGAAGCCAGGTAAATCCTTTCTTACTAGTCCAAACTGCGTGTGGGAAAGGTGGACTGTATCCCACTTTGCTAGTTCTGTAAACCTACTGTGATTTTACTGACTTCTGGGGGCATACCAGTAAATGCACCTATTTATTACAATTGCACATCTAATTAAACAGCTTACGAAGTTGGGTGTGGAGGAACAGGAGACTGTTGCTTTCTGCAGTACTGCAGGATTTCACAAATTGAGGAAGAAAAACCCCAGTAACAGATGCTCAAGCACCTTCAACGGAGAAGCGTGGATTTGGCTAATAGAACTGCCTCTTTACACTTTTTATGCTTGGCTCTATTAAGGTGTATAATGAAATGCAAACACACCATTGTGTTGTTTGATTTATCCCCTTTTGCTACCATGTAGTACTGCTACATTATGGTAAATCTTCTTTAGCTTATGCTCTCCTCCCATCTGCCGCTTTTTGTTCCTCCCTTTTGCTCTCCTTTCTCTTCACAATTTTGTTTGTTTCTTCTTATGTTATTTAGTTTTCATTCAGCTGTTCTCTGCATTAGCCTCAACATTAGGCAGCTTGGTAATCATCCTTCCAAGAAATGCACTACACACCCTGGCAGCACAGCTATAGAAAACAAACAGCAGAGAGCTTCAAGCAGCAGCCTCAGGTACCCATCCTAAATTAATCATGGTGCTGGGAAAATTATTTTGACAGTGCAAAAAAGCCACTCACCAATGCAGGAAAACTATGGCAGAACAAGCCTGGAATCAGAAAGCAATTGGGGAAACAGGTATCGAACACTGCTGAAGATGTGTCAGCACAGATCTGCATGAAATGTTCTGCCCAGGCTGAAATAGCAAACTCAGCCTCTTGGCAGTGATGTTGGGCATCCCATCTCTGCCCACAGGCAAGTGGAGATTGAGTGGTCAAGCATAATCTAGTCAGGGCTCAGCATGGGTTTTGTCAGCGTTGAAACAAAAGCCAAATTTAACATGAGACTTCCATGTCCAGGGTGGCTAAAGAGAAGCCAGCTGACAGGGTTCCTTTGCAAAACCAACGTTTAGTTTCCTGCCTACATTCTTGTCCTTCCTGCTATTATAAAATGTTCTTCCGTTTCTTGGGAGTGAGCAACTGTGATACAGCACTGAATCATGTTTCCATGTCTTAAGCTGCATTACACTGAAAGGAAAATCCAAGTCTAACTGCTGCACAATTGCACAAAGTAAGTTTTATAGATCCCAACAGCCAGAACATGGCCCAAACTGCAATAATATAGTAATTTTAGCAGGGCCTGTAGTGAATACTGCAGCTCACTGTCAGGGAACTGACAATACAACTCCTGGATTCAAAGTGCCTGAGGCTCTGGGCATGAAAAGCTGCTTAGTCCCTAATATATTCTTGCAGCACTTCCAGCTGCTTCTGCTCAGTCAGCCAGCACTGCTGCTGAAACTCCTTAAAGCCATGGCTGCAGAGAAAGCCCCTAGACCAGCAGTGCTCTCGTGTAGGCCCTGTTGCACAGCCTTTTTCCGTAGACTAACAGTGCTCCAATAAAACCTGCAGGAAATACTTATAATTGAGAGCCTCTCCCCTTCAAGGTGCTGACTGTAGAAGCACTCAAATACCGATATTCACACTATTTTAATGAGGCACACTCAATCACTCAAGAATCAGTACTTTAATTTCTTGACCTTCCCAATAAACACGTTGAAAATAACAAGGAGGAGCAGAAAGTTTTACTCCGCAGCAGGGATTCTTCTCTGCTTTAATGTGAAGGACTTGTACCACATTTCTTTTAGGAGTTTCAACATTGCAAAATTGCAATTGTCAAAATTGCACATTTGCATCGTTTCTTTATGGTTAAAACTTGTTAGAAATGTAACCAACGCACTTCACACTCTACAGATTATGTGAGGAAAGCACTAAAGAAAGAGACTGGAACAGTCAAGCATTCCGCCCATTAGGACATGGTGAGCTATTTTGGTACTAAGAGAAAAAATGAAGTGCTCCTTTGTGATGCTCATTGGGACTCCTTGGTAAGCTCATTTTCTCAAATCCAAGTCTCTTCTCATTGTCACTTTTAAACAGCTTGCATAAATAATGAAAAATTTTAGGTACAGAAAAGGAATTGTACATGCCTCAAATTAAAATCTGACCACTCAAATCAATATTCAGAAATGCCACACTTCTCCAAAACAAAAGTCACCAGGATGTACACCAAAACAGACTCTGCTTCTGCAACTTTGCTTCCCAGGAATAAAAACTTCCCCTGGGGCCCACTTCCCTGATGCCCAAACTCCCGGAAATATTTTATTGGCAAACTTCACAAAATAGTTTTATAGCTCTGGAGACTCATCTGAAATTGAAACTCTCAGGACTTAATTTCTCAGACCATTAACACTGAATTTCTATTCCTTCAGGAGCAGCTAAGCTTTGATATTGACAAGAAAATGAGTCTCAGAAGGAAAATCCATCCCAGACAGGTTCATGGCTACAGCAGCAGTGCTATACAGCACTACTTAAAGAGACAGCATACCCATGAGAACACGCATTTTACAGCCTTGAGATTAAGATGAGCTTAAATGTGTTTTTGACAAAAATACAGAAATATCCAGGGTCATATTGTAATATTACAGAAGTTACTTTGTTTTGGATAAAAGCAATGTATTTGATAATCTAAGGTTAAAGCAATTTCACATATACTTTAGTACTTAGCAAAGTAAAAAACATCAAGTCTTTACAGTCAGAAGACAAGACAGGCAGAAAAGACAACTGCAACTATTTGACTGCAACTTCTTTCAAGTAGAGGTCTCTTGGACAGTAGTGCCATTACTACGACACTCCATCTGCAAACCCTTTCTTTACCTGTGCCTCCTTCTTTACTTTTTGTGCCGTCTGTCCAAATTCAGGCCAGTTGGCCAAGACCTCAGCCTCTGAAAGCCTCACATAAGAGACTATGCAAAACATCTTCAATTTTATACAGTTGCACCAACCACCCTTAAAAAAAAGTAAAATAGAACCTCTCCTGCCCTGATTATCTGAAGAATCCTTTAGGGTCCAGGCTAAAATGTCAGCTTCCTAACAAGGCCTTTCATCTAGCCCTGAGGTAGTTTCTGTCCCAGGACATTCAGAGTTCACTCTTATTCAGGCCACAGTTATAATAATGGACTGGTTTAGTACAAAATTGCCCCCTGCCGCCCCATTCTTTGGGTTTTGCTTTGTAGTTATATGCATGTTAATAAATCAAAGCTATTTAAGGAAATCAACATGACAGCCATTAATGCAACCACACCAGACAAGTACCATAGGTAAGGAAGGTAAGAGCTCTCTCTGTCTCATCCTTCCCTCCCTCATTTCTATATGTTTCCAAAGCTTTTCCTTGTCCATGCCTGGTTTTTTTTGGTAAAATCAGCTAATTCACATTGGCAGTCCAGGGAGGCAGGAGTTAAGACACATAGAGCCGAAGGCCACATAGTAAGATGTGTCTCCCGCCTCCTCAGCAGCAAGAGCTTTCCAGACCCAGCCAGGGCAATGGTGAAGCAGATGGTGATGATGGGTGGGTTTTTAATTTCTATTTTAGCTTCTGGAATTAATCAGCATAGCTGCCCCAAAGAAGCATCCTGTAGTCTGGGGAAGCTGGCTTCACTGCAAGACTGCAAGTGAAACTAAGGCTTTCTAATGGCAACAAAAACCCTGCCACCCCTTGCCCACTGCTCTTGAAGCACTTTGTGTCATTCCACTCATCTATTAAGAAAGCTCTCAGAGACCATTTTCCTAATGCTAGTCTAAACACAGGTCTACAGTTTGGACAGCATTTTCTTGATACCATATGGAAGTAGCATCAGGTTTCAACACTACTGTAAAATCAAAGGTAAAGTTGCCCTCTGGCCCATCTTACTTTGAGCCTTTTCTGCAGTCTATTCATAGCTAGCAAGTTCGAATTTGTTCTTTTACAGAAGCCACACAGCACAGTAGTGTAATTTAAGAGGCCAAATGTGAAACCTGCAGAAAATGCAGCATAATTAGAGGTTAAGATGCATTTTGGCACTGTGATTTCTTCCCTGACACTGCCTTTCACACAGACATCCATCCAGCTCTGTGACTTTAGAACATCTCCAGGATTTTAGCATCTACCTTTCGATACATATGTATTTGAAAAAAAATTAATACCTATTTCCCAATAAAGTACATTCTGTGCATTGTTTTAGTTTCACACTCAATGCGAGGGTAGACACACTTTACAGGACAAAAAATTTAAACCATGACCACTTAGTAAATTATGCATTGTAGTGATTGAAAGACAACAAGCACCAGAGAATATATACATGCTGAAGCCTGATGTATATTCTACATTGGGAAGTCTTCAGTGAAATGATAAAGAATTTGTGGTTTTTCCCCCAATTACGAGAGCAGAGGATTTGTCAAACATTGATTCTGTAGCTTCTACTGTCCACTCTATGCCTCCTTCCTCTTGATGATCAGAGGTCCAACGTTGTCGCCAGTTTCCTCATTGTGCTTTGTGTGAGAGCCATCACACAGTGGGAACTGAAAAAAGAAAGAATAAACACATCTAAAGTACATCCAGAGTCAGAACTAAGAATCTAGGCTGAAAGTTCATTAAGCATCTTCTCATTATATCCACTGAAACCACAGACCACAATTTTTATGTCAGCAGCTCAGGTCTCCGAGTTTTGGGTGAACACTAGCTTCATCCTTCTTAGTGTAGAGCAGACAAGAGGCTTGTTCTAAAAAGGCAGCCACCAAACTTCACTCCATTTGGTGCTCCTGCCTCAGGTTAGCAGGAGGAAACTACAGCCCAAGTAGACCTTCAGTTGTAACTTACCTGGAGCACCTTATTCTTAACTTTGCTCCATGCTTCCTCAGTGCTGCCGTTAAGAGCCACATCAGTTGGAAGTAATTTGAAGAAATGTTTATTCCACTAAAAAACCCTAAACAAACCCCACCCTAGAATAGGCTGGTCAGAACAAGAATTATACGGACCCCTTTAGCCAGCTTTAACTGCCCAGGTCCTACAGCAGCAACAAGTACTGTTCCTGGGTAGCTCTTTTCACATGCAAGAGCTAAAAGACATTCTGTGAGGCAGTAAAAGTGATGCTGGAATCCATCACTACTCAAGGATTCATTTTCAGGGCCATACCTCTTATATATAGGAAATCCTGGAGACGATCACAGAAATCACACAGTTTTGCATTCAGTTATAATTCTGTTTGCTTAGAAGTAATGGGACTCAAAGTCGGTATTATTCAGTTTTTGCCTTTGCAACATCACTGTTCTCTTGCAGTACCATCACAGGTAGTATTCAATGTTCCAATGATCTCAGGGTACTTCAGTCACAGCCTTTGAAATACTCTATCACCCATGCTTAGTTAAAACAAAAGATTTCAAAGTACTGCACAAAACTAATACAATGTAACAATATGCAGAGCTTTAAATAACCTCACCTAATCTGTAGGGTAGTGTCAGGAGAGAAGCAGAGAGGTAAGATGTGGGGGTTTTTTCTGGCTTTTCACAATAACAGAATGTCAAAATCTACACTAAAACATGGCAGATGATATTTCTGAATAAAGAAACATTGAATTCAGAGAATGCTGATGTAAGCTCATTCATGCAGAAACTTTCTTATCCCACCAATCACTTGTGACTCAATGAGTAAGTAGTGACAGATACTTGGACAAAATCTGAGCAAACAGGAATGTATGTTTGTGGGACCCTGATCAGCTTTCAACAGCAGATATTCCCAGGCCAGTTGTTTTTCCATGCAACATCACAGTCCACTGGTCTTCACAGAAGCAACAACACAGGTTCCATCAGTCATTAGCATCGCACAAGCCCCAGGAAGCCCAAAATAAAGTCCAACTATGGCAACACCATCACTTCAAGTTTTCAAGCAACAAAAAACATGGGATTCCTAGGTTTCAGACACATCCAGACATCTTTAACAGCTACCAATGCTGACTGCTCTGAATTCATCCTACTGGTCAGCTGGGCTCAGAACACTGACTCCCAGGGGCTAGACTTGAGCTTCTCAGGAAAAAACAGCAAACTAAACATCACTTTTCCAGAGCACCTACTTGGTCACCTTGAAGACCAGACACTGCATAGATGGATATTGGGCCTGACACAATGTGCTCAGCCCTGATTAAGAATAAAGCAGGTTAGCAATAGCATTTCAAAACCCCAGGGGAACTGTACAGTGATCTGGACAGCCCAGATGATTTCTCTTGACAGTGAACACATTTGGATCTTCTGTCACTATTTCTGCTCACAGCCTGTAGCAATACTCCTCAATCTGTAACCTGGGGACTAATACTTCTCTGGAAGACACAGAGGCTGCAGGTCATTGGAAAAGACAGCAAATTAATTCCCCCCTCCCCCAACTCACAGCTAAAAATGAAGACGAGAAAAAAAAAAATAAATGTTGTAACTTTAATTACAGCTTAAAGACATTAACTCTTGCCTCTACACTGGTAAGTTTGAACACTGGTTTGTTTCATTAAACTGGACAACTATGAAGTGTCGGCAGAGCAAAACACTGAATAGAAAAGGTTATTTAAAGAACCACCCATTTATTATTAACAGATAATTACATCCCAAGACAAACTTATTTCAAGATACCACACATGGTTTTCTAAAACACACAGACTGCCACAAAGACTTTTGGCCACCGCAAAAGCCTTTTAAGTACTCTATTTCAGAAAAAAAAACCCAAAGAAAACCAACTGCAAATAATCCTGCTCTTTTTTCAAGAGCATTTTACTCCGAAATACTCTGGTATAGTCCAACTGTTTTGCCATTCCCTGAAGAAGATGAACACCATGTGGGGTCAGCTGTGAGTTGCATGTACACTATCTGCACAAACAGAAACAGCCTGTGGTTCTTAATGCTACTGGTTCCAACTACAGCATCACGCCTCAGGTGAGCCTGAATCTCATGAGAAGTGCACAGTGATACAAAAGGACATTTCTTCTAGCCTTTATATGCAACGATTTAACAAAAACACAACAAGTACTTAATGCATTGAAGTAATTTAAATTTCCTGCACTGAACGCATACACATTCCACAGTCTGACACCATATAATTACAAATTTTAATGGTGTGAAAATTGTGAGAGTCAGACAACTTCCAAAGATGGCAAGCATATGAGAATGATGTATTTTATTGCTGCTTGGCAATAAACATGAAAAGCACAAACCATATCAAAGGTTCTGCTACCCAGGCTGCAAGGTCAGCCTAAGGTCAGCAAGAGGAAGGCAAAAAACTAGAAACTAGTCTTTGAAGCAGAACATACTGACTGAAATATTCATCATTAAACAGCAGTAAAAGAAAAAAATGCCTTCCAAAATTTCCATTGACCTCCCAAATGCCTTTACAAGACCTTTCAGATCACAGTTCTAAGAATGTACTCATAATAGCCTCATCTACTTCCTTTCTAACTCAGTAGGGCAGTATGTTCCTAAACTGACCAAACCCCTTAAACATATGCCAAAATGTACTTCGTAAGGTTTTTACTTCACACCAAAGAGTAATATTAAACAATTGGCAGGAGCTGCAATGCAGCCACTAGAACCAGACACCATCTTCCATTTCTGTTTAGAAAACTGAGTAGGAAGCAGAAAGCACAAGCACTAGGGTTGAAGCGGGTTTTTTCAGACTCCAGATAGAATAAGCAAGACAAAGCCACCTCCACAGAACTATTTCAGAATCAAATCATAATGCTGTCTAATCCTTAGCAGTGTTACACCGTAAAACTGAATTCAGGTACAAATGTGTAAACTCCTGAGTTACCTGCAAGGTAATGAAGTCACAGCTGAAAACAGCAAGAACCAGAAGTTAAAGCATCTTAAAATTGCTCAATGTGGCCCAATATGACCACTGTCTAAGACTTGAGAAGTTGCATATTCAGCTCCCTGGAGGAGAGAGAGCTAGATTTCAAGACAGTTATCTGGCTTTGGAGGTCTGTATTATTTCAGTCTCCACATAGTGGCATCTTCTAAGAAAGCTTTTAAAAGTGCACCAGTCATAAATGGATAGGATTAATCATGCAACCTGCTTTCTCTCTTTACAGATGCCAGAACTACTATTATGGATAAAGTATATACATTGCAGCTACATCAGGTATCACACATTTCTAAGATCAGATTTAAATCTGAGGTACTGTTACTGAAAGGCTAGGTTACCACTAAGTGAAGGCAACTGAGGCAATCCAACTTCAAATACAAGCAAGCTGGATATTTAGACCAGACCTCTAATTGCTCAAAAATAGGGGTTTAAACTATGCCACTGTGATTGCACTGGCATACACCATGAACTAGTAGCACAGTACTTTCTGACTATGCTTCCAACTTTCTCCAAAATGAGGTGTTGAAGGTCCTCATAGACTGTGTTTCTGAGTTCCTACTGTCAACGGGCCAGTCATTTTGGATAAACCTCAGTATTTGCACAGCCAGCGCACAAAATGGTATCTGTCATTCATGACCATGCTCCAGACAATTGCTCTTCTTTCAAGAGATCTTCTTCAGAGCTACAGAAACATTTTGTCCACCATTAGCACTGATCTGCAGTCTTTACTCTGAGCATCAGCATAACTCTGCATAGCTCTACAGGTTAGAATACGCTACATCTCAATGCAGCAGAGTTTAGGTATTTTACCTAATAATTACCTAAAAATTACCTAATAATTTTACCAGATTAGTTTCCTCTAAACAAAATAGTTTAAAACAGTTTTGTTGAAAGATGTGTGCACATGAACAACACTGGACCATTCATTCTGCTCTTACCTTCTTAGACCTCCAACAACGACAGTACACAGCCTTGTCTCCCAGATCTTCCACATCAAAGGCATGGACTACCTTGGGGTTATCCTTCTGGATATGGGGATTCACCATTGCTTTGCAACACTTGTCTCTAGAGAGAATTTTTTTGTAAGTTAGATATCCAACAGCAGCTGCTCCAGCAGCTAAGGAGACTGCAGCAATCCATTCAACTAGAATAAAAGAAGAATAAACAAGAGTCAGGTTTTGATTACAACACTCTATTAAAACTACTCAGCTGTAAATGTTTTCATGGCTGCAGCAAAACCTTTTCACTTTACAACAGATTTTCTTGTTCTGTAATAGTAACTCTCTACTTTAGCAGAGTATTTTCCTTTGACACATACATAGTTAGTCTGCTCTTTTCTATTGGTCAGAGATCTACTTCTAGTAGAACTTCTAGTTCTTTCTACAAAAGGGTGAGAACTAACCTGGCGGAGTTTTCATGGGGTTTTTTTTTTTTTTACTCCTCTATCTAGCAAACTCTGATATCAACATCAGTATACATTGTTTCTAAGTTCAGCATATTAAATCAGCTAAAAGTATATCATGTAGCAGCAAAAAACCTGTGCTTGTTTCAATTGCAAGAAAGTCACTAAAGAAAAGTCAGCACCAACAACCCAAACAGGTTTCCCCTGCCAAGGCACAGGCATTGAGAAGCTTTTAATAAAATGTCACTTGTAACTAAAAAAAACTAAAAGCAGTTGTTTGGCAATAGGGTAATTATTAAATAAACTACTGGCAGTACAAAAGCCATCTTAGATTAAATATCTAGTGTGGCAAAGGAAAGAACAAGGATTCAAAAACATTATATTTAAGAATCATAGCACACGTTTATTTTAACTAGATTAAGTCCTGAATCTATGCAAGACAATATTCATTAAAAAATCCTCTTTCCACAAATTCTCAACCTCTCTTTTCCTTTCTTTATTTACCAATAAAATTTTTGTAGTCTTTCTTAGTACAATTTCCACTCCTGCAAGAAGTTTTCCTACTTCTTTGTGGCTCTACTGTTTTCTGTCTGCTTCATGAAAATATGCTGGACTTTGGCCCAATGGTTTGGGGGTTGCAGCACCAGCTCCGGTCATTTCCTCTCAGACAAACAAGTGGCTGCTCTTTGCTTTTTATCCACCACTTCTACATATACATGTACTGCGAGTTCTGTTACAGACAAACAGGAATTTAAGTTTTAGCTCATTTACAGAACTGAATAAAATTAGAACAGTCTCCAGTTGGGAATTTCTATCCTGCCCTTCTTATGTTTCAATTGGATTTGTGAGATCCCAAGCCTGATGGCGTCTTTGGAGCAAGAGACATCACTACATTCAAGCCTAGGAAGAAACAAAAGCCTTTGTTAGTTCATGCTACTTTCCACAACCAAGTGACTTGCAGTATTTCCACTGTGAGCTTGGACTAAAAGTCTCAAGGTTTTCTGCCCCTGTCCCACAGACTTTTCTAAAATCTATACCAAGCCCTTTCCTCAGATAAAACACTGTTAGCTCAGGCACTAGACACATCCACAAGCAACTAGCTGTAGCAGCATGTGGAATTAGATGACTATCTGTACTTTGTCTACACCCTTGTACACTCAGGGAAAGCAGGCACTCCTTTAGAGTCTTACTAAAGGAGAAAAACAGAGTTCATTTTCTTAGCAAATGACACAGAAGAGACCAACACACACTGAGACCTCCCCTGCAAGTGAGTGACAAACCCTTCCTGTAACAGTAAAGTGATATTAAGGTACAGAAAAACATCTTTAACATGGAAGAATTTACAGCATCCTCCTCAACTTCTTAGAACAATAAAATCCCCAGAGACCATGTTAATGCTGTGTTTTATATCCATCCTGTGAGTTCTCACCCTTTATTCCCCAGAGTAGCAGGAGTAATATAGTAATTTTGATAAAGAAGTGGAGATGAAATTTAAAAAAGGATTCTATGAAAATCTGGCTTAATTTAGCACAACAACCTAAACTAATAAAAAAAACGCAGTTTAAATCCAAGACAGCAGCTCTCCAAGGAAAGCCACTGCAGCACTCTTGCCCAGTCTCACATGAGCAGGGCTGTGGCAGGCAGGAGGTACTTGGCAAGCTCAGGGACATGCTGGGTCTTACAATTTTGAAGTGACCTTGCATGAAATGTCAAGTGCAGCTACAGGAGCAAAAGCAGACCTGAGGGACTGGCAAATTGCGTGGCTTTTTGAGAAAGCAGCAATTGCAAGGATTGCCCAAGCTGTTACCGCTGCACTGCCAATGGAACAAATCTTCACCTACATTTTAAATAAATGATGAGGGGACAGGGGGACCATATCCATTCCCTTACGGAATCTAAGGAGAAGGAGTGACTAATGAAGATCACAGATCTTCCTGTAACTGAAGCACCCTTTAAGGTGCTGCACCTCAAGGAAGCTGATCTTGCACTTATCCAAAAGTTCAGGTCAACTTACCAAATGAGAGGAGGGGAAAAAATTGACGGTAATGTTTCTGTTACTGACTAGAAACGAGATGTGTGTACTAAAACTCAGCAGCGCATTCAGAGGAGTTATTCTGCACAGCTGCAGCCAACCAAGATCTCTCTGACATCCCTCAGGCCATCCCCTGTAATTGTGCACAGCAGATCCAGTTCAGCAAGTAGAGATCATGAATCAGTCACCTCAACTTGCAGTGATCCCCTACATCTTCTCCCAAGGACCAGAGTAATCTTTTACCCACATGGACAAGTTGTACACATACCAACAGCTTCAAATATATTTTTTTTTTATAATACAGCAATGTCTTTTCTATTCTATTACCTTTTCTCATGACTTCCCTGGAGTCACTTATCTTTTCCCCTTTCAGGATGGAAAATTATATCAACTAACAATGCATTAAATCCAAACACTTAAAGCAGTCTTATTCTTTAAATTCCAGAATTGCCAAAATAAACATAATGAAAAAAACTGGAGAAATAGTGAACTTATTCAATAGATCCTCTTAAATCATCCTACAGGTTTCAGTGGCAGTAAGTTTTGTCACAGAGACAAAACAGAGATCTGGAAAAGCTGGAACATCCATTTATCTTTCTAACTCAACCATAAAATGCACCTGGGACAACACTTTTCAGATAATTTTAAATACTCTGAACTGTTTCAAGAGACCTCTGGTGCCAATTCAACAGTTTGCTGCCAAACTCCTATTGTCATGCATGAGGCATCTGTTAACTAATGACAATGTGACACTGATGTGGAGCATCAAGGGTTTTTTACTTCTTCTTAAAATAAAAAGCAGCAGGAGCAACTTCTGAGTTGTTATTATTAAAGAACTTCCAATTCTGGTATAATACAAAACCACAGTGTTACAAGACAAGACACAACAGGCCTATGTAACATGAAAGAGAAATTGGTTTTGTATTGAAAGCACTAAACAATGGAAAAAATTTTGGCTAAAACTCCAGAAAAATTAACACAAAAAGGAGAAGAGACAGCATGAGAAATGGAAAGAAGGAAACAGAAATTCAAAGAATGAAGTCTCAGAAGAGCAGGTAGCGCAGAGAAGTAAACAAAAAAAAAACCCAGAAGATAAGAATGACAATAAGACACAGATAGGAATTTATTCTCTTCTGTATTCTTTGGATATATACTAATGAAAGAGATTTGGATCAAAGTTTCTCGCCTCTTCTCTCTCTAAACATCTAGAACATTGCTCTAGGTATTTCCAGATCTCAGCTACAGAAGTAGTGTTTGGATCTGCCAGAGAGCTCTGAGAGATCTATCTGCAGGAAAACACACATTTACCATCTGCACTGAGAAGTGCACTAAGAAACTGAAGAAGTCTTGCTCCACCAGGATCCTTGTTAAAAACCCAGATCAATTTACATTCTAGCAACTGTCAACAATACGGGGGGAGAGTTACACCCTGACAAAGTTAGCCCAAGACACTCGTAAGAGGCAATTTTCAAGTTACTTCTGCTGCATAGAAAGTATTTGTTACTCAAAATTCCTGGAGTAATAACTTCAGGCATGAAAAACTGTATCTTATGTTTCCAAAAGTGCTTGTAACTTTCAAGCATTTCTCTCCTCATTTTGTTGCCGATGAAGAGACTATTATTGTTCAGGAGTTGTTGGTGACAGTCCAGTAGTGTCACTGCCCACAACGAAAGGCAATGCTGGAGAAACACATAATACTTGCTTACCAAAGAGTTATCCAGGATAATTAAATGCACAAAAAGCCTAATAGTAAAAGCCAAGCAGTCAAGCCAACAGACTCACTTCTACCTCTCCACAGCATTCATAGGAATATGACTGACAGGTTTAATTCAACTGAAGCTGTATGGTAAAGGGTATACCTGAGAGAAGATTGGTGGATTTCACAATAAGCAGCAAAAGACAAGTCATGAGACAAGTCAACAAGATCTGTGGTTTATGTGGGGTCACACCTGCAAACAACCACACCCCTCTAACAAAAAACATTAGCTTGCTACTCACTGCCTTTCAAAGGGCACACATGCACAGAAGCAATTAACTCCCCCACGAATTAAATCTCACAAAAATATGGAGCATTTCTGGTGTCTAGTTTTCAGTAGAGAATAAATGACTTTCAAAATTCTTTAGCCTATGACACATGCCAGCTGGAGAAGAACTGTGACCTGCCAGTCACAAGGCACTGATCAAGTTTAATCTTGTCAGAAATCACAATAACTTAATGCCGTCTACTCATAAACAGACCACCCTCCAGACTGCTCCCAAGAGCTCTTCTCGTGCATTTCAGGTAATGAAGGTATTTTAAGTTTGTTTAGGAGCATATTCTTCTCCCATCCCCAGAGTTTTTCTGCTCAATGCCTAGCGTCTAGGAACTGCTCTAATTCTTGCAAGCTTATAAATGACAGCAAGCTGCCCTTGGGATCGCAGACTCCTGGATGCAAGCTATTACCAAGTCATCCTCAGGGCTTTATTTTAACAAGCATAGCCTTCCATTACTAAAGCCCAATTCAGACTAATGTCTTTGCCACCATGCTCTGTACCAGCAGTCTCCCTCCTTCCTCTCCCCCAGAAAAAAAAAACCGAAACCATCTGCCCGCTGAATTAAGGACATAAACAATGAGCGGCTTGGCAAGTAAAAAGCAGTCACTAAGGTAAAGCTCTTTTTGTTTAGAGAAAATTAAGTAATTCAGCTCTCTATTCTGTCCTCCATTAGCCCAACTCTTTCCTCCTGTCTGGTTGTGCAACACAATTTAAAACACACAACGCTACCTCAGGCACGGTTCAGGTCAATCATTACACAGCGCAAATATCATCGTTACGTCTCTTGTACATCATTGGGCATGGAGAGCCAGACTAAACGACTAAAATCTACAGGTTTTCATGACATTTTTCACTCAAACAGGTGGACAGGCAAAAGTAAAACAGCGGTGTCTGAAACGGGCTGTCCCCAGTACAGACAGAACCCGGGGGTCGTCCGAGCCCGCTGCAAGGGCCGAAGCACCCGCAGGGGCGGTTCCCGGTCCTCACACGGCAACGGGACTGAACAGCGGGAGAGGTCCTTCATGGCCCGCGGGCCAAGCCACCACACTGCGTTCTCCCCTCGCCGACCGCAGTGGGGATATCACTGACGACCGGACCGCATCGGCCGCCTCCAGACGGCCGCGTCCTCATGGAACGGTGGGAGGGAACCCGCCATTTTGTCCCGGGGGTTCGGGGGGCGCGAGCCGCGGGGCGGAACCACCGGGCGGAACCACCCTCCCGAGGGGTGACCCCCGTCCTGCCTGCGCGCGGTCCCGCACGCCCAGCCCTGTCCCACCTCCCCCCGAGCGGCCATACCCCGCACGGCGTTGTTCTGCCCCAGCCCCATCGCTCCCGCTCCCACGCCGCACCGCGCACACGCCACTCCCCAAAATGGCCGCGGGACCGCCCCTTAAAGGTCTCCCGGCAAGGCAGGGGGTAGTGGCTGCGACGTGCGCGGAATGATGTCGTGGAGAGCAAGAGCAGCAGGAGGAGGAGCAGCAGGAGGAGGAGCAGCAGCAGCGGCGGCAAAAGCAAACACAAACGAGCAGCAAACGAGCACTGCCACTGGCCTGACGCCTGGCACAGGGCTGTTAGGAAGACCTTTGCAGCTGTAAAATGGGACTTGGTCATTGCTGTGCATCCTGTGGAGTCACTGACTCAGCATGGCCTCGCTAGTGGTGATGTGAGTGCCGAACACCTCTGCAAGAGGCTTAGGATAGATCGCTGTATGTGCCCTCCCCTGTGCAGTTGTGGAAAGATGAAGCTGAAAAGTGATATTCTCCGAATGACAGGTGCCTCAAACCTCACACAGCTTGGATATTGATGTGATTATTACTATTCTTTACCTAAAATGAGTGTTATCACAATTCTGTATCGTATTAAGGACTTGCTACTCTGGTACCTAGTTAATTGCTGGACTTGATAGGAAAGATGTGTGCTAATATCTTTGCAAACAATTCCATGGGTGAGGTATAGGTGTTAATGTCTTTGAAATGTGTCTTAATGTCTCTACCGACTTCAAACCGCACATTGGTTACAGAACCCAGACAGTTTGACTCCTGAAAAAGACAAATGGGTCCACACAAGCCTGAGTTTTTGAACTTTGTAGGACAAGTACATATTCAAGGGGGAAATACGTGATAGGAGGTTTGGGAAATCTGTACCTTCCTAATACATCAGCCGATGGGGAAAGGAAGAACATACTGCCGGGAGTTTAGGGTAAAAAGAGGCTGCATCCTCCAAAACCTTGAGAGAAAAACTGAGCGGGGCTATGCCTCAGTGGACTCTCTCCCTTTATTCGAATGAAGTTGCAGGAGTGTTCTGTCTCCTTTATGGACACTGGCTTTTCATAGTGATACATATGGTCTATATCAAAGTGACAAGATGCTTATGAGGCCTATTAATTGAAAACTTCCTACAGCCTTTTTATACGTTATCAATATAAGAACGTAATCACTTTTTACATATTATTAAAATACAATGTAATCACTTTCAATATATTATCAATGATAGCTTATATATATATTGCTATAAGTTTTTTAATAGTGTATTAGCAACATATAGTATACCAGCTGCACGTAATCTAACCAGCTGGATTAGTACATAGATATGTGAAATCACCAAGAGGCATAAATCAGAAGAGTTCTGAAGAACGTAGACAGGTAGATGCTATAAACAAGGAACAGTAGAAAGCACTAATGAGAACTTGGCAGAAGCACGGGACAGTCAGCAAAATAATTGGAAATGACAACTTGGAGGACTAGGAGAAAACCATGAACATCACAACTGCGCATGCCCTGAAGACAAAGGTGAAAAGTCCACCATGATGAAGAGGATGGTATCTCATTAGAGGGAGACCCCCGTGACCACCGAATTGAGGATGACACACTTGTAAAACCATGATATCATGTATTTCCGTGCCCATGGGTGTATGGTGGGCGTATGGGGGGCAGTGACAATGTTCATGTTACACCATGCTTACTGTATAAATATGTGCTAATGTGAAGCAAAGGCAGGTGGATTAGGAGGAGAAATCTCCCTCACCTCCAGCACTACACCAGCACTGCAATAAACAAATACCTGCTCTGTAGACACCGGTCTATGGGGTTTTATTTCTAGGCCTTTTTCGGGCATCAGTTTTGGCGACCAAGCGTGGCACCACTTCTCTGCCCAGCTGCAAGATAATTGGAGTCAGGGACTCCTTAAAGCGCCCCCGAGATTTTCTCGGAGGGACTCCATACTTCACCAGCTCTCTATGGGATAGACAAGGACCGACTGACTGCATAAATTTAAGGTATTTGCACTTTGATTTGTTTTTGGTTTGTTTAGGAAGTTCCCGTAAGACGTTTATACTGGGCACTGTATCCCAGGTGAAATTCCTGAGTCGATACAAGGAGTTTGGAGACTCCTAGGTGGGGGTCGGAAGCCCCTAAAAGAAGTCAGATGACTTTTGGCTTGGATTTAGCCTGGGCCTTTTGGGTTTGATTGTTGTATGTGTTGTGTTTTGTGTTTTGTATAAAGTCAGTGTTTCTTGTCTGTGCGTTAACAGCTGTTACTGGGCTGCTGTGTGTTTGTCAGAGGTTTTGCTGTCTGTGTCTGTGTCTTTACAGAGGTTACAGTGTGTGTATCTGCCAGGAACTGGTAGGCTTTGCTAGCAGTTTTAATTTATGTCCTGTTTGGCTCCGCTACTCTATCTCACTCCTTTTACTTATCAGACTCCTATGCCTTGTTTTGTTTTTGGAATACTGAGCAGTTACAGTATCCTCAAGTTTTGTGATTCTTGAGTGCATATTTAGTGTCTGAATTGTAAAAGAAAATATTGGAGTCGGTCACACCCCTGATATCTGTTGTGTGTTACGTGTTGTTTGCGGGGATTGAGAGCTGATGGCAGTAAGTTTTGTGGTTTTTTTTTCCTATGAAATGTAATCACCAGCATTTAAGGTTACATTAAAATAGGTAGTTCTAATGGTAAACAAATGATTAAAAAGAGCCCTTCAGAGTGTACTCTAGCCCACTGGAAGTGAAAAATAAAGAAGTGTTATTTTGCATGTGGTATAGGACAGAGGTGTTTAAAGTTGGCAAAGATATATGAAGAAGATAGTGTTGTGGATGTTCAGGATTTATAGCCAAAGTATGTGAGGCCAGAGGCCTGCTCGCCCCTTCCAGCTCTAGCAGAAGTGAGGATAAGATAAATGATCCTGGGGAGGGAACGAGTTCAGGGACCCCGATAGCAGCACGGGTGAGAAGTAAAACAAAAGAAGTTTTGCCTCTAGTAGCCCCTCTGAGAGAAGTAATAGTTCCTGGGGGAGAGGCTAAGCAAGTGAAAGTTCCCTTTTCCATTAATAATCTGAATGGCTGGAGAGAAGAGGTTAAGAATTATAGAGAGGACTGGTAAGTTGCTAGAAGGTTTGAGTTGGTTGTGAGAAATCAAGACCCTGATTGGGTTGATACTGATTTGATATTGTCAGAACTTATAAGCAGAGGTGGGGGATGAAATAAAATAGCAATGCAGGCTTGCAAAATGCTATCCCAAAAGTAGTAAATCAGTCAATGGTATTCCAGGTTAAGCAGGGAAGGCACTGCTTTTATGGACAGACTCTGTGCAGCCCTGCATAAATACACAACCCTAGACCCCTCATCAGATATGGGCAAGCAGCAATTACTTTCTCTAATGTTAGGGCAATCCTGCCCAGACATTAGATTTAGGCTTCAGAAAATAAGAGAGCCTGCAAGCAGGGATCTGGAAGCGTTAATGGGAGAGGCTTTGCAAGTGTACAATAACAGAGATAAGCAGGAACAGAAAAATCTGACTACAGCTATACTAGCTGCCTTGGATCAGCATCAGAATAGTGGGGGCGGTCAAGGCAGAGGCAGAAGCGGAAAAAATTGAGGGGGCTCGAATCAACACAATCCGAATTGGGACCAAATCAGTGTGCATTCTGTAAAGAGGAGGGACACTGGAAAAACCAGTGCTCTAAACTGTCAAATCAAGGGTCAGGGACTGTTGTTGCCACTGTGCATAATGATGAATGACAGGGATTGGCAGACCTTACCCTAGTGGATCAGCTGGTTAAAATGCAGCTAGGGAATGAAAAGAATTGAATTTTTTATTGATACTGGAGCTACATTTTGAGTTTTAAATCAAGCCTTGGTACCTAAAAGTGAAAAATACATTCAAGTTCAGGGAGCACGGGCCAACCAGAAAATGCTTTCTTTTAAAACACTTGAATACAAAATTGGGAAAAGAATCTGAGTCAGAGTTCAACAATATTATTGCCATTAAAAAAAAAAAAAAAAAAAAAAAAAAAAAAAAGTGAGAAAGAACCCCAACAAAACAAAAACCCCAATAGAACCTACAGACAGTGTGTGGGGGGGAAAAAGTGGCCCCACAAGCCCTGATTCTGAAACTCAGCCAATTATTGTGTATGACTGAGTCCTGGGAAAAGAAAGGGAGTGTTAACACACTACATGGAGGAGGAATACCGCATCCTTGGCTACTGTTGAGAAAAGGAGATTGGAATGTAGAATTGATAACACAGGTGGCTGGAAATTATAAACATTATTAACTGTAGCTTTTGCAAACTCACCAATTTATGTACTGATTACTAATTCAACAGCTGTCTCTTAACCAAAGTATGTTTGACACAAATGTATACTCTGGTTGCTAAAGTGGATAAAAGAGGCTTGTCCCACAATAAAGTTCTTCTTTCTCTCTTTTTCCCCCCCTTTTTTTGTGTGTTTTGTATCTGTTATTTCATGTCGCTGTTTGGCCAGGAGCGACAACAGTGCAAGATTTACAGGCAATGAATGAAATTACTAAGAGCATTCATCTGGTAGTGGCAAATCCTTACACACTGCTAACAAAATTACAAGGGGATTTGATCTGGTTTTCAGTCATAGATCTCAAAGATGCTTTCTTCTGCCTACCCATAGCAGAAGACAGTCATGTGATTTTTGCATTTGAATGGGAAAACCCTAACACAGGAAGAAAAACACAGCTTACCTGGACCTTGTTGCCTCAAGGGTTCAAAAACAGTCCCACACTCTTTTGGAAACCAATTGGCTAAGGAGTTAGAGCAATGGCAATCGCCACCTGGGGAAGGTGCACTTCTGCAATATGTGGATGACTTGTTAATCGCCACAAAAACTGCTAAGAAATGACTTGAATGGACAGTGAGCCTTTTGAATGTTCTGGGACTAAATGGTTATCGAGTGTCTCCACAGAAAGCTCAGCTGGTGCAGCAACAGGTGACATATCTCGGGTACGAGATCTCCGGAGGACAACGATCCCTGGGAACTGCATGGGAGGAAGCAATCTGCCAAACACCTGAGCCACAGACCGTAAGAGAACATTGCGCTTTCCTTGAAATGACAGGTTGGTGTCAGTTGTGGATACACAGCTATGGACTCATTGTGTAATCTCTGTATGAGCTGGTAAAAAATCTCCAAAAATGCTGTGGTGTAGACTCCTGCAGCTGACAAGGCCTTCAAAGAACTGAAGCATGAGCTTATGAGAGCCCCAGCCCTTGCACTGCCTGACGTGAGTAAGCCTTTTTGGCTGTTCTCACATGAGAGGCAGGGGATAGCTCTCCGAGTCTTAGCACAGCAGTTGGGCCCCTATGAGAGGGCAGTGGCATATTTTTCCAAGCAACTCCACACTGTGAGCGTGGGGTGGCCTGCATGCCTCAGGGCAGTCGCAGCAGTTATAATGAACATTGAAGAAGCAAGGAAACTCACATTAGGACAGAAAATGACTGTTCTGATGTCACACACAGTGTTGGCTGTCCTAGAGCAGAAGGAGAATCACTGGCTGTCTCCATCAAGATTCCTGAAATACCAAGCAATTGTGGCTGAGTCTGATGACATTGACATCCAGGTAACTAACATTTTAACCCTGCTTCCTTTCTGCAAGGAAAATCAGAAGCTGAACCAGTGGTACACGATTGTCTGGAAACCATCGAGGCTGTGTACTCCAGCCACCCAGATCTGAAAGAAGAACCTCTCCCAGATGCTGACAACTGGTTCACTGACGGCAGCAGCTTTGTGAGGCAAGGGACGCAGAAAGCTGGGTATGCTGTGACCACTGTCTCTGAGGTAATTGAGTCAAATTCATTACCTGCAGGAACTTCAGCTCAAAAGGCAGAGCTGATAGCTCTAACTCGAGCAATGGAGCGGGCTGAAGGCAAAATCATCAATATTTGGACAGACTCCAAATATGCTTATGGGATTATCCATGCTCATGGTGCAATTTGAGAGAAAGAGGACTCTTAACAGCACAGAAAAAGATTGTCAGACAGGCAACCGATGTCCTCAGACTTCTCGAAGCAATGAAACTCCTATCACAAGTGGCAGTTCTGCATTGCCGAGGACAATCTAGCGGTAACACCCTCCCTGAGAAAGCTAACAAATTTGCAGATGCCCAAGCTAAATTAGCTGCTGAAGGAAATAACTCAATGATAACAGCCTTGATACCCAGTGAAATAGATACGAGCCAGCAGGTGAATTATCAACCATCAGATTACAAATGGATACAGGATAATAAAGTGAAACTTCTACAAAACGGATGGGGGCAGTTGGAAAGAGGCCAATTCGTGATACCTGAGAAAACTTTAAGATATTATGTGAAATCTGAACATGATAAAACTTACTGGGGAGTAGATCCTCTTTACCAGTATCTCAAAGCATGGATTGCAGGCCCACATCTGTTAGAGGTTATTAAGGAGGTAACCTCACAATGTGAAATCTGTCTGAAAAACAATCCCAATACACCGTCAGGTTAGAACAAGGGGTGATTGACAGGGGAGCCTTTCCAGGGGATGCATGGCAAATAGATTTTTCTGAACTCCCAAGAAAGGGGGGTTTCCAATATCTATTGGTGCTTACTGACACTTTTTCTGGGTGGCCAGAGGCATTCCCTTGGAGAACAAACAAAGCTCGAGAAGTAGTAAAAGTACTGCTCAATGAAATTATCCCTAGATTTGGAGTACCCAGAGAAATTTCCTCTGATAGGGGAACGCATTTTTGTGCACAAATTGTGCAAGCAATCAGCAAAGTGTTAGGAATTCAGTGGCACCTCCACACTCCCTGCAGACCACAGGCTAGTGGTCAGGTAGAAAAAATGAATCACATGATCAAGCAGCAAATAGCGAAAATTTGCCAAGAAACCAATTTGTACTGGTACCAAGCTTTGCCTATCGCTCTTGTATGACTCAGAGTGAAACCCAGATCAAAAGAGAAAATCAGTCTGTTTGAAATTCTTTATGGTAGGCCTTATGGATTGAATATTACTCATTATGAAAATTTGGCTCAAGTAGGTAATCAGTATATCAGTGAGTATCTGAAAGCCATTAATAAACAATTGCATCAAAAATTCAATACTGTGTTTGAAAATCAACCTAAGTAACCAGATCATAAATTACATGCAATTGATCCTGGTGACTGGGTATATGTTAAGAATTTTTCAGGTGATCCTCTGCAGGAGAAATGGGATGGACCTTTCCAAGTCCTTCTGACAGCTTTCACTGCAGTACGCATCAAAGAGAAACCCACCTGGATCCACTATACCCGGCTCAAAAAATCTCCTGTCAGGCTGCAATGCCTATTGATGGTGAAGGACTGAAACTGAAGCTCAGTCGTAAAGTATGAACCTCTTTTGGTGCTTCTTTGTTCTATGGCTAGTTACTGTGACTTTTGATACTAATAATTATGTAGCTTTGCTTGGATCCATAGCTAACCATACTGGAATAAGGGATTGCTGGTTGTGTGGAGAGGTACAACAGTTACGCCGGCCGTTGCTGGGAGTACCCTCTAGCAATTGGACTGAGTTAAGCCCACATTCCCTGTATGAACATAGGCACCAATGTAGGAAGCTAGGTTCCCCTCTGGGAGCACATCCTTTTCAGTTAACACTTGTTAATCAATCTGTCACTTATGTAGAGTTAAAATATTCAGGGCCTAATCTTGGCTATTTTGACAGCACCAGCAATTGGACTAAAATTGCCCCCCTACCATGGGTCTGGTCTGATATACCTTTACTTGTCCCCTCAAAACAATGGCATAACTATTTGTATGCCAGACGTATCAACGACCCCTTAGTCTGAATTACTGTGAGTTGCAATTTGCCAGATGGTTACTGGTGGCTGTGAGGAGATGGAATAGCCCATAAACAATTATCCGGTAACTGGACAGGACAATGTACCATGGGGTACCTTGTCCTATCTATCCAGATGGTAAACAACACTAATTCAATTGGAGGGATTATCAGGGGAATTTGGAAACAATGATTCAGCCGAAGTGTACCATCAAATCCCCTAACTAGATATAACACAGGGTTTCATAGTTTTGTCAGGACCTTAGTGTTTCGACTAGGGATAGCACACCTAGAAAAGGCAATTGTTAACATTTCAGCAGAGTTGGAAATAATTGCAAATACAACAGCAGATGCCATTGGACGATTGCAGACAGAAGTTAATTCCCTGAAAGAAGTGGTATTCCAAAATCGAATGGTATTGAATATGATTACAACACAAATGGGAGGAGTTTGCATGTATGTCTGTGGCTATTTGCCCTGATTGATCTACATAAGTACAGCAACTAGTATTCACTAGTGTGCAATCTGGCAACATGTGAAAGTGCTTCAGGAGGTGACAAAAGATGATACTTCTTGGACAAACCAACTTTTAGAAACACATCCTGGCTTCCAAATTTTAACTGGCTGAAACAATTCTTTACGGGAGTTTTATTTTTGGAACTGATCATCCTTTGTACATGCGTGATCACTCAGTGTATTCCATGGTGATGTAAACGAACAACGACCTCATATGATGATTGGAAGAGCTACCAGTTGAGAAATAGATTGGAGAGGGGAACATATTTTCAGAAATAAGTGTTAATAACACCTCATGAAGTTGAGAAAGAATTCGCAAAAGAATAAAGAAAGGGGGGAAATGATACATATGGTCTATATCAAAGTGACAAGATGCTTATGAGGCCTATTAATTGAAAACTTTCTACAGCCTTTTTATACGTTATCAATATAAGAATGTAATCACTTTTTACATATTATTAAAATACAATGTAATCACTTTCAATATATTATCAATGATAGCTTATATATATATATTGCTATAAGTTTTTTAATAGTGTATTAGCAACATATAGTATACCAGCTGCACGTAATCTAACCAGCTGGATTAGTACATAATAGTACATATTAGATATGTGAAATCTCCAAGAGGCATAAATCAGAAAGGTTCTCAAGAACGTAGACAGGTAGATGCTATAAACAAGGAACAGTAGAAAGCACTAATGAGAACTTGGCAGAAGCATGGGACAGTCAGCAAAATAATTGGAAATGACAACTTGGAGGACTAGGAGAAAACCATGAACATCACAACTGCGCATGCCCTGAAGACAAAGGTGAAAAGTCCACCATGATGAAGAGGATGGTATCTCATTAGAGGGAGACCCCCGTGACCACCGAATTGAGGATGACACACTTGTAAAACCATGATATCATGTATTTCCGTGCCCATGGGTGTATGGTGGGTGTATGGGGGGCAGTGACAATGTTCATGTTATACCATGCTTACTGTATAAATATGTGCTAATGTGAAGCAAAGGCAGGTGGGTTAGGAGGAGAAATCTCCCTCACCTCCAGCACTACACCAGCACTGCAATAAACAAATACCTGCTCTATAGACACCGGTCTATGAGGTTTTATTTCTAGGCCTTTTTCGGGAATCAATAGCCTGATTTTTCTGCACAAGATGGGGACTCATCCAGGATACTTCCGCCATTTGGAAAAGGCACACAGCAAGGGGAGCTGGAGGCTTGCCTCACCCAGTTTCAGTGATCAGCTTCCTTTGACACTGCCGGCACTGGATGATTGATTGGGTTCCTGAGACTGTCCAGGAGACAGATGAGTGACAGACAGGGGGGGTCCATGAAAAGTCTGCCGGAAAGGACAACTGAAAATTTCACCTGTGAGTACAATGGGAACTTCAGGGATTAAACATGCCTGGACACCCAGAGTGGGTAGTCAAGGAAAAGTCAAGAAGGGATCTCGATTATAGGGATGAGAGTCCCGGAATACTTCCAAAGGGTCCTTTGAGAGAATGTTGAGATGTTTTGCACATTGTCCCGGAGGCAGTTTAGGACATGGACGCCCAGAGAGGGCAGTAAGGGAAAGTCGAGAAGGGGTCTCAGCTATCCACGCCCAGAGGGGGCAATAAGGGAAAGTCGAGAAGGGGTCTCGGCAACAGGGGACAGATGGTGCTGGTTTGGAAAAGGATTGGCTGAAGGGGAGTGTGGAGAAATATGGTTAAGGTAAATAGCAATGGGAAAATATTGATCAGAAAAAAGAAACATTGAGGATTGGGATGTTCGCCGCCTTGTCTTCAAAATCTGCAGCTTAATACAGGGCCAGATGCAGGTTCTTTCTGCTCCTAGCTTCTAGGATAGGGAAAACAGGGAGGTATTGTTCCTACACCCTCACCCCTCCCCGTGTTGTTGTAAGAGCCAGGATGGAGGATTTGGGTTTATCTGCTCACTACTCAGGACTTAAGGGGGTTTCTCTATGGTGAGGAGTGCTGAGGCCAGGTGCAGAAATGCAGGACGAGCGGCATGGGCTGGGGACCTGTGGGGAGGGGCAGGAATGAGCCGAGGCGGTGGCCGACCAAGCCTCCGCGCACCGTCGCCTGACAGGAAACGCGCGCACCGCTCTGCCCGCGGACTGCGCTTCCCGGCGCGCCCCGCGCGAGGCCGCGCCTCCGCAGGCGCAGGAGGACACAAAGGGCGCGGCGAGCGCGTACCTGCCTATATAGGCTCCGAGGCGCACGCGTTATCGCCTCCCGCTCCGCCCCGCCCGCGCTCCCGCCCGCACCCCTCGCGCTCCCGCCGCACCCCTCGCGCTCCCGCCGCCCGTCCCCATGGCGCTGAAACGGATACGAAAGTGAGTAGGGCCGAACTGTGGGAGGGGGCAGAATGGGTCCCCCACCCTTGGGTAGCACTGAACCCACCCCCGCCGTTGCCGGCGATTGTGGTGGCTGCCGGACAGGGCTCAGCGAGAGGAATCGCGACAGCCGCTGCCACGCGCTTTCTCCTTCTCTCGCCGGCAGCGAGGGAAAGGCAAGTGGGTGTGAGGCGGAGAAGAGGGGGCTCTCGCCGGGCGCGTCACGGTTTCGGAATTCTGCCTCCTTGAAGGCCCCACACCCCGACTCGGTGCTTTAACGCGCCGTTTGTGGATCAGCCGCGATGCTCCGAGCGCGATGCGGGAGCCGGGAAAGCCAAGGTGCTGATGGTGGGTCTTTAGCAGAGGCACAGGTACAACATCAGTCGCCCAAACGTTGCGCTGCCGTTGTGCAAGGCTACTCAGCGCCGTTGTCCGGGTTAAGAAGTGCTATCAGCATAATTATTGGTGCAACATTTGAATCCTAATTGTAGTGTTTTAGGCTGATACTTGTAAATGGCCAGAATCAAGTTGTGGCGTGAATTCCTAGTTTCCTTTTGTTTGGCAAGGCCGAACCGATCAGACGGGTATCGCGGGTGGCCTCCACGGGAGGGGAGTGAGGTAAGGTCAGGGCTGTCACCGTGGAACAAAATCCGTGGTGTTTGGTTGCTGTTGATGTGCCATGTTTAGTCGGCATTGGTGGTATTCTGGTTATGTGACCGTCCTATAATTTCTTGTTCAGGACTCCCTTTTGCTCTTGGAAGCCATTGGTATTGTAGAAATAGGATTCTATAGTGACTGATTAACCCCGCAGTAAGGTAGGGGATACCCTATTGTAGATATCAACTTACTTGGATGGATTTCTATCCTGTCTTATGCTACAAAGCTTATGCTTTTGCAGGAAGTGCAATTAAGGGCAATTTTTGCTCCTTCATGTCACATATTTCTCACGAATGTTGCATTCGACCATTATAGTAAATATTAACAAGTAACTCCAGTGATTTCCTTTATCAATAAAGGAAACCACTTTGTCATGCTTCTACGTATTGTAGAAATGGTTTGCCTTTTGTTGCCATTTTAATTTCTTACCTCTGTATGAACATCTTCTTACCCTCATGTTTCAAGAAAAGGATTGTTCTGAGTACCATGTCTTTCCACTTCTTGTTCAGCTTCTTTCTGCTAAGGTAAACAGATGAAGGGGAAAGTTTAATAATCTAGTGTTTTTGAGATGGAGTGATGGTTTGTGGCTTTCCAAATGAGGTCCTGCTAGAATGGGATTATTCTTCATACTTTTATAATATTTTCTGCGTGACTTTTCTTTCTGCTTTAGAGATATTCATAGATATTGAAAAGCCACAATTTTCTTCAATGTGGCATTTAAGAATTTTGTCTTTGATAGATGTGAAATTACGTTAGACTTTTTATGAAAGTATTTTTCATTCTGTTAGCCGTATTAAATTCTGTTTCTACTCTTTCAAAATGAAGCAATGGTTTCCAATCTTGTGACTGTGAGATGCTATGAGATTTCCTGGTTATGCAGTAACTTCTACCCAAAACATGAGGTATTGGGTAAGGACTTCCCAGAAGAGTTGAGATTAAATTTGGAACTAGTTACCATTTGCTTCTATTTTGCTGCAGAAATTATGCTGGTTTTCGTGGGTTTTTTTTCATTAACTACCTTCATCACTCTCTGCTGCCTTTCCAGGGAAAGAAAACAATTCTACTAGAGGGATTTGGCCAGCAGCCTATCTCTGGAGAAGTAGAAGAGGAAAGGGAATGGCAAGGAAATAGGTTTGTTCCAAATGGAAATTAAAAATGAAGGGGAAAATTTTGAAAAGACAAACTATTTTGATGCTATTGTAATGCATAGATTTTTCCTGAAAATCACGAAACTGGAAGTTTAATGGTAGGTGAAGTGTATTTGTATATTGTTGTGTTTATCTCATCTACTTTCCTGGTGCTTCAGACTGTCTCTAAAGGTTGACAGTTATGTTGTATTCTAAGGAGAGGAAGGAATAAGATCTGGAGTAGAGGAAATGCTGTAGTTTTACAGCGTGCCTAGAGGAATTCTTTGGAGAATAAAGCGCTGTCAGAAAACAGGGTGATATTGCTTAGGAGCTTGCCAGTCTAAACAAACCGTCTGCAGTTAAGCTTGGGTGGTTCAGGGTGGTTCAGAATTGTGTTTTAACAAAGCCAAGAGATTTTGATGGCAAGCTTGAGTGTTCACAGTAATTTTGATAATTTGTGTGTTCAGTATGACAACACCTATGAAGGAAGCAAAGCTGTAATATGTAGACATTTTAGTAAGTACATTTTTTGTCATACTGGTTCAGACTCTAATTTCTAAATAGCATTGCCATTGGGATCTGTGTCATTGCATCTTGCCTTTGGTTGATCGTCCTCGAGGGACTCATCAAAGGAGGATAGCTTGTAGACCTTCAAGACTGTACCCTGGTTACAGAAAGACTTATCGCCCTTCAGAGCTTTTTCTTAAAAATGGGCAATTGAGTAACCAGGGAAGAAGCTGATCACTGCACCTGGAAGTATGTTGATACTTAGTGCTCTAGGTGGAAGAACAGTGAGGATGTGAAGCCCCGTTCTGCAGGCACAGCTGTCAGCGTTGTCTCCATGACAAACTCATTTCAGAGGTCCTCAGAGAGTCTCAGGTTGGGGGTTTCTTACTCATCGTAAGTTGATGAGCCTGTGTTCATTAACCTTGTCAGTGCTTTGCTTTGCTGTTATATGAATGAGAGAGGTACTGTATTTCTATGCTGTCAAAAAAGTTCGGTTGCACTGTGTGTGATACAGAATAGATGTTCCTTTGGGCACTGAAAGAATAACATGCTTTGTGGGCATTATAAATTCCAGATGTTGCAAATGATAAGGCAAAACAAAAGTGTAGGTTTTAGTTGGAAAGAAATATTGTGCAAAGAAGCCTTTATTCTTGCTGCCTCTGTAAAGTTAAACACCGTGACTTTTGTGCAAGGTGGAAAATAATTCAGGCTGTCAAGTTCTGCAGAATAGTGTGTAGGTCTCAGTTCTGCCCATCTGACTTATGCAGAACCATTTTTCTGGGGGTCCTGTTCCAAATTCTTTGTTCACATATCTAAGTCACTTGGTTTGCCGTCCTGTTAGTTATGTATCACAGCTGAGATTGTTTTTATCATAGGTCCTGTACCTGGGTGTTCCTCCAGTGTTAGTGGGGGGTTAATGTACTTGTTAATGCTCAGGCTGCCTTGTACAAACCAATACATACTTTCATTACAGGCATAAAAATAATCAGACTTAAAGAGACTTTAGAAGACATTTTAAAACCAGAAAGGAGGACATCAGTTTGAACACCGCTTTAAAAATTGCTGTAGTTTTTATCTTATTGGTACTTAGTGCTTGATTGTTTTTCTCCTACAACTTAGTAAGAGTAGAAGCATTCAAACGTATAGTTATTTCAATGAACTGTATGTCTCTGTGTTTCAGTATGAGCTTCATATGGATAGGCTAACAGGACACAATGACTTGAGAATTTATGTTGAAAGTAACTTCTGTTATTGTAAATTGACTCAAATAAAAATTATTGATATTTGTAATTTAGATTTTTTACTTTAAACCTGCAGCCTTTAGATGGTAATGGGCATAACAAGGAACCTTTTGGCTCTAACATAAAATGTTTGAATTTGCTTTCAAAACCTCAGCTGTGATACTACATATTTAGCATTTTTTTTGCATTAAAATAATGTATGGAAACAGAATATTTATTACTGACTAACCATTATAGCAATAAATCTTGTGATAAATACGTACTTTATGTTTACCAAATTTGTGAAGAACCACAGAATTCTTTAACTGGTCTTAATTATCATCACTGTGGGGTTTTCTGACAAAAGGTTCCAAGCAGCAATGTACTCATGGAGTTGGTAGGAAATGAGTCTGTGGTCTACAGTGTACTTTGTTCAAGAAATAAAGAACATAGCTGACAAATATAAATCTGTATTTTAAATAACAGTGTGGAGAAAGGCTCTAGTTGTGGTTTTGTGTTGATTAGACAATAAAGATAGCTTTTAGTGATGCTGTCTGCAGTTTATTTTGGTCTTCAGATAATCTGCAGTATTTTTTTCTGAATTTTTTTTTAGACTGAAAAAAGACATTTTTATATGATATATGACATTTTATATGACATTTTTATATGAGAGTCACTGAGTGTCCGTGAGTACTATGCTGAGAACATTTATTTCCTTGTCACCAAAGTATTCTTTGCAATGTTGTTACCGTAGCTTTTCGAGAGAGAAGCCTGGATGCTAATTGAACATTTAAGTGTTAAGTTGGCCTTGCAGTCTTTGTACTTTTATGAAATACATCCTGTATTATTCTTTGACCGTAGGTATTAGTCGGCACATTCGTAAATGTCTTCAACATTTATAGTTTACCACAGCCTGTTTTTTACAGCTGTTAAACTGGAATTTTTGCTTCATGCTGCTTACAGGGCTGTTCATGAGTGTGTGGTGTGAGGGAAGATGATAATTGGAGGCTTTGCCCATCTCCAGTAGTATGTTAGCCATTAGTATTCTATTCTACCCCTGTAATATTTTATATGAGAGGATTAGAAGATTTAATTCCTACCACTGTCCCCAGCTTAGGTGTTTTTCTCTGTACACATTTATCCTGGCTGTACTGGGATACTGTGGCTTGTGTCGGAGCTGTTGACAGATGCTTTTATGTTGTTGCGTTCATCAGTGTTTGAAATAACTCCTACTTCTTGTGTGTCTCTTGCAGACAGAATTTTGGGTTTGTGTGTTCTCATAAAATATGTTGCACCAGTGTACACTGTAATTTAAAGTGGTGAGTTTCTCTTTTTAAAGTGAATCTGCACTGCTTTGATCTATAGATCTTGTTTGTATATGTACATGTCTTGCACCAGCGTTTTCTATACCAGTGACTAAAAGTATTTGCACAGACCCTTGAAGTGACCAGGCCTGCATCATGCAGCTACATGGTGATAATCTGTAAAGCTTGGACAAAGCTGCTGTTATCAATTAACTTTAAATTACAGGGGAATCTCTAGTGCTCACTGTGCAGTCCCTCACATGCAGTTGTCTGGCACTTCTTGGTGAGGTTTCAGCACGTTAAGCTTTGTAAATCTTCGGCCTTCTTCCTTGACAAAGCAAAGTTTTGGCCTTTTTGTAAAAAGCATCTGTGCTTTGTATAGAGAATTCTTGTATTCAAAGTCTCATTCTTTTGTGACTGTGTAAAGTCATGAAGTTGTTCTATGTGTATTTAGAGGATCTTCACATTTGTTCTGCTTGTTCCATTCTGGGCACTGGCTGGTCAGTCTGACTCAGAGATCTCAGTATCTCCTTGCACCATTTCAAAAGGTGTAGGGAAGCTTGAAGCCTAAATCTTTCCGCTCTCCAGATAATTTTGCATTGAATCTGAAGCTTAAACAGCATAATCAACAATACAAAGCTGAATAGTTCTTTGTTTTTATCACACATTGATCTGAATTTCTGTATGTAAATATTCAAACTGTTCATACTGGTGGATCATGTGACCACTTTTATTTTTAAACCACATTAGCTTCACTATGTAATTTCATACGGTTGCACAATACAGCTTGAGTTTGCTCTATAAAGATTTTGAAGTTTGGGCTGGCTTTTATGTTTCATAAAGCAGAAGCTCTCTGAATGTATTTTTGAATGTTGCTCTCATTTGGTGAAATAGATGGAAAAAGCCCTTTTCTTCATTGTTGTTAGGAAATGTTAATAACAGGACTTTATAGTTCTGGGTCTCATCAAGGGATGATTAAAAATGTTTGTTTGTTTGTTTGTTTGTTTTTAATCATGAATAAATGTCAGTCCTTTTTTAGCCTGAACAAATTGAAGCGTGTACCCAAGGAGCATTCCTCAGTTCTGTTGATTCTTAAGTACACGTGTACCTATGAAAGGAAAACAATTTGTGTGGTTTGGGTGTATGTAAGCATATTGGTGAAAGCTTCTAGCAATAAAGGTGCTGTTCCAGACTTATGACTATAAAGTTAAGTGGTTGCCTGTTATTTCCCATATGCATATGTAATTTTTGCATATGCTTTAGGGACTTTCTGAAAAGTCTAAGCTACATATTTTTCCAGTTACTGCCTTGAATTTAGTAGACAACAATGACTTACAAAATTCATGCTTGTTAGTCTGAGTTCTCTGTTTTGTCACAGTGTAGCGTAGCTGTTTGGTTTTGGTTGTTTTTTTTAGTGTGTGTACAAGACTTAATATTCTCTTGTTATGTTAGATCTTGAGTTGCAAATTAGAGTAGACAGTGACTGTAACAGCTGCTCTGCTGATGGTCTTATTTGTCTCTGGTGACTTCTGGAAACTTGAGATCTGTTGATTCCCTGTGTGTACTGGCAGTGGCTTGGCTTTGCATGAATAGCTGTTTCTCTGAATCACTCCTTAATGAAATTTGAATCCGCCAATTAAAACAGGGACTGCACTTCTAAAGTGCCTTTATTAGTTAAAGTCTAGGCCAGAGTGTTGTTTCAGGGTCAGCATACAGTGCCACCAACAGAATAAAATGCTGACAAATAATGCAGGAGATAACCTGAGCTATTTCAGTACACGAAAGAAGTGTTTCTCATTTAAAATCACAAGGATTGTAAGAAGTGACTTCAGAGCAGTCATAAGATATGGTGCAGTGCTTTTTTTTGACTTCAGGGCTGAGAGTGGACCTGTAAGTCTGGCTGAATTTAGGTGTCAGGTCCATGGTAAATTGAGTTGAAATATTTACTGGGTGGCATAAATGGAAAAATACATCACAGTAGTTGAGAAGTGAAGATTTTTAACCCTCCAAATTATAAGTAAGGTTTGATCACACTTTAGTACACTAATTCTACACTTGACTTAAACTTAGTTCCAGTTTAAACCTTGATTTTGTAACTAGTTGCCTTGACTATTATTTTTTCAGTAGAAATATTTCTGGTGTTAGTCCTTAAGGTAAACTCACAGTCCTGCTTATGTTTATTGTTGACTTAAATGTGTGTTTTGAGTAAGGAATGGAATTACTTACAGACACTGATTTAACACACACCTTTTAACTTATTTCAAAGGAAATACTTGCATGTAGTCATTAAAGCTTTTACAGCACATCTCCTATCAGCCTAGAACTTGAAAAAGTTGTTTGTGCTTAGTAAAGTAAAAGTTCAGACATCAAGAGTAGTATATTGAATTTAACAAGGAAAATTAAGTAACATTACTGCCTGTCTTGTTTTCTGTTCAAAACAGCGATGAGGAATCAGGTGAAAAACTGAGCTGGTTTTGTGTAATCAAATAATAATTTCAATTTACTTGGGACTGTATGGACTCCTTCAAGAGAAATAAATCTGTTGACCACCAAAAGCACCTCTGAATGCTTAGAGTTACAACTTGGAAGTTTTTTAATAGTCATTAAAAAAAAAAAAAGCATGCAGGGAATTGAATCAAGGTATGATAAATAAGGTGTAGAGCTAATATGTTTTCCTTTAGTTTCCAGTTTACTTAGGACCCTTTATATTTTGTTTCCTATCTCATCTCCAGGCAGGCTGCAAGCATTTTATGAGCCAGTTTAGCTCAACTGATATACATAGACTAGGACAATACAGAAACTTTTGTAAAATCAAAAACTAAGGGAATGATAGGTTAGCACCTGACTGTGAATTAAATGGTGAGTTTATGGACTAATCAAGAAATTCTTCTTTTTTTTGCCTCCCTCAAGTATAGTGAGCTTACTATGAACTTGGTTGCAACTCCTAAATTCTTTCAGATACTAATTTCTAGCACAATGTTAGCTGCAAGTCATCTGGCAAAAAAACTTTTTCAGTTTCAGTGGGCATTTCAAGTGTTGATTGTTTTATCAAAATACCAAAAAAAATGCACACAGGATTAATAAAATTGGTTTGTGTTCCCACTTTTAAAGGGATGATGCCAAGTGCTATGGATTTTCATGTCTTTCAAATATTTCTGTGTTTCTTGCAGGAACTGAGTGATTTGCAGCGAGACCCACCAGCCCACTGTTCCGCTGGACCTGTTGGTGATGACTGTAAGCTCTTCCTAGTACATTCAGTACATTTCAGTTCTGAAAAAGCTCAAAAAATCTCTAATTGTTGTATCTTTTTGACTTTCAGTGTTTCATTGGCAAGCAACTATTATGGGACCTGTAAGTATATGAACTGTGCCCCTTAAAATGTAAGACCTTGCTTTTCTTTTTGTTATGGAAGACTTAATTTAGGTTTCTGTAAACACAGCAGCCACATTCAGCTGTGCTGTGGATACATTGAAACTTTAGGGTATTCTTGTTCTTAGCAGTCTGGTAGCAGTTGCTTTCTGTAACTCTTCAAAAATAGATCCTCTTCATTAAGTCAGAGGTGCTTAATTAGTCAGGTGTTTGAGTTGGTGATGGGGGCTACAATGCAAAGAGCTTGCTTTTCATAGATGGTCAGATCAGTTCTGGAAGATTCATAGGTTCATCCTTCTTAAAAGAGGAAGAGTGGGTAAAATCTAATATTAAAGCTGGTAACTGTAAACACGAGCAGAGTTGCAGGGGGTAATTTTTGGGCTTTCAGATGGAACTTATTTTATTTGATAGCTGTGATGTGGTTCGGACAAAAGTATATATGGCTTTTTCAAACTGCAGCCCAGCAGTGGGTGCTTTTGTTGGCTTTTGTGTGAGAAAGGTGCATTCCTTGAGTTGAGGAAGTTCCAACTCTTGTCAAGGTAATGACATAAGAAATGACAAAAAGGGATCGGAGGGAAGGTGTGCTTTTTAATATCCTGGTAAGGAGTTTTTATTCCTAGTGTTTTGCTTTTGGATTTAATAATTTGGAAATAAGAGTCTCTGGTTTGGACAGTGAGCTAAGTCATTGTGCAAGATGAAATTCTGAAATAATATTTAATCCATTAAGATAAAGCATTACATGGTGGAGAAAAGTGGAAATGTGTCTGCTTTGAGACTAATTCTCCATTTTCAGCACAGTTGTTCTGAAACAGTGAAAGATCAGTTACTAGTTTGCTGGTGGTGTGCTGGAGTCTGTTGTCCAACTTGTCCATGGCCCAGCAGCAACTGCTTTTCTGTAGTATACTAAAGCTTTGCCCTTTTTCTTGAACATCTGTGTTCTTTCATATTGCAAGGCATGTGACTCTTCTGATGCTGCCCTCTTGCACTGCCAAGGGAGTGGAGCAACGAAGGGTTAACAAAAGCTTATCTGCTGTTTGCCACTAATAATGTCTCTGTCCTGAATGACTTTGATGACATGAGTAAGGAAATACTAGCACATAAATTTTGGCTTAAATTCCATTTTCTTCTCCAGTTTGCAGTTCAGCTTTCATATTTGATAGTGGAAAATATTCTTTTATTTTCTTTTAGCTCCACAGGTGTCTCTAGTTAAGGATAAGAATGAGCATCTCTTGCCAACCTTTCTCAGCCATATCTGCAGAGATACAGGAACAGAACACTTTAGATATTAATACTTTATCTCGGTAACAAAAGAAATTAGAGGTTTACATTTTATATGTTTCCTGATGGCCCGAGGGAATCATAGGACTAAAGCTTACCTTCAGAATTCGCTTCCTCTGTGTCGAAGTAGGGTAACTTCTTCTGTCTATGGGTATTATCAATTTGTTTTATATACCTTGTTCATAAAACATGAGTGATTTCACTTTGCCTTCTTTTTGACTCTGAATGTGTCTCATCTTCAGCTTACTTTAACTTTGAAAAATCCATCTAGTATGCAAGCAAGAGGTCCTTTCAATACTAATTGGAAGTACCATGGCAATGTCTTCTGAGGTCACCTAGTGCTGACTTAGCATGGCAGTATATAATCTGCCTCATTCTGCAGACCTCTGCACTTTGAGTGTGTAAGCCAAGATGGCTTAATGGACTGATTGTGACTTTAGCTATTACAGTCTTATAGTCATCTCTAAAACTGTACATTTCCAAGGTGAAGGTTTTACTTAGTTTGCCTTTCTTTTCATAAGAAAACACAAAAACTTTATCTTCTTTAGCTTTGCTAAGATTGAGTTCCTACATTGCTGTTGTAAACTTACCATGTAATGAGAGCAGTTTTCTTCTTTCTCTTAACCAGAAATGGTAGAACTGCTCTCTACCATTTACCATCAAGACTTTGCCACTCACTTTTTAGTTAATAAAAATGGAAGTCCTTCAACAGATGACTGCAACAAAATTATTTCTATCTGTTAACTGTGTGCAACCTGGATGTAAACCTGTGCACATGTTTTCTAACAAAATGCATGTTCACAGATTTGTACAGGTCACAAAGATGTTGTGTGTTTTAAAAACTCCCTGATGTCATCATGATGAATTGAATTATGTTGGAAAATCCTACTCTTTGCATCTGCAAAGAGAAACCGCTTCTTAAGGTAAGTATGTTTGTAGCTTAAGGATGGAGGAGGATCAGAGCAGCTTTGGTCTTGCACAGACACAGGATTTGGAGAACCTGCTCTGGTTTTTGTATTACCCTCAGTGCAGTGAAGCTACTGATCTTTCTCTCTTTCTCTCCCCAGAAGGGCAGTAGTGGTAACTGTGTTGTGCTGCTGCAGTAGTAACCACAGTTGGGTCTACTGTACCTCTGCAGGCCAGTGGGAGGGTTTATTTCCCTCTAAGTGCCTTCCCAGTTTATGGCCATAGTGGGCTGTATACTGGGGAAAAAGTGGATTTTCTTTAGAAGGTTATCTGCATTTGGAAGGGAAGCTGCGAAACATCTGAAATACATTAATGTTTTATTTGTTTTGTTTTTTTTCCCCAGCCTGATAGTGCATATCAAGGGGGAGTATTTTTTCTCACAGTACACTTTCCAACAGACTATCCTTTCAAACCACCTAAGGTAAGTGTTTTATTTTAATTTAACACAGTTTTCCAGTCAAAATTTACTCTTTGAGGCTTAATTTTGGAAGTCAAACCAGAAGAGTGAGCAATAATATGCATGTTCATCATGGGTGCAAATAAGACTGAAAAAAATTGTGTTGGTAGATCTGGTATGACTGGAAAGGAAGGGATGATATTAAGGATTCCAAATGTAAGAACCCTAATCTGATGTTACTTCATTGTTATTTATTTTTAATTACAGATTGCTTTTACAACAAAAATATATCACCCAAACATAAACAGTAATGGGAGTATTTGTCTTGATATCCTGAGATCACAATGGTCACCAGCTCTGACTGTCTCTAAAGGTAAACTCACTGATTAAATAATGAGTTTATGAAGTTGCATACACTGCCATGGCACTTTTTTGTGTATTACTGCACTATCTTAAAAGTGGCAGTGGGAGCTTATTTTTCCTGCATGTTTCCAAAAGGGCTAATTCCATAGGAATTCTTGTTATGATCCAAGATCTTGTGCAGTTTATTTGGAGTGTCACATTACAGAAAAATGCGTGCACAGCAAAGAAATGTTCTAAACCAGGTTGGGCAAGATAATGAGTGTCCACTTAGCGTCAAATGTGATAGCTGACTGTACATGCTGAACTGAGGAGAAACTGATGAGCAGGGCTTCAAAAATCACAATTTGGAAGTTAATGTGAAACCCCAGTACTGATGTTGTGTGAGCTTATGTGATTGCCTTTTGATGACTCTCTGGGTTACCCGAGTATCCTTGTGTTGACTAAGGTATTAATTACACTTTATTTTAAAATTATAAAATTATACTAATTTTACTAATATACTAAAAATATTAGTAGTTCTGGTTTCCATTCCTTTGTAAAATGAATCTTCAGAAATGTAGCTCCTTTCACAGTCATCAGTAAAAGATTTTTCAGTAAAATATTCTCATCCTGTAATATCATCAGTAGAATATTCTCATCCTGTAGTTAAACATTCTCAAAAGTTGAACACTGTAGATTTTTTTGAATGTTGAATTAACTGTTTAGCAGTTCTTTTGTTGCAAGCATTTTGTGTCACTTCAAAAGCTGCTTAAAATATGGGTGCTGTTGTTTTTCCTCACCCATCTTCAAAATGCTAAGGCACACAGTCATATTACCGAAATTTCTCAAGTGACTCAAAAGGTCAAGCAGTATCACATCTTATGTGCTTGGGAGCTCTCTAAACTACTTGTCTTTTTTCAGAAGTGTCATTGCATTGGGTGTACAAGCAAAGGAAAAATTGTTGGTCTTTGTCAATGGAAATTGCTCTGTGCAAGTCCAGTTGCTGTACCTCCTTAGAAAAGCAACTTCTCATGCTTGCAACCCTGTGCAGTAATCTCACAAGTTGTATAAAATCTAAGTCTAATACTGTTTCCTGAAGTCATTGCTGAAAACATGAATTATTCTTGCGTGTAGTTGGTATAATTTTTTCACATAAATTAGTTGTTTTATAGCTATGCAAAAATTAACTTGTTTCAAGTTATTAAGCAAATGAAAATTGGCACTTTGACATCTACAACTGAAAACCTGTAAAGTTTTTAGGTTTTCAGCACTTTTCTATCTCTTGCTGAGCACTTCTTTGGTTATAAAGTAGACCGATCTACTGGTTTCATCCTATGACTTGATGTACTTTTGACCTGCTTTCATATTGTATATTTCGTAAACTGGAAATTAGCTCTGTGTTTCATGGGAATTTGTTCTTTGTAGTCTCTAACTGAATCAAAAGTTTACGGCATATTATAGCACCTCTGCTTGGTGTGACCATATATTCTAACCTGATTTTCTAATATTACTGGCACTTAAAATATGTCAGTATTGAAGTGGCTGAACTTTCTGCTTCTGCGAATAGGTGTGGGCTCTTGGGTAACGAGATAAAGCAGGGTGTAAAAAAGGTATTTTACAGCAGATTCTTACGGTAGCGTGAAGTTCCCTTTTACAACATATTTAGAGTTATTAACGGTATAGTCTTGTATGCATATTAGTTCTGAGTATAAAAATGGAAATCGCCTAAAAAGTATGGCCTGAAAATGTTCAGAAAAAAGCAGTCAAACATACTTGGTTCACTACCAGGAAATGAATATGAAATTATAAGTGATCAAGTATTTTCCAAAATGGAAGACACACTTAGGCAAAATGTTCATATGATTGAGAGAATAACTGTCAGCACAGAAGTTGAAAAGGGTATGCACAAATAAAGTACTCCATGGCAATGTAATATTATTAATATTAGTTACCTTAAATAACTGCAAGTGGAAGGCTTAGTTTGAGCAAGTATCTGTATGTAACTGTGTAGTCTTTAGTTTGGCAAATATTCCTAGGGTAAAATGTGAGAGAGGGATCATTACAAAAGGTACAGGTCCATGGGTTGCAAATGCAAATTCTCTAGGCTTGTATCAGGTGTTATTTACCTAGGCCATAGAAAAGTGGTGCTGTATAAACATTTCTGAAGAGAACTGCTAAATGACAGCTTAATACTAACATGCATTCTTCTTCCAATTCCCTCCTACCACCTTCCTTCAGTGTACTGGAATATATTAAAGGATTATAGAAATAAAGCAAACTAACTTGTTTAATCTAGTGTCTCTTTTATTTAGTTTTATTGTCCATATGCTCCTTACTTTGTGATCCTAATCCAGATGATCCTTTAGTACCAGATATTGCACAGATCTACAAGTCAGACAAGGAAAAGTGAGTATAATATACATAATTGTGTGTGTGGTTCTTGCAGATGGCTATCTGCTATGCACCTTCCACATTAACTTCAGCAATCCACTTTTCCTAGATTTCTACAGGATTA
Organism: Malurus cyaneus samueli; assembly: GCA_009741485.1. NCBI lineage: Eukaryota > Metazoa > Chordata > Aves > Passeriformes > Maluridae > Malurus > Malurus cyaneus. Next base: position 33,703,137 of record CM019219.1, read on the forward strand.
GATTTTTAAATCTTGAGAATAGCGATGGCAAGTAGAAGACTCTAGGTGTACACAACTGTTGGTAATGATTTTTTTTGTACTTAGTTACATAAAACCTTCACTCTTTTATGTAATGTCTTACATTTACTGCATGAAAAATCATCTTCCCAAATATGAATTGTTTGTCGCTACTGCGATCCTCTGGTTGTAAAACCTGTACAGAAGAATTTTTTTTCTGTTTAACTGACTGAATTGTTTGGTACTTTTTTTTAGCATTGAGCCATTGATTACTTCTTGCAGGATATGCAGTGTCCTGTGGCTCATCACATGTCACAGATTCAGGAACATTTGAGTATTGCTTTTACCTTGAGCAATAGACAACAAAGGGGTGATGTACAAGTTACATGGATGTCTGGTCTAGTATTTCTCTGCCTAGACTAAGAATTATTAAAATGGCCTTTTTCTGACAGTTCAGTGTCAGATCTTGTAACTTCTAAAGTGCTTGAACTCTGTAGCTCATTCTGCAAAGGAGGTGTTGTTCAATTTGAGGATATTGTGCATCACCTTATCCCCATTTGTGCCTCAACTTTTTCCCAGCCACCTGCTTATTAGTGACCTTAGCTGCTTACTAGTGATTTCAGCTGTTTTGCCTTCTGTTGGTGAAGGAAGTGAATGAGGGATGGTTTATCTCCAAATCTCAAAATTTAATCATTGCTAGGGAAAGTGAGAAAATGTGTTGTCTATAGCTTTATCTTCTTATGTTGATCACCTATTAAATTTTGTTTTGTTTAATCTTGGATTTAGGAAATGAAAGATATGGCTGGTTACCCCTGAGCATTTATCTATGGGTATTTTATTATGAGTCAAGAGCAAAGATTTTTATGGTAGCATAATCTTAAGAAGAAAACCAATTAGTGCATGAGTTGCTATACTGATCTTAAGAAAAAGATTTAAAAACTTGTCAGCATTTTTCTGTGGATGACTCAGAAGAAAGTGAATCCAGTCTGAAGAGTGGAATATAGCAAATGTAAGGACGAGAGGGGAAGCTGTCAACTCTTTAACGACATTTACCTTTGGGGTTGTGGAATTATAAGATAATCAGCTTCATACCAGAAGGAAAAGATCCAAGACTTAAAACCTAGTAAAAAATGCTTTTCAGAAAGTTTTCTTTTCAAGTTCTGAAATGCAGGTGGCAGTGCAGAATGGATAATAAAATCCCAGTTAATTATACTGAATTTTATTAAACTAAAATGTGTAAACTTTGCTAGACTCTTATTAGCATATACCTTTAGGAGTAATTGACAACAAATTCCTGTTAAGGTACGAATAAGGGAACCAGTTGTGAAGCGCAAATGACGGATGAACAATGCTACACAATTTAATGCAAACATGTGAAGTTGGGTTTGCGTCTGAATAGCTCTGATAGGTAGCCTTAGAAATAAAATGCCTAGTGAGTATGTATGTATTTCTTGGCTTTTAGACTATTTTAATGTTTTTTGACTCAATGCTCGGAGGTGAAAAGCTCAATAACACCTATGTTAAGTAAATATGTGGCCATTTTCAGTGTATCACTAACGGCTCTTCACTGTAATGCCTTCTTTCTGCACGTACAGATACAACAGACATGCAAGAGAATGGACTCAGAAATATGCAATGTAAACTTTTGAAGACATTTTCTTATACCACAGAGTACTGTAAATTCTAAATTTTTTTCAAAATTAGAAGGAAATGGAACACAGTTTATGGAACACAGGTTTCAGTGTGACACTCCTTGAATTTTTTTTCACCCATGTAAGTGTGTTTCTGGAGCAAGGGAAAAAAAACTTCCAGAAATAACCTTATGACTGTGATAAGAATATTTATTCTCTTTATATGCTCAGAAGACATTTATTACAGCTTTTAAGAATTGGACATCTGCATCTTCAGACTACAAGAACTATAATGCAGTTGTGAAGCAACCAAATTATTTTTGCTAGAAAAAGGAGCTGTTTTCATGTGATGAGTACTGTATGTGTGTCATTGAGGTATGTTGTCTGTTTCTTAAGTGTGTTGAATTTTATTTTTGTTAATTCACTTATATAATTTGGATTTTTTACTGTATAGACTATTCTGTTTACAATGTAAGTGATTTGATTTTAGACTTGGTTGTGCACAGTATTGACAAGATACAATTGCTAATAGTGAAATTAATTGGAGTATCTCACCCATTAGAATATTCTGAAGACTGACTGCAGATTTCTTAAAACCTAAAATGATCTTTCACTGTAAATCTTAGTATGCTGATTATGGAGAAACATTTGGTTTTGATTCTGTTGCATACTTGACTTAATTTTATTGCAATGTGAACTAATTGCACTGGTATATAGAAAGATATGTAACCATTTTGTTGCTATTCATAACTGATTTTTGATGTGTGATCAACACAGTCACAAACATTTTACAAATCCAGATGCAGCCTTTTCCATATAAATAAAATACTTTTTCTACTTTTCTTGGCTATTTTTTTATCTTAACTCATACCTTTTTCTAAAGTACTTGTCTAACATTAGAAAATGGCCAGTAGTAAGTGTGTGTGTCTTGTAGTCAGAATATCCAATAAAGCCATGCATCATGTACTACTTAGAACTGTGTTACAGCTGATTTTTATGCTAACTCTAGCCTAGTGGATTTAGCATACTATGCCCATTTTGGATGTAGGATTTCAACTAGGTTAATACCATGCTACACCAATATTCAACTCTAGAGGAGATAATCACAAGTGTTTGTTAAGGTTGTGTATTTGCAATATCACAAGTGTCTGTTAAGGTTTGTGTATTTGTTGTCCACTGCAATATCAGAATGTTACTCTTGAAAGTAACTTTTCTTGTTCTCACTCTTGAAAGTAACTTTTCCATTTACTTGAACTTCATTTGCTTCAGACTATGCATATGGAAACCAGTAGTGCTGAAGAAGGGCAATCTGCCCTTAAAATGTAGATTAAAAGCAGCAAAAAAACTTGACTTCCTATTATTCACTCTTGGTTATTTGGAAGTAAAAAAAAGGATAAAAACATTTTGTCATCTGTATCTTGCACATAAAAGAAGAATTACTTGCAGTTGGGAAATTTGTCATGATGAAATAGGTTTTAAGACAACAAATAAATTTGATTTGGGGTTTGTTTTGTTTTGTTTTTTTTTTTATTCTGTGTCAAATTGGAATTTGGAGTATGGGTGATAAGCGTGCACAATAGGAGTTTTTATTCCTACTAGTGGAATATTAGTTTTGTGTTTGCTGATTTACTGACCTTAAGTTGGTCACATATGGGAAAATGTCATCTCTGCTAGTCTTGTCTATCATCTATTGGTGACATGTGAAACAGCAGCTTGATTGAGGGTGTCTCTAATCTTAAAATACCCTGTTCACTACATTTTGCAAACTGAATAAATGGATTTTTTTTTTGTTACTGATTGCTTCATTATACTTGAACTAGGACAATGTAGCTAGGAAAGCAAAGATCATTTAGTAATCCTTGCTCGAATGATCATAGAAAACTCTGACCCATCAGAATGTGTTCCCAGGGTTTTTATTTTTTCTAGGCAAATAGTAATCTGTTTATAGTAGAAGTTATTGAAATTTTTGGAGTATCTGTACTGAGCTGTGTGCAATTGGAAGTAGGGCTTGGTTTCTTTTATCAGTTTGTGTTAAAAATGGTTTGAGAACATTTGTACTTGTTACTTTGTAACTGGTAATGTTACTGCTTAGTACCATGCATGCAAGAATGACTTTCCACCACTTTAACAGGAGGATTGAAAACCAACAACCACCACCCCTTTGTAAGACATATTAAGCATAAATATTAAAAAAGGAACTTGTCTTATGATCATGCTGCTTTAAAGGTGTGAAGCTAGGTCTTTACGATATTTCTAGCAGTTCACATGCTTCTGCTTTTGAAATTATCGAAATGAAATTATAAATACATTATTTAAAACTTGAGTCATGCAATGAAATTACTTGGTTTAATCTGTGGAGAGAAACATCTCCACTACTGCACCTTCGGCGCTCCTCCGTTTATACTTTTATAACAACTTCTGTTTCTAGGGGCAGGGCTGCAAAGTTACTCCATTCTGTGCTGTTTCGGAGGACGGGGAAAAAAAATATCTTCCTTTGTCCCCGAGAACTGGTCGGAGCTGTGCCGTCTGCCGTTCCAGACACCTGCGCCCAAAAGTTTGCCACTGAAGCCGTGGGGTTAGTTTTCGGCCACACCTCATCAATTGAAATAGTTACTTAATATCCATTACAAGTTTCTGCTTGCATGTGCCCCCTCCGGGCGCACGCGGCGAGCCCGTCCGCCGCCGCCTCAGTGCCCCGAGTGCCCGCGTGGGGCGGGGCGGGGCCGCGGGTCACCCTGTCTTCCGCCGTCCCGTCCCGCCCTCGCGCGCCTGTCCCGGGGTGCTGCGCGTCCCTCGCGCGCATGCGCGGCGGGTCGGGATGGCGGCGGCGGCGGCGATGCTGGGCCGGGCCGTGGGCCTGGGCCTAGGCAGCGGTACGGGTGGGCTACGGCTCCTCCGCTGCGGAACGGGAGCAGGAGCGAGGCTGCGCGAGCGGGCGACGGGGATGCTCCTCGACGGTGCCGTCGTGTGCAGGGCCGGTGGCGCGGCGGAGCAATGCCTGTCTCGGGGGATCAGCTCGGATCAGCGCCCGAAGCGGCCCCTCACCGCCTATCTCCGTTTTGTGGTAGAGAACCGCTCGGCTTTTAGGGAAAAAAACCCAGGTACGAGGTTTGAGGGGAGGCGGGCCCGCGGATGGCGCTGTTGGGCGCCAGGGCTCAGAAACCGCCGACCCCCAGAGTGGGGCCACGGCCTGCGCCCCTCAGAGTGAGGTGATCCAGGAAGCCGGAACAACCCGTCCTTTTATAAAACCGACCCTCGGGAACGATCTAAAGTGATTCAGAGACCCAACCCTTCTGTTTATCCGTAACATTCCCCAAGTGAATCCAGCATGGCTGTACACACTGCCTGCACGTTCCTACTTGGTCTTCCGTGCTTCATAAGTCAAAAACGTGAACATGTGTGTAACTTTTAAAATGCTTGACAAAATAACTCATGTTATACATTTTAATAATGATTTGTGATTCTCAATTATTTTTTGACCTGTGTATTTGAAGTACATTTTTACTATGAGCTGTGTATGATTTTATTTTGAGGCTTAGTAATTGAAAAATTGCAGGTACTGGATTGCATCACTGTATATGGAAGAAAAAGTAAGTGTATTTAGAGGAAAATGGCTTTCTGTAAATATGTCTGATTTACTATCAAAAACTTGACTTATAGACAGTGCAGTCGCTCTTGCCAGAGAGCTGCAAAAATAGATATGCTGGTTTTGAAATATTGTTGAAGGTTAAAATGTTTAAAGAACTATGGTGGTATTGGGCAAATCCTGAGGAACATTTTAGTAGGGAAAACCATTTGATACCCTGTTTAGTTCACCAGTTCAAAAGTCACACTCTCATATGTTGGGAACAACTATCAGAGTATATTGTAGTTAAATACCACATCAGTGTTTTCCAAAATTTGAATAATCTGCAAATAAACATACTGGATCTTATATATAAATTGAGACGTTGGGGTTTTCTTGTTCCAAGAGAGGTATTGGTCAAAAATAACCCCATAATTTATTTGTTTTGTCATTGGTCAAAGCATCATATTTTCAGAGGTTTTAAGGTTGACCTACTTGCATGAAAACCTTCCCATTGTATTGTTTTTACAGAATTCTGAAAGTCAGGTTGCTGAGAAGAGCTTAGTTATGCTTTTCCACCATTGAGGTGGCTGAGCTTTTCATCTTAGGTGGGAGAGAAGCTCACCTGTTTTTTCTTTTATTGTGAAGTAGAGAGAAAACCTGTGAAGGATTTTTCAAAAAAAACAGAATCTTACATCCTCTTTGTGCCACACTCGGGTTTGTTTGGGGTTTGTTGGCTTACTTGCTTGGTGCCTTTTTGTGGTTGGTTGGTTTGTTTTTAATTATTCTTTTCCCCTTCACAAATTCAAGTGTGGCTGGAGGCTTCATCAAATGACCACAGTGCAAGAGCCAGATGCAAAGGCAGCCAGGTGAAAACCAAAGTAGACTGAAGGCCCTTACTTTGTTCGTTGCATAAGGAAATTACTTTTTTTTAAAAAACTTGTTTTGAATAATACTGTAAATAAAGGATAATAAAGATCAAAATATATGTGCTATATCAAGTGGATAAAGTCACATTGTACTTGAATGAAGAATTCAGCAGACTTTTTTTGCTAAAAAACTTAGAACTGGAAATTTTATTTTTGGTTTCTTCCCTGCTCCCCCCTCCAAATTCAGTCCATCTTGCATAGTATAGAAAAGGATCCAACTCAAAAGACAAAAAGAATGAAATTATTAGCTGCCTTGAAATGGTGCCTCAGTTTATAACTGCATGTTTTATTCCAGTGACCAATGACTCTATCCCATCCCGCAAATATTGCAGTGCCCTTTAACTGCCACTGTGAGGTAGTTTTATGAAAGAATGAAAATGCTTTTGTAACAGGAGGATGATACTTGTCGCAGCTTTCCTGGAGAAAAATTGAAGAAGCTTACTTAGAGATACAATGTTGATCTTTATTTCTGGGTTTTTTCATGTTAATGTACAGAAGCAAGCAACTTGGAACTGATTAAAAAAATAGCGGGTGCCTGGAAGGAGTTACCAGCATCACAGAAGCAGGTAAGGTTGTATCTTTCCCTGAGTAATTTAAATTCTACAGGTGGTGGGTTTTTATTTGTTTTGATGTCTCTTGTGGTTTATTTGTTTAGTCTGGTGGGGTTTTTTGGCCGGTTGGTTTGTTTATAAAGGGTTTGAAAGAGCAGGTTTGTACAAAGGTTTAGATATCAAAACAATAAGGAGCTTTGAATAACTCAAAGGAGGTGTGGTGACCCTGGCTGAATGCCAGGTGCCCACCAAAGCCACTCACAACTGCTCTCCTCAGCTGGGCATGGGACAGAAAATTCCCCAAAAATTTTGTGGGTCACAATAAAGCAGGGAGAGGTTTCTCACCAGTTACTGTCAGGGCAAAACAAACTTAACTTGGGAAAATCAGTTTATTACCAATCAAATCAGAGTAGGGTAATAAGGCATAAAAGCTTAAATCCTAAGACACCTTTCCCCCTACTCTTCCCAGGCTCAACATCACTCTCAATTTCTCTACTTCCTGCCACCAGCAGTGCAGGAGGACAGGGAATGGGGGCTGAGGTTAGTCCATTATGTGTTGTCTCTGCTGCTCCTTTCTGCTCAGCATGGGATTCCTTCCTCAGGGGACAATCCTGAATGAACTGCTCAGAGAGTGAGTCTATTCCCATGGCTTCAGTTCTTCAGGAGCTGCTCCAACAATTGTTCTTTTCCATGGGCTGCTGTCCATCAGGAATAGGCTGCTCTATTGAGGTTTGCCCACAGGGTCACAGCCCCCCTTTTGGGCATCCCTCTGCTCCATTGTGGTCTCCTCCACAGGCTGCAGGTGGATCTCTGCTTCCCCATGGACCAGCATGGTCTGCAGGGTACAGCTGCCTCACCATGGGCTGCACCCCAGGCTGAAGGGGAACCTCAGCTTTGGTGCTTGGAACACTTCCTGCCCCTCCTTCTCTAACCTTAGGATTGGTAGAAACGTTCTTCTGACATGGTGTTCCCTCTTTCTCTGGCTGAAGTTGTGCAGTTTTCTTTTTCTCCCTCTTAACTCCGTTATCCCAAAGGCGCCACCACCATTGCTGATGGCCAGCAGCCGGTGCCTCTTGGAGCTGACTGGCCTTGGCTCCAGCAGGCATGGCAGCTTCTCATAGGAAACATCCTTGTACCCCCTTTGCCACTAAAATCTGGCCATGGAAACCCAATACAGGAAGATACTTTGCTACTTATACTTGAACTTGTACATGATCTTGGCTTTAATAGTTTTAGTCTGTTGCCAGAAAAATGACGCAGCTCTCTCCATGCAGCTGTGGGCCTGCAAACCAATTCTTTCTCCTTTTTGAATGGCAATATTACATTACGTGTGTAAGTTTTGTAAAGTTGTTCTGTTCTCTTGTATAAGTTAGGTGAAACTTCAGTTTTGATGAAAGGACCAATTTCTTTTGCTTCATGTAAATTTCTTTTAGGAGTCATCAAATTAAGTCATAAGTAGTGAAGTTTCTCTAAGAGTGACAGTTTCAAGGGATAATGTAAAGCAATGGTAGGACTTGCTGATCATTTCTGAATTGAAATACCATTTATAGCAAAGTAATGATTGTTATTCCTTGATTTCAGTTGGCAATTAGATGCAGTTAGGAACTAAAATCAGTTTTCTAAAGAAAATATCTTTGTTCAGTAGAATTGAGGTGCTCTCACATCCCTTCTGGATTTCTCACTCTGTACCTTTCCCTTTGTGTCTCTGAAATGTAGAACAGGGAATCAAACAGGTGAAAATCTGATGTTCTGGGGTAATTTTCTTCAGTCTGTAATTTTTTTAGTTATAGAAGTGTTAGCTTGTCTAATGGTCTAGTGCTTCTGACTGAAAGAATCTCTTTAAGGCTGATGGTTGTTTGTGCTGTAGGTTTATGAGGAAGCAAGAAAGACAGACTGGAAAAGATATGGAGAGCAGATGGCTGCTTATAAAGCCCAACTGACTCCAGCCCAGACTGCGGCTTTGAAAGAGGAAAGGAGAAAACAACTGGCAAAGAGAAGATCAATGAGGGCGAAAAGGGTAAGTATTTTGAAGTTCAGGTTTCTTTTCTCTCAAGGAACCTGATCTCTGTCTAGTATACAAAGAGTTGAAGCGTATTTTAGAAATACAAAAGCAACTCAGAATAAAAGAAGACACACAACAAACAGAAACCCTCCCAAAATACCATGGACCAAAATAATTACTGGTGTTAGCAGCTATGTTAGTGGCCTTCCTGTGCTTGAAGAGCACAGAACTAACATTTATCTTTGTGCTTAGGGGTAGCTTCTCTATGCTTTTTTCTCCCTATTTCTAGAGCTGCCAGAGAGAGGATAGACAATAAAAGATATTTGGACCAGCCACACTTGATTCAGTTGGAAAGACATCCGAAAATAGCTTTTCACAAAGACCTTTTATCTGTTATCTCATTAGCCCCCACAAGGTAGCAGCTGTTTGGAGTAGCCTTTTTTTCCTTCCCACTGAGTAACTACTGCTGTGTCATCTGTTTGTGTCCTTTACTAGCATATTCCTAAGCACCATCTTCCCTATTCCCTTTTGGCTGGTTTATGTATAAATCCTTAGAGACAGAACCATCTGTAAAAGTACAGTATTATGGTTTGGCAAAATCAAAGAGGCTATGTATTGCTTACTTATTTCTGTGAATTCGACTGGTGGTGTGACATTGCCCTTATTGGCAAAAGCAAAATGAATTTGGTTGAAAAAAACCCTACTTAGAGGGAGTTTTTATTGATCCTTTTTAGAGTATGGCACCCCAAGGAATTCAGTTAGCATATCTAATGCCTAAGCAGATGTTCATTTACAGCACTTAGGCTCCAGTGGGAATGTCAGGACTGGAGAAATGAGGAAGTGTAATTGCATTTGTAATTTGCTGTACTTTCATTCTCTAGCCATCATTCTCATAAGCACAGCATTCTGATAGCAGAAACTCAGTTCTTCCACTTTCTCACCTCCCACAGATAGATCTGCCCTCCTCTCTGCAAGCAGGCAGTTTTTCCACACCAGAAACTGAAGCCTTACTGAAGAATAATGGAAAATCTGTCACCATTACTTTCTTACAGAGTAGAATTTTGTAACACTATTTTGGAATACTTAGCTGATGTAAGAATCAGTTTTAAATGCTTTTTCAACAGCTTGTGAAAAGTCAAGTTACTAGCTTTTTGTGGTTTAGCATTAGTCTTGAAAAGCACTAAGAGAGTCTTGACATACAGTCCAGTTTACAGAACAAAGCACCAAAGAATTTGTTTGATTTTTGTATCAAATACAAAGACAAATGCTAAGTTTAGCTTTGGGCAAAATGTGTGCTTGGTAGATGGAATAACTTCTCTTCTTGTTTTTAAAGGAATTGAATCTGCTTGGAAAACCTAAAAGAGCTCGTAGTGGCTTTAACATTTTCCTATCAGAAAATTTTCAGCGAAGTGAGGGAATTTCACCTGTGGTAAGCCAGGAAAGATTGGGTTTTTAAAAAAAAATATAAGCATTGTATTCAGAGAAATCTAATTTAGATTCTGTTATTTTCCAAGATATTGTTCAGTGGTTCAGTGTCGGGATGCTGCATTGGTTATTTTTTTTAAGCTGTGGTGATCTGGCTATACTGCTGGCCTGTATAAAGTGCTGTGTGGATATGCAGACTTAACATGTTGGTGTTGTTTTTTTGCACTTTGATGTTACAGACTTCATCTGTTCCTTTGTAAGGACAGAATGAATATTCTCTTTGTTTTGATGTAGAAATATAATAGTTTTTCAAAGAGTTGTGGTGGTGTGCTCCTGTTCTGGCAGTGCCAGTTTATTGTACCTTCTGTAGCTCAGTTGGTGTTACATGCTAACAGTGTTACCTGTAGCTCAGGTGGTGGAACATGCAAGAGTCCCTCAGCAAACTCACAAATTCTGCACTAAACTGTGTTTTGGGTTGATGTAAGTGGTGGATTATAGCACTTGAAGAACTGGAGACCTGCCTTGTGTACCTCATGTGTTCCTTACCCTTCACATCTAGTCAGTAAGTCAGGATGGTGCATATAGTTTGTTTCTCAGTTTCCATCTATAAAGGCAGGCTTCTCCAGTCAGCTGAGGCCTGGGCTGTAAATGTGACTCAGATGATGCCCAGAAGCTTGTTTTGAACTATATAGTTTATTATTTGCCTACATTAAAAGGGTAAATAAGGGCAAGTAAGCTTTTGTGACTGCGCTTTTTTTGCATTGGTTTGTGCTTGACTTTCACTCATACAGCATTCATCTATACCCCTCTGAAGTCAGTCTACTCCTAAAATAACTCTCACGTACTGCATTTTCTGTATCCCATAGGCAAAGCTGAAGAAACTATATGATGCATGGCAAAAATTGTCTACTTCCCAAAAACAGGTATGTCAGAGGATTTGGATGAGGCTCTGATCTAATCAGAATCACAAATGAGTCAAAAATTATACAATACAAAATCATTAACCCGGTTGCTCAAAATATAATACTGAGGAAAATACTCCCAAGATGTTCATGCATTTCAAAAAAGATTGTCATTACCTTTATTCCAATAGTGACCATTTCATTCATAGTGTTATTGAAATGTGATAGGGATAGCGTGTAAGTTTGGTGCGCCTTCAAGTGGATGCTAAGCAACATCTAGAGAGGAAGGTGGAATAATATGCAACAATTTGATTTTTTTTCTAATAATCCATAATATCTTTAAACACCAGCATAAGTGTTTGCTGCTCATCAAAAGACTTCTGACAAGGGAAAACAACAGAAATCTACAAGTGATATGCATAGAGTAATTTATTAAGTTTGGTTTTCTAGGAGATAATTTTCTGGCAGCTTTCTCAGTGTATTGAACTATGAACCTGCAGATGAGCAAATCAAACATGGAGGGGTGTTGTACTGAAATCTAAAGTAAACCTTGACATTTTCACGTATTCTGTACCCTACAGTCCTTCTTCCTGAATGCCCTTCTTCCATGTGGTTTTTAATGTGCACTTAGGAAACAGCCTAGGTTCGTATTCTTACTGTAGAAAAATATTTAAAAATCATTCTACAGCAATATCTATTTCTGTTCCTCACACAATCCAGCTCTCTCAAACTAGTACCCAAATAAAAAAGCCTTAACTGTTAGTGGCAGTACTGAATGAACTTCCTCTTCAGGAATGGCCAGCTGTTGACATAACTGCAGTTTACTGCTAAAGCTTAGTATTTTTCTGCAAGTTTGAAATTTTTTTTTCAGTTAACTGGAGTTGAAAGCAAATGCCTTGGGCTGTTCACTGCACAGGTGTTGTTTTAAATGACCTTTGTGTCATGGCAGTTTTCCAGAACAAGCCCCTTCTGTAACTCTTCTGTTACCTGATTTTCTTTCAGCCATACCTGCAGCTTGCTGAAGATGATAAGGTTCGGTATGAGAATGAAATGAAATCATGGGAAGCAAAAATGGTTGAACTGGGACGTGAAGACCTGGTGCGTTCCAGAAAGCAAAGGCTAAAAAAGAAACCTGCTGAAACTGCAAAGCAAGCTGAAACAGCCAAAGCTTCCTCTGGTGGAAACAAGGCAAAATTAAAGTTAAAAAAATCAGAAGAATAAAAAATCCCCTTTGGTTGTCATATTTCTGTCTTGCTGTGTTAATGCTGCAGTCAGCATTAGCACAAAAATTTGGAAGCCCCATGAAGGGCCTATTGCAATGATGATCAAGTAAGAGAGGTGTTACTGTCTCTCAGAACTGACTGAAATAATCACTGAACTGTAGAACAGCAATCAGTTAATCAAGCTGTGAATACTGATACCTACTGACGTCAGCAGAACTCTCCAGTAACAGTAGATAATAGCCACCTTTTATAAGGTATTTTTAATACCTTGAAATACCTTTTTTAATACCTTGAAAAAAAATTCTTTCTTTATGGAAGAAAGAATATTCTACAATGTTACCATCTAAATTCTGTAAATAAGAGCTGATCTCTGAATTAATGCTGCTGTGTTGTATTCCCTCCATGTTACTGGTAGTGAAATGTTCTACATTTCAATGACAGGCACAAGAAATGTAAAATACTACTTTTATTTTATGCATCTGTCTTTTTGTACCTGGTAATCTGTGTATGCCACTTATATTGCATTTAATTAAAGACCATACGAGTTTTGTATGAAGGTACCTTTACTGGACTTTTATTCCATGATTTTGTTTGGATACATGCAAACACTTTTGTCTTGCTGTTGTCACATTTGGGACAGCCTAAAGGAAAAGAAAAAAATGTGAACTGTTAGGACTTTGAGTTTTGATGTAATAAATACAGGTATTTTGAAGAGATGAATGGTTTCTTTCCTGGGGTCTCTCTGTCTTAGTGAAAGTCTCATAGGTGTTTTGAGGAATCTGTTTAGAAGGCAGGCCAACCTTTTTCCATAGTTGGTGGATCTTACCTGTCCTGAGGGACCCACAAAATAATGGCATTCTAGAAAGGCTTGGGTTGGAAGGGTCCTTTAAGATTACATAGTTCCCACACCCCTCCCATGCCGCTGTAACTCAGGTTGCTCAGGGCCATCCCGCGGCCCCCATCACCGCCGCGCGCCCGCGCCCCCTGCGCCGCCATCTTGTGTGCGGCACGGCGATTGGATTCAGCGGCACAGGTGTCTGCTCATACGGCCACTGTATTTCCGACGCAGATCCCGCGCTTTCGGGGCGATTTCCTGCGGTGTTTTTCGGTGGGGGAACACGGGCGGTGCGGTCAGTGGCGGCGGGCGGGTAGGGAAACACGCGGACGGCGACCTGCGCCGGCGGGACCGGCCCTTTCATGGCCGCGCCTCTCCCGCCCCTCAGGAAGGCCCCCACCGGCGCGCACGGCGGTAGCTACAGAGGGGCCTCGGCAGGAGGGGCCTCGGGGGATCGGCTGCGCCCCCCCCACGCACTTCTTCAGCCCGCAGGGAAAGCCCCGCCCCCCCCGGGCACCACGTAGTGCATCTGCTCTAAGCTAAACAAGTACTGGTTTATCTGTACGGTGGGGGTTTGTTCACTGTTTCTCACAGCTCATACAGTACGTGGCACCCCAGTGTTAGGAAAATTAATCCATAAGCACTAGAGGTTTATGTCAAAAAGGAGACAAGGAGTCCGCAACTTTATTATGAATAAAGGGAGAGGTCATGGGCATTTCCATGGGGTCTCTCAAATTCATAGAGGAGCAGCCTCCTTTTATCCATTTTCGGCCGCGGTCTCTTTTCTTTCCATTGGCTGAGGTCTTGAAAGTTACAGGCTCCCCGAAGCGCCTGATGAAACCCCCCTTCTATCATAAATTGCCCCCCCCCCCCTTTTTCAGTTTACATTTCTGTGTCTCTGCTCTGGCAGTTTATTTACTAGTCATAGATAAGGAATTCATGGAAATCCTCCCTGTTGTTTCTTATCTTCTAGCATCAGCCTTATCTCACTCTAGAGACTAGAGACAGAGTCTGTTTGTAAAGACATTCCTTTCTCTTTTTAATCTCTTTTCTTTTTATTTTATTAATATTTGTCTTTACAAACTTTAGTTATTATTGACTTGATTTTTTTTTCCTGGTCTTCTTTTTTGTTTTGTAATTGTTTGTAGTGACATGATTCTCTGACCTTTTGTAGCTATTTCTGGGTTAGCTGGCATGGTCACTACTTGCATCTCTTTGATCACATGTTGATTGAGCTGCACTAGACAAGGGATCATGCATGGTAAAAAGATCAGAGCTGCTATAGCACAAAGGAGGAAAAGAAGTATTTGTTTAACCTACAGTCTATTAGGTAACTATGAAAACATGTCTCATTCTTATCCTTTCTACGTTTGGACGGGTACATGAGTTAACTTTTTTATTTTCTTTGTTATTTGTTTTACTACTTTTCTATTATTTTTTTGAACTTGTGGTAACAAAAAGAATAATGGTCTAATATATCTTATATAACATATTTCTGACTAGTTTGGAGGTAACCTGCGATAAGCATATTGGCTACAAATCTAATAATGTTCTTTTAAAGTCTAGACTCTATTAGTAAAGGGGCTTTTCTAGTTTTTATCATTAATTGGCGGATCAAAATACAACTTATTTTCTGGGCTTAATCGTCTCCTAATAATAGCTGCCTTACTATAAGAATTACAATATTTACACTTCTAAGCTTTCACATGAGGTTTTTACTGACAATTACATAGTCACGGACAGTATGTGTCTTACTAGTGGAATTATTTCGGGGGCAGGTTAAAAATAAATGGTCAAAGAAGCTATTCTTACGTATACACCCCCTGTTCTATTTAAACAATAAATGTTTTTTTCAGAAGAATGAAGTTGCTATGGGCTTCTTTTTTTGTTTTAAAACTTTGTCTCATTATGGACTTCACTTAGGGTGCTAACCCACCATTTAGGTTCGACTGGACTGGCCACCTACAGCCAGTTTTCATATCCTCCTGGTCCTCTACAGACTCAACAATTGCTGAGGTTAAAGGTTTTTGCTACTTCTTCTCCTAGGGTTAAAAAAATTATTTTCCTACTTCTGGCCTAAACTTAATTGACAATATAAAGGTAAGATTACTAAGAAAAACATTCTAATGGTGTAATTTAATCACTTAACTTAATTGTCACTTTATCTTCTCCACTACGTGTGGGCGTGAATGTACAGAAACTACTTAACTTAAAATAAAGACAGCAAGGATTAACCTCCTGATGTCTGGAGATCTACAAGGAGGGATGCCCACACAGACTATTCTAGTAGTCTGTAGGTAGGCACAGGGGCTTCTTCTGATGTCAATGCACTGGCTGCTGCTCCGGTCCACTCCTGCGGAGTGTCATTCGTGGCGTCCCGTCCTTCTCCTCCAGCTGAGATGTCTAAATTTCTGGGGCTTTAGAAACTTTAACTCGAGTATGATGGGTACATCTATGTTTAGCTGTCTTGACGGCTGTTTCTGTGCTCAGTAACACTTGGAAAGGTCTACTCCACTTCACTACTAGTGGTGCTTCTTTCTATTCTTTAACTAGGCCCCAGTGTCCTGGTTGGACGTTGTGAACAGCAAAGTCTAAAGGCAAAGTCTGCACTAGCTGAGTTTCTTGTCGAAGAGATTTTACAAGAGACAGTATTCTGGTCACATATTGTTTTAGATATACATCAGTTATCTCTACCCCCCCCACTAGGCTGAGAATTACAAGGGTAAGGAATCTCAAACATTAATTCAAAGGGAGATAATTGAATTTTTTAGGCTTAGTTTTTATTTTTGTTAAAGTTAGTGGTAAAAGTTGTATTTATGGTATTTTAGTTTCTATAACTAGCTTTAAGAGGTGTTTCTTTATTTCTTCATTCATTCTTTCTACTTTTCCTGAACTCTGGGGATGCTAGGGGGTATGGAAGCTCTATTGAATGCTTAGAACAGTTATGATTCTTTGGAGAATTTTTCTTGTAAAGTGAGTTCCCCTATCTGAGTCTATTGCTTCTATAATTCTGTATCTTGGAATTATTTGTTTTAAAAATATTTTTACAACGGATCCTGTAGTCGCTGAAACAGCTGGAAATGCTTCTGGCTACTCTGTTAACTGACATACTATTACTAGAAGATATTTAAATTTTGCAACTCGAGGCATTTCAGTAAAATCCACCTGGCATCTCTGGAAGGGATGCACAGCCCAAGGCCTCCCTCTCCTGGTAATTTTTTTTGTAACTCTGTTATTGATTTTAACACAAATCAAACAACTTTTAATAGCTCGCTTTGCCAGAGTAAAAAGACTCACAGTAGCATATATCTTGAGGAAGGCTTCTGCTGATCCTTGAGAGCTTCAATGACTCCTTTTATGAAGTTGCTTTAATATTTGTAAGGCTAGAGCTTTTGGTATCCATTGTTTGCCATTTCTTGTAGAGACTTCTGGCAGCAGTGCACTTTCTGACTATCTTTGTCAGCTAGTTGATTACTTAGTGCTTCTTTTAAGCACACCGCCTTGGTGCCCCTTAATGCGTATTCTTGCTACTCTTTTTGGTAAAATTCACCACCTCCAATAGGTGAGAAATTAAGCTCTTAAGAGCTAACTTTTTTTTCTAGCAGGTTAATAAACTTTACTCCTAATTTTTTAAATGCATGTATCACTTTATATGCATATTTAGAATCAGGAAAAATACTATATTGTCCTGATACTATTCACAGACTCTTACAAGCACATACAGCTCTGCTGTCTGAGCTGACCAGGTGGGCGGTGACCTCCCCCCCTTTCTTTCATTCTCTTCTATTGATGATAGGTATCCTTAGAATTGCTTCTCTTTTATCACCCTCGAAAACTTATCAATAAACACATTTTCTCCTTCAGGCCAGGGAGAGTCCCATAAGTTTTCTTTAGCCCGGGTCTGGAGATCTATCGCTTGAATGCAGTCATGGGTTTCTACCTGGCCCCCCTCTCCAGGGCCATTCAGACAGGAGGCCGGGTTAAACCCTCCCCCACTTTTCAATTCTAAGTCTTCCTGCTCCATTAAACAAGTTTCATACTGTAGTAACCGAGCGCTGGTCATCCACTTAGCGGCCCTTTCAGTTAACAAAGCTTTAACTTGATGTGAAACTTATATAATCAGATACCCTCCTGCTGTCAGCTTTCGGGTCCCAGTCATCATCAAAGCCGTGGCTGCACAACTCTGCATGCTAAAGTTGTGGCCAGCCCCTGGCTACTGGATCCAACAGCTTAGAAAAATAAGCAACAGGTCACTGTGTACCCCCACGCTCTTGTACCAGAATTCTTTTAGCATGGCCCTGTTTAACATCCACATATAGCTCAAACTCCTTTTCTGAGTTTGGAAGAGCTAAGACAGGGGCATTAAACAATTTGTCTTTTAATTTTTTAAAGCTTTGTTCTGCTTCTGGTGTCTATACTACAATATCAGGACTGTTTTGTGTTAAAAAGTTATATAAAGGTTTGGCTACAACAGAAA
Organism: Malurus cyaneus samueli; assembly: GCA_009741485.1. Classification (NCBI taxonomy): domain Eukaryota; kingdom Metazoa; phylum Chordata; class Aves; order Passeriformes; family Maluridae; genus Malurus; species Malurus cyaneus. The sequence continues at coordinate 33,720,674 of CM019219.1, forward strand.
AGTCTTCAATCTATATTCTACAGTAGCTCACTACCCCCCAAAACCGTAACTCCTTATCTGTCTGGGAAGTGGCAATTTTAATATTCCTTGTGTTCTTTCCGAGTCACACACCGCAAACTTACAACCAAAATGCGTGCCAATTTTAATTTTTTTTTTTTTTTTTTTTTTTTCTGCCAACTGCGCGCCCCCCAGAGACTCCAAGCCCCCTCTAGCAAGAAAATTAAGCAGCTTCACAGTAGCCTCCCCAACTACCCCTTCTTGCTTTTGCGGCTTGAGTGGCTCCTTCTCGCGTGTGGATACACCCAACATGTTGAAACGGGGAGAGGGATGAACCTCTACTAGTTCCTCCTATCCTTTCTGGAAAGCCTCCACCCTGCAACGTATTTGCAAGCAGGCACAGCCCGTCGAGACACACACATCGTCCACACCTTTCCCTTTAGTAGTGTCAATTTGCATTTTCAAGGAAAAAAAAACTTTTTTGGCGCTCCTGGCCGCCTGGAACGGCAGCCCCTGGGCAGCCACACACACACACACACACACACACACACACACACACACAAAAGAATCTTCAAAACGGTACTCAATAGCACACACTAGAACTAAACAGACACACTAAAGTTATGTTTTAACACTCTTTTATCAAATTACTTCTATTTCATGGGCATCTTCGACCTGATTTTATTTTCCAGGGGAAACATAAATTAACACACACAAACACAGGTAATTTGCGTACACTCACACGCAAATTACTAGAAAAACTTCAAAAGCACTTGAGCAAACCCTGCTCAAAAACATGCACAGCACACTATGCAGGACTAAAACCTGCTTTTCCTTATAGTTGAGACTTGAACTCAACGCTTTTATGCAACAGCAGAAGGGCCACTTTAACTCTACAAAACACCAGAGAGAGGAATTGAACCCCTCAAAACGCCACAGAGAGAACTCGAAATCTTCAAAAACACAGAGGGGACTCGAACTCCTCAAGGACTTGAACTCTACAAAACACTCCAGTGTATAATTTTTTACAATATTAATTTGCATTCTTAGTTTAGCTATTAAATTCTTTTTCAGTAAATTACAATCACAGTTAGGAACAAACAGCATTTCAAACTAACTCCTTACATATACTGATAGTGGTTGGATAAATCACACCTTTTTCTACTCACCCCTTGAATAATCAAAGAACTTTTTGACAATTTTCCCCCCCCTTATAAATTCCTCTCGATCCACGGATAAAATTCCAAGTGGATCGAGAGGACTCCGTGTCTACCAGGAAACACACCTCCTCCCCATCCAGACCAATTTTAAAAGTTATCAAGAGTTCTTATGTGGTAGGTCCCTGGTATAATGGGATCTCCTGACACTGCTAACAATCTATCTCTATTATCTTCTGGATTTCCTCCTCCCGAGGATCAAGCTATTTTTGCTAATATTTCTGCTTTTAATGTCCCTCTGCCCCGTAGACAGCACACCAATTCTTTCCCAACCGTTGTAGGGGTTTGCTCTCCCCTGCCGAGGAGGGAATGCCTTTGCCACATCCTTGTGGCTGATCCCGTCCCCTCTCTCTCAGGTGCTCTTTTGCATCCTGCATTTTATTTTTTTGGGATTATAATAACTCTGCTATTACCTTTTCCTTACCCCCTTCTCACACAGATCAAAATCACTCGTTTCTCCAGTGACTCAAACAAAATCCTTAAAAGAAAATCCTCATCTTCCCACG
>VKON01000119.1:0-16981 GCA_009741485.1 Malurus cyaneus samueli
GCTTCAGCTCATAACTCCTGCACATGTCACCAAATCCAGCTCAGCTCAGCTCAACCCCTGCACAATCTCAATCATCTCCCTGCACCATCTTCTGCACATCTCACCAATCCTGACCATCTCATAATCTCCTGCACATCCCATCATCTCCTGCACATCTCACCAAATCCTGCTCACATCTCATAATCTCCTGCACAATCCATTCATCTCCTGCACACTCACCAAATCCTGCACTCTCAGCTCAATCCTGGCACATCTCATATCTGCTCCACAACTCATCACCTCCTGCACATCTCACCATCTCCTGCACATATCATCTCCTGACAATCTCAAGCTCAATCTCCTGCACACTCACCATCTCCTGCGCATCCATTTATCCCTTGCAGCATGTCGCCATCTCCTCACATCTCTGCCACATCTCACCATCTCCTGCACATCTGCACTCTCACAAATCCCTGCCATCTCTAATCTCCTGCACTCCATCATCTCTGCACATCTCCTGCACATCTCACCATCTCACTGCACATCCCATTATTCTCCTGGCAATCTCACCAAATATCCTGCATCTCCCATTATCTCCTGTCACATCTCTGCACATTTCAACCATCTCCGCACATCTCACCATCTCCTGCACATCTCACCATCTTCCTGCACATCTCACCATCTCCTGCACATCTCATCACTCTCTGCAACATCTCATCTTCTGCACAATCTCACCATTCTCTGCACATCCCATCAATCTCCTGCAGAGCCCCGATCCTCCTTTGCTGCATTTAATAGCTGCAACAGCCAAGACAATGTTCGCAGGTGACGGAGCTCTGCTCTTACAAAACAGATGACAATCATGTCTTATGGTTTGATTTGACAGTATGGTTCATTTCATCAGCTATTCGATGCAGCCCTTTGATTTCAATTCCTCTGCCAGTGTTTACTGAAAATAACAAAATGTTCTTTTACATAAACCTGCGAGTCTGTGAACGAACATAAAATGTGCTGTGCTGTTTACATACTAACTAATTGTAATTTAAATCCCTTTTCATTCATATAATAATAAGCCATAGCCTTCATTTCCTTCAAGCCTTCAGCTCAGAAGCAGTTTATTGTAAACTGGAGTCAGTTTGCTTATAAGTGAATTTCTGGAGGGAAATAATATAGTATTATCAAAATTAGATAGGTAATTCGAAATTGATTTGTGACAATACAATATTAGAAACACATCTCCATATTTTTATTTAATTACACTTTCACCTTTTGTGTCAAGGGAAATATTTTCTCTGCAACCGCGAACTCCAGTCTGTAGGATTTTGACCTCAATATCTCCACAAAATGAATATAGTGTTAAGGTAGCACAATTTTCCCCTGTGGTAAATCAATCATAAAAAACAATTCATTAAAGGATCTAAATGTTCCAAGTTACTGAGGTAATTTTTTTACAGTAATTCCTCGGAGACACCATTTTTAATTGAAACCCATAATTCCCAATTTTCAGGACTTTGCATTCAAATTTTTTTGTTGAAAGTAATTTCTTTCTTGCTAAGTTGTGCTCAGCACCAGATTCCATAAAATGTGTAGTGTTATGTCTGTCGAATCAGTGACTGGTAGAAGCTTCAGAACAAATATGCAAGAAAGAAATTAAATGAGTTCTTCAGTAGTCAGATTAACATTGATTTTTAAAAGAAAGGACTTTCCTTCCCCGCCAAAGGCTCTTTGCTCGTTCCTAAAGACAAAATGTCCTCAGCTTCTTTTTTTTTATTATATTTGCAAAGAGCAGCCCACCGCTCCCAGGCGTTTTCCCATATTTAACAAATTCAAAGCAGCGATAACATCCCTTTTCTGGTTTTTATGCCATGGTTTCAGGTGATGCCACGTTTATTCTTTTTTTTTTTTAATTTAAGGCACCTGGACTGCTGTCAGGCCACATCCCAGTCAACCAGTGGTTGGTGTTGGGGAACATAACGAGAAGCAAGGGTGGGACTCACAGGGATTCCAGCCCGATGTTTTTCCTCCTCGTGGCCTGGGGTTTTCAAACCCTTCTTCTCCTGTCTGTCCCTATCGACTTGAACACTCGAGCATCCCGTTTTTATTAATGTCCCGAAGCGTAAATCACAGCCCCGCAATTTGTCATTCCAGTCATTTTAGTCATAAAGGATTACTTCAAGTGACTGAACTCGGCTGTTATCTGGTTTGAGTTTGCAGCCAGGTCATCTCGGGGACTGGAACAAGCTGTGCCCCCCTTAACTGTGTCGAGTGGCTGCTCAACCCCACCACTTTTGTGATTGATGCACATTCTGCAGCATGGGGCTGCTCCTGGCAGCCAGTGGGGAAAAAGTAAATAAAACATTGGGGAAAGGAAGAAAGAAAAAAAAATGGACAGAATGCAGAGTGGAAACTTGCCGGTGTCATTATCCTGTGGAATTAAATTTCTTTGCGAAATGGTTTGTTTGCAGGTTTGTTTATCCCTGATTTGGGGTTTGCAAGGTTTTGTGTGCAGGTGGCTTCACCTGTGCTTGCTGCGTTCAGACTGGCTCTTTCCTCTTTTTCCACCCTTTTTTGTGGGCTTTTTTGGTGAAACACACGGCTGTGCCTGACATCATTGTGTTTTTGGCCAAATCCTGCCCCAGCACCTCATTTCTGTTGCCCAATCCCTCCATAAGAGGAGTCACAAGCCCTTTGGTTCCCTGCACATTCCAGGTGTGGTTTTGAGCCTTTTCCTGTGCTGGAACATCCAAGCTCCTGCTGAAGAATTTCAGAATCCTCCTGCTGCATTGTTCACCCACACAAGCCCAGCTCCTGATCCTTTTCATAGCTGTGATCCAACCTTGCAGTGATACCTGCCCAAATCTTGCTCACTGTGTGACCTGAAGAGTTACTTTTTGCATTTTCTGCTAAATTAAAGGATATCCTTTTTTTTTGCCATTAAGCTCCAGCTTGCCATCTCCCCTCTCAGGCAGGTTTGAGGCAAACATCGAGGATTTGCTCCTCCGCAAAAACATTCTCTTACGGGGGACAGAAAGAAAATAAACACTGACATTCGTGTTGTAAAAGAGATAATCTTGATGTTCTTCAGTTGTTCACAAAACGTGCTGATTGGCTTGGATGGGTCAAAGCAGAGCTGGGTGAGGAGGGTCTAGGTTTGGGTCACCATCACAAAAATTATGCTCTCCCCAAAATCTAAGGCTGGTCCGCACGATCGTGGTCTGAAATTCCTTGGTTTCTAAAACATTTCCTTCTGTTTCTGCTTATTTGCCCTTTATAGGCTTTGTGAAGTGTTTCCATGACATCGTTATTTTTACGAATTTTCCCTCCTGCTGCCCGTCTTCTTCCCTCCGCTGGATGCTTGTTTGCAATAGTTTGCTTGGCCACAGGATCCCAGGGGGCTGCATTCAAGGAAAGCATGTTGCATCAGCCCTGAAACCATGTTAGATAGTTCCCCAGATCCTAAAGTGGACCCCGAGATAAGGCAATCAATTTTAATGCCTCGATTTTTCTTGTAAATGTTTATTTTCGTACCTCCGCAAAAACGGTCGGCTCGCAGCAGCGAGGTTGTTAAAATCATTTGTTAATTTGTAGGTGAGGGCGTGTTCTGATTGTTGCAGAGGTGGTTTTTAAGGATAAATTTAAAAAAAAAAAAAAAATCGAAGGGACTGAAAGGCTCATTTTGATCACATTTAATCTTGCAGAAGTTATTTTCCAAAAGAACCACTCAAAAAAAAAAACATGAGAGGTAAATGAAGGGAGATGATTGCTTTTATTGGCCCAGTTAGGTGTAAATGGTGTTACGTTGATTATTGTGAGCTTGTCACATCAGTGCACGGAAATGCTTTGGTGGAAAAATAGGAAATATTTTCTGTTTGCAATTGCCATAATCTTGTATTGAACATATTGTGTGGTGAAGAATGAGCAGCCAGGGTCCCTAAGCGCCTCTTCAGGTCTGTATTAAATCAGGACTTTGATTAACAGCGCTATGCTAATCATGTGACAAAGTAACAACTGTTTTTAGATGTTTTTATTTATTTATTTTCATTTTTAATCAGAGGTTTTTTTAAGTATAGAAATAGGATCTGGGTGAGGGTTGTTGTGTGCTGGGATCTGTGAGGTGGAGGGGCTGGAACAGGAGCATCCACCCCCCTGTCATTCACCCGGGTCCCACACGGACTCTTCCCACAGCGGATTTGGGATGGAAGACCCGGAAAAAAGCTGATTGAAATGAATGGAAATCAAGGGCTGCGTTTTGATTTTGAATTAAAAATTGGATAAGCAGGTGTCGGTAAGGAAAAGGCTAAAGAGTGTGTAGGTGAAAAAACAAAACAAAGCAAACACAAAAAAAAAAGAAAAGAAAAGAAATCAGATGTTTTAGCTTGCAGATATTATCATCCATCTGGGAAGAAGAGTGAGAGCCAGGGATATACAATGAAAAACCTGTCATGCCACCAACCTGATACTCCCACAACAAAAAGCCTGTTTAAAGCAAGACAGAGAAAAATCAAAGTTTTATGAAGATTACTGAGAAAATGAAAAAAAATCACACAAAAAAATGATCAGATGTGAGCTGTGGGCTGTGTTTTTGCCATTTTTGGCCGTGGCCGTTCGTATGCAGGGCAGGGTGGTGGCCCCGAGCGCCGCAGGGAGCGGGGGTTCCACTTACATGGGTCGGAGAAAGCAGAAGCTACAGGCCCGAGATTCCCCGGACACCACAACAGCACCCCAAGCACCGGAGGGACAGAGCACACCAGCCCCCTGAGCACCAGAGGACAAGCCACACAGCCCCCGAGCACCAGAGGGACAAGCTGCCTCCGGAGAAGAGATCGGGGCTGATGGCAGGGGCAGCTGCACCGCCCTAAGAATGTGGGTTGTGGGACAGCAGGGGTGGAGACAAATGTGGGTGGGAGTGGAAGATGGAGGGGTGGTGATGGAGTGCTGGGAATCGGATTCGGCAGCCATGGGATGTGGGGTGAGCATCAGCTGTGGGATTTGGGGAGAACATCATTCCTAGGATGTGGATATAGGCTGAGGAGCATCAGCCATAAGATGTGGGATTGGATGAGCATCAGCCCTGGGATGTGGGGTGAAGCATCAGCGAGATGTAGGGTTAGCATAGCTGTGGGAGTGGGATTTGGGATAAGCAGCAGCCCTGGGATGTGGGGAGATCATTAGCCACGGATGTGGAATGACATCAAGCCCTGGGATGTGGGGTGAGCATCAGCTGTGGGATGTGGGGTGAGCATCAGCTGTGGGATGTGGGATGTGGGGTGAACATTGAGCCCTGGGATGTGGATGTGGGGGTGAACATCACACATGTAGATGTGTAAATTTGGGAGAGCACAGCCCTGGATGTGGGGAGAGCACAGCAAGCCCTGAGATTGGATTTGGGATGAGCATCAGCCCTGGGATGTGGGGTGAGTGTCAGTTGTGGGATGTGGGAAAAATCAGCCCTGGGATATGGGGTAAACATCAGTCCTAGTATGTGGGGAGAGCATCACTATGGATTTGGGTATGGGTGAGCATCAAGCCTCGGGATATGGGGTGAACATCATACTGTAGGATATGGGATTTGGGATGAGCATCAGCCCTGAGATGTGGAATGTGAGGTGAGCATGAGCCCTGGGATGTAGGAAATATCAGCCCTGAGATGTGGGATTTGGGATGAGCATCAGCCCTGGGATGTGGGATGAACATTGCCTGTCACCACCCAACCAAGTGGGGTGAGGGGGCTTGGGTTGGTTATAATGGTCCAATCCAGGAGATTTCTGGATTGATTTGATTTGGTTTGATTGCTGTCAGAGGAGGGGAGTTGTGCAGCTCCAGCTGGGTGTGCAGGCCCCCCAAGGAAAGCCAGGTTTGGGTGCAGCCTCATCCAGCTCGGGATTTATGGGCTTGTTCGTTTCCTGCCTTCGGTCCCACTGCTCCCTTCCCGTTATTCCTGGGTGTGTTTGTTTCCTTGGGATGTGTCACCATTCTGGACAGCACCTGGCAAACCCCTCTGTGCCACCCTTGGGGCTCTCCAGAACCTCCAAGGGGACGTTGGGCTGGCCTGAGGTGTGAGGATGAGTGCTGAGGACAGATGGAACAGTGGGGGGACAGCGGGACCCTGCAGAGGTGCTGCAGTGATACACACACTGGTAACAGCTGCCTAAAAATGATAAAAATGGTTAAAAAAAAGGAAAGAGTTAAAAATTGGGCCAGATTAGAAATCCCAGGATAGAAATCCCAGAATCATTAAGGTGGGAAAATCCTCTCAAGATCAGCCTCTTCCTCAGCCCTTGGCACGGATGCCACTGTCCCATGTCCCAAGTGCCACATCCACCACAGGCTCTTCAGTCCCTGGCAAGAAGAAGGAGAATGGGGACTGTTGCACCCCCAACTGTTCGGGGCTGGCGACAGCCTTTTCCTTTGCAGGAATTCTTCTGAATATCAATCGTGAGCATCACCCTGGCCCTGGAGGGAGCGGGATGAGGCAGAGGAAGGGATCAACATTGCAGAAGCGGGTGGTGTGATTTTCCACAAACCTTCTCCAGCGCCACTGCACCTTTTTATTCCCTTTTTCCATTCTGCTGTCCTGTGGCACTGAGGTGAATGTGACCAATGCTGTGGGTCCTGCTCGTTTCCTTTTTTGGCAGTTCCCTTGTGAAGTTTGATGATGGCACGGGCAGGAATGTGATTACATTGCTGTGTCCAGCAGCAGGACAAGCCCGAGCCCTGGCCCTGGGACACTGGGGCACTCAGTGTGGGCACTCAGTGTGGGCAAGGTGCTTCCATGGGCATCCCCTTTAATGAACTATATTCTGCTAATTGCAGTTCTCATTGAACACTTCCCACAGTGTGAGGGGATTTTTCCCCAGTGGGGCGTTCTGCCAACGGCAGGTGATGGATTCCCACCATAATCCCTGTGCTCCTCTATCCCATCACCCTCCTCTGCCTCCTCAATCCTTTTATAATTCCTTGTGCTAAATTCATCAAAATCTCAGCCCAAGTGCTGTTTGTCCATCCCATCAATAATGCATCGCCCCAAAGTGGGAAGGGCAGCACAAAGTGAAGCTGCCCATGGTGATTCGGGGCTGTAAATTGTATTTTCTGTGGGGTTTTGGAGGCTGAGACTGCTCGCAAGTGGTTCGTGCCACTTTTTGTGATACTTCAGGAATATTTTTTTTATTATCCCATTCCTCTATTGGGTGTAATATAAATATAATATATATTTATATATCTATTATGTATGTCATATATCTTCCTGCTTCCTTTTCAGTTGTTCAGTTGGTTGAAATCCTAGACCTGGCAAAAAAAAGTGTGGAGTTTCTTTTCATAAGGCAGACACAGGATTGCCTCAAATATCCAGGTGTCTGCATAAATTCTTCAAAGAAATTACTGAGGTTTTTTTTGGAGGAGATGCAGAGCTGAGCCATGGATTTGCTGTCCTCATTTGGGCCCAATTGTGATGCTGTCTGCAAAGTGTTATCTGTGTCCAGCGATGCATGTCTGCTGTTCAATCTTATTTTTCTGTCCTGCTAGTTTGCCTGAGCTAAAACAACGATTTTCAAACTCAATATTAAAAAAGATAAAAAATCAGATATTCTCTGACTGATTATTAAACCCATCCTTGGGTTCTCAGGCCATGGAAGGCTCTCCCTCGAGTTCCTCCTGGCAAACTCACTTCTTCTGAAAAAGTCCCATCGTGGGGATCTGATATTTTCTTTTTCAATAGTATTTGCAAGCAAACACCTTCTTGAAACTATAATTGTAATACTATTAGACTTAAAAATTAACATTTTTCTCGAATAGCACATTTTCACTTTATATTTTTTTAATTTAAACTATCTGGTGTTTTGCAAGAAAACTGAATTGTTCTTAACCCTGGTGGCAAAATTGGACAGATCCAGATTCAGGATAAAATCACAGAGTTAGAATCAGAGAATCCTGACTTTGGGAAAAAGGATCTCCAAAAGTCATCAAATCCAACCCTCAACTGAACATACCATACCCACTAAACCATAATAATAAATAATAATATCTAAAGCAGTTCTGGACATCATGACTTGCCCTTGCCACGGCACCACCCCCAGCATTTTTCCAAATCAGCAGAACTTGGACATTTTATTTTCTACAAGACAGGCTGAATCCTTTTTGGGTTTGCATCTCCCTTAAACACTCTTTGTGACATCAAATCCCACCTCAATTTCGTCTTGTAGCTGTCACAAGAATCGTTGAGGTTAGGAAAAAAGATATTTCAGATGATCAAATTCCAAACCCTTAATCCTTTTCCCACCCAATGTGGGGGAAAATGTGGAAAGAGCCATAAAAATAACCTGGTTGCAGTCCATTATTTTAGGGTAACCACGGGTTGAATCCACCTCAACTCCACAGCTGGAGTAAAAAAGTTGAGTTCCTGAGAATGCAATATGGAAGGACTTATATTCTGCTGTAAAAGATTTCCTGACAAGCAAAATATTAATGCTTTTTGAAAAAACCTCATTAGAAAATCAATTAATCATGACACTTAATGCTGGGTTATTTACAGCGCGAGATGTCTTGTTGGGAAAAAAACACTATAAAAATTCATCAGTTAATCCAAAAAAATGGGGGACGTTAAAAGATTAGGTTGGTTATTAGCATTTTCAAAGATAGCAATTACACCAAGTTGCAGAGGGTTTGTGCTCTTGCAGCGAGCAGCAATGAGGGGTGGTCATGGAGGACATTAGGTTTCACTTTCAGGGTAAATAATTTGAGTTTATTTATGGATTTGTGTTGGTGCACGGTCATGCATTTCCTCATTGGTTTTCCTCCTGGAGTCACTGAGGCGGGAAAAGACCTTGAATCACCAATTTGTAACCCAGCACCATGTTTGCCACCAAAACACGTCCTCAAGTGCCACATTACATTTTGACACTTCAGTGACCCTATTCATCTGCCCCCTGGGCAGCCCCTTTTAAATGCTTGAAGGCCTTTTCCATAAGAGAATTTTATCCAAATATGTCGAGAAGCTAACCTCCCCTTGGCAACAACTTGAGGACATTTTCCATTCTCACAACTCTCGATTGGATTTTAATGTCTCGAAAAAAAACTCAGCACCTGGGAATGGCTGCTGGGAGGCTGTGGCTGCTACAAAAAAAAAAAAGAAAAAGAAAAAAAAAAAAAAGAGAAAACTTCCAATTTCATGGAATCACAGAATGGTTTTGGGTTGAGGGACTTAAGCTCATCCAGTCTACCCTTCTGTGCCATGGGGAGGGACAACCTTCCAAATTCTGTGCTGCTGATTAGAACGTGTGACCTCAGTTGTATGATTTTTTTTTTAACTGTGACCTGTTTTAGAATGGACTGTTTCTTCAAATGGAAGAAATTCTGAAGCAGAAAATTTTGTTAGTCATGCAAATATGAGTCAAGGTGCAGCTATCTAATATCGCCTGCCCGTTCATACTCAGGGAAATATAGAAAAAAAAAATTTCTTGCTGAAATCCTGTCTTAACATAGCTGCAATTAGAGTTGCTCAGATGCAGAAACTAATTGGTGCTGATTTCCTGCAGAGTTAAAGCTAAAACGTGGATCCAGGCTCACGAGTGTATTTGTGGCAAATAAAAAAGAAATATGTGTATTTTCACCTTCATTCTGCATAATGCCTGTGGTAAGTTCACTGTAGTTGTAAAGTTTCTGTGCTTATCCCTGATTTTTAATTTAAATTCTATGGGTTTTGATACATTACACATAATAACAAATTAGGCCATGAAAGAACATTTTTTGGCAATAATGAAATCAGGGAAGGTTGACTTGAAACATCAGAGGAGCATTGGAGGGAGGCTGAAGGGATTCTCTGGAAGATGGAGAGGGATGGAGGGACAGGGAAAGGTCTCAATCCAACCCAAACCAGTTTTGGGGATTCTGGGTTCTATGAGGACAGAACACACCTGCTGCCCTCAGTTTCAAGACAATACATAAACAGGACGTTAATGCCTGTAGTATTTTTTATCTTTTTTTTGTATTATTAACAGTAGATATAAACATCTACTTTTTGGGGCGATGAGTGCTCTGGAAGGGAAAGATTCTTCTTGTGCTAAGAAATGACAGAAGTTTCTGTCATGGCATTGTTTGTTTTATTAGGAACAGACATTTTTCCTCTTTTGACCTCTGCACCCAAAACACTTGGAAGCTGTTTCTTGTTTTTCTTGCTTTTCTTATGTGTAATCAACTCTTTTTTATTTCTGTAAGACTCGAGAAAAAAATGCAGTGTCAGTGAGACAGGATGAGGCAGATAGAACCTGTCCTCAAATTCATTTACTTGGAGAATTCAGATATCCTACAGCTGATACTTGTGTGTGCGGGCTAGACTTGACCCATGGGCTGAAATTGGTGTCAAGACAAGTGGATTGGGATGGGGATGGGATGGGATGGGGATGGATGGGAGGATGGGAATGGAGGATTGGATGCGGATGGATGGGATGGATGGGATGGGATGTTCATTCTTAGGGGCACAGATAGATCCGCAACCATCCCTGAATCTGGCAGCCTTCCTGACACGTGAATTCCAGTCCCTTTGATCAACCACGGCCAGAGCAGCTTCCTTCTCATTGGCAAGGCCAAGCTGACCACGGAAAAGGAGTGATAAATTTTAGATTATTTTGGCATCTGTAGGTCATTATTGGAAATAGCACTGGCTGCTAAGTGTCATAAATTACTGTGACAGGTCCATGAAACTGGAAGTGCCCTCTGGACTACCTGCTTGCTACTTATCGCCTCATTCGTTACTGTCAGACCTCCTCTTCAAAGAGGGAGAATAAAGTTGGAAGAAGGGAGAGGGAGGAGAAGCTTTTAACGATATTTCTCTTTTCTTCCTTCTCTCTAATAGAAGTGATATTTACAATGGGAAATTCCTTCCTGAGAAAGGGGTTCTTCAGCCCTCCACAGCGCCACCGGGCGGGGTGCAGTCCTCATCCCTGGAGGATTTGAGAGCCCTGTGGATGTGGCACTTGGGGACACGGGCACTGGTTGGCCTTGGCAGTGCTGGTATGGTTGAATTCAGTGATCTCAGAGAGCTTTTCCAACCTCAGTGATTCTGTGATTCCATCATGATCTCATCCTGTCCATCCATCCCTTATCCAAAGTCCTCTCAGCTCCTTGGAGCCCCTTTAGGCACTCAGAGGTGCTCAGGGTGAAGCAAACACCAGGGTAAATTGATATTTATGGCTCATTGTCCCTTTCCATGGTGCCTGCCATTGGTTTGGTTCCCCTTTTCTCCCCACATCCCTGCACCTCACACTGGACTCGGTGCAGGTCTGAGCTGCCATTGCAGCACCATTCCCATTCCACAGGGCTTGGCAGACCCAACACCATTCCCATTCCATGGGCAGTTCCATGAGCTCCATTCAAACAACAGAAATTATAAGACTTCTAGAAAGTTTCATTAAAAAAAAAAAAAGAAACAGCTGAAATATTCTGTGTTCTTAATCATTATACTCCTAATTAGAATTGTTCTCCTAAACCCATCCGTAATGAGGGGAAGTTTCCTACAACAGAAGTTCTCGAATGTATTTTTTAACCACGGCTGTGAAATACCAGCAGCACAAAGGATTTTAATCCACATTGCTGCTGCTGAAATCCAAGGGCTTGATCTCATCCCAAAACATGCCATTCTGCTTGGAGGACGAGCTGCTGTGTTTACAAACACTTGCACTCTAACTGATTTTCCACAACATATTGCCGTGCGTGTCGGAGGGCAGGGAAAGCCTGGAAGCTTTACTAAGCATTACTAAGCGTGTACAAATAATTAGGGGGGGGAAAATGAACTGTTAATTTGGAAGAGGAATGCTGAGCCCGAGCCCATTAATGCGATTTATTCTGCTAGCAGCCTCGTTGTCATTATTTCAAGCCGAAAATGTAGCTTAAGACAGAGAGGAAAAAAAATACGGCGCGCCTGCGTGTGTGACAACTTTTAATATAGTACATAAAGTACACGGAATTTCTCCCTGACATTGATCAGATTTGAAACTTCATACTTTCTTAATTCAATCTGTTATTGACAGTAATAATTTTAAACTTCCCCGAGAAAAATGTGGTTCAATCAGTTTTTGCCATATTTGGAACTCCCAAAAGCCCTTGTTAAATTTTCACAGTACATGCTAACATTGGATTTTCTGTCACAGTGACTTAAGACATGGGGACAGCAATGAATGATTCCTGCCAGTCAATGAACTTTAACTGGAACCCTACTTGAATGGTAATAATCTGCTCCTGTAATTGCTGTGGAAAAGCAAGAACCTCTGGAGGTTTTCCATTTCTAATTCAATTTATATAATAAGAGCGCGGGGAGCAGGCTGGGGGGTCAGCGTTGTGCTCAGCCCCTCGCCGGCTGTTTGCGGTGCCGCCCGCGCCATCAGTCAGGCACCGTGGTTCAGTGGGCAGCGCCCGCGCCGTGGCCCAGCCACTTCATTACCCGTGCCTCGGCACAGCCCGTTCCCCTCTGTATTAGCTGGAATATGCATGTTTTTCCATCTCATTAATTCGGTCTACATACAATTAATTTTTGCCTATTAATAAACCCCTCGGTGTTAGTGACAGCTCTCGGAGCGGCGGCGCGCCGCGCGCGGGGCGAGGGAGCTGTGCCGGCGGCTTGGGGTGCCAGCTTTGTGTTCCTTTTTCTCCTGTGGAAACTGGGAAACTTCCAGTTGTGCCCCTTTTATTTCAACTTAAATCCCGAGAAGATTTTTATTGATGATTGGCTCGATTCCAATGTCTGAAGGGATCCAGGAGAGCTGGGAGAGGGATCTGGGGACCAGGGATGGAGGGACAGAGACCAGGGATGGCTCCCAGTGCCAAGGGCAGGGATGATGGATATTGGGCAGGATTGTTCCCTGTAGGGTGGGCAGCCCTGCACCAGGGTGCCCAGAGAAAGCGTGTGTGCTGCCCCTGGATCCCTTTGAGTCCCAAGGCCAGGCTGGACATTGGGGCTGGAGCAGCCTGGGACAGTGGTGAGGGTGTCCCTGCCATGCCAGGCGGTGCACTGGGTGGCATTAAGGTCCCTTCCAACCCAAACCATTCCATGATTCTTCGACTATCAGTGCATGGTGAACCTCAACTTTCAGGGTGCCCTCACAGTGGGTGTCAAGTAGCCAGATTTCCCTGATCTCGAATACTTTTCCCTCGGATAAGGGAGTTGGGTTGCCCTCCCCAGGCTGGCCGTGGGCTGGGCACTGGAGCCCACCAATGGGCTCCAAAATTCCGAGTCAGAGCATGTAAATATGCTTGTCTCAGAGCAATGTAAATCGTGTGTCTCAGGGCATGTTAATCGTATGTCTCCATGCTCAGAGAGATTGCTCAGCTTCTCTTTGCTTCTCCCCACTTCATGAATGAAGCAGATTGAAGCATTGACCAGTCCTGTCCATGGTTTTTGGCACCTTGTGTTGTTTCACATGCCCGTTGTGTGTGTGGGTTAGCGTGAGGGTTTGTGCCAGGCTTGATTATCAAAGGAGCACTGCAATTCCAAGGATTTCTGCCTGGCTGTGTCCAGAAACCAGCACTGCTGCCTTGCCAGAGCTGGGGGTGCAGATCCCCTGTCCCATGCGGGGTCTGATGCAGCACCTGGCATCTCTGGGATTAAGAACATGGAAGACAGAATGAATTATATCACCTTTGCTTCAAGCTGCAGTTTTCCAAGCCAGCGACAGTATTTCTGATTAAAAAACAATTAAAGTTTTCATTCCATTTGTTTAATGGCGGTATTATAATCTGGGAAAGAGATTGCAAATATAATAATGTTACATTTTTTTTTTCCTACTTTACGGTCCTTTATTATCTGCCCTTGCCAGAAAAGCGCAATTTTTAAGAGCGACTCAAAATTAAATAATGACTCAGTGTTTTAAAATACAAATTTACAATAACTATCCATTTAGTAGGGTTTTTCTTTACTTTTGACATTATGGTCAATTATACTTATGCAGGTTATTAAAAGGCATATTTTTTTGCTATGCTACTATTAACATATATTGCAGCTGCCAGGGTAAATACAGACTGGTGACAAGGACATGGGGAGGAGCCTAGTGATCCCCTCCTTAGGTTAGAATTTGCTGGAGTGTCCCTACATAGTAAAGAGGGAATCCACCAACATTTGATAAGAGGAGAAATTTTATTATTTAATAGGAAACAGGAGCACAACAATTTACAAGAAAGGCAACTTAATGGGGAGCTTATTTACTAATGAGTTAGTACACAAGCTAAATGGGGCGTAATGCAGATGCACCTAAGCTCGGAGGCTGAGTTCTCCCAGCACCCTCTCAGCAAGGAGGGAGGAAAAGCTGGGAAAACACTCCCTGCCCCATTGCACATGGGGTTCTGTGAAAATAGTTTTGTGTCCCAATCCCGGAGGGGGGGGCCTGTGAGTGTGGCTGGGACAGGAGGGGGCGCACAAATGGGGAAAAGCTGAAGGAGGGTGGATTTCCTTTGGGTTGAGGATGGAATTCCTGCTGTGTGGGTGGCAGCCTGGCACAGGGTTGCCCAGAGAAGCTGTGGCTGCCCCTGGATCCCTTTGAGTGCCAGCCAGAGCTGGAACATTGGGGCTGGGAAGCAGCCCTGGACAGTGGGAGGTGTCCTGCCTGGCTGGGGTGGCACTGGTGCATTTGGGATCCCTTCATCCAAACCAGTCCATTGATTCTAAGGTGCAGTGTCAGGGCTGTCATTCCACTCAATCCCATTTGTGCCTCTATGAGAGGCTCAGAGGATTTTAGGGTCTCAGCAACTCTTGAAAAGTCCCCAAACTCCTGGATTCAGGATGAGGCATCATATGATGGGAAGAATGGGAGAAAGCAAAGGCTTAGTACCTTGGCCAGAGTGATCCCTGAAGGGCACAAGTTGTGTTTAAATTCCAGTTCCTATCTCAGCCTTTTCTGACAGGTGGCATTTACAGACTCCTATTCAGTTCATTTATAAACAGCAGTTTTCAAAACAGTATTTTTTATTGGTATTTATTTGATGTGCCCTGCTGGTTTCCAATCCTGTGATGGGTCCTGCGTGGTTTCCTGGGAGAGGAGCTTTTCCCCGGGATCAGGTGCGATGGGTGGGCAGGGCAGGCTCTCTGGGTTGGGCGAAATGTCCTGGCAGAGCATGGGCAGGGTGCCCAAGGCAACTTGGGAGGTCTGGAAAGAGCAACAAAGAGTGCTGACAGATGTTGAATCCAAATGAAAGAAAATACTCTTTATTCTTTGTTATGTTTTTGGGGTTGGGGCCAGATTGGTGAGAGGTAGACCACTCCTTCATGGGGTAATGCTGTTATGGTGGGATCCTGCTGAATGTTGTGGGTGGCAACCTCAAAACCCTTGCAGAAAGCTTTTGGAGACTCTATTAATCTGCTGTTTTAAACTGGGTTTTCTGAGGTGCTCTGAATGTCCCAGAGCCTTCTTCTCTCCTGAACACCCCCAAGCTCTCCCACAGAGCATCTTCCGTGGGCCTCAGGACTCCACTAACAGGAGATGCTCAGGGGTCACACACTCTACACCCACGCGCGGAACTTGCTTGAAACGTCTGGCGACTTGAATTCTTAAGACTTCCTGATTTATCTTGTATCTTAATTTCATTTTAATAGGCTGGGATCTGCAGGTGCTGTTGATTAATAATTCTTGGGCTCACTGTCATCTGGAATTCATGCCACTGAGACCGTCAAGTGGCATCCCAAAGGTCAGGGCCCAGTTCAATAATTCAGCTTAGTTTTGTCCTGTCAGTGTCCCGGCAGAGATCAGAGAGACCTGGGCCTTGCAGTGGGAGGTTGTAATGTGTATTTTAACTCCCTTAGGTTTGGTGGGTGGGAGTTTTTTTTTGTGGGTTTTTTTTTTTAATCCATGCATAATTGGGATTATATCTATCTGAGATATGTAGAAAAAATGTAAGTTTGCTTCAATACCAGTGAGCAGAATTGGGTTATCAGTTACAGGCAAGGGTTTTGAGCAGGGTTAGGGGTTTGTGGGCTGGAGCAGAGGGCTGGCAGTGGTGGTGGTGGGTCCCCCAAACCAGCAGGAATTGGGGGGCAGCACCATTTGAGGGGTCCCCACAGCCAGCCCTGACACCATTAATTCCCTGCCATAAACCCACCTCCCAGCTCTGATGGGACGCTTCTTTTATAGAAGAAAAAATGTTTTGTAACAATTTCTAGCAAGTGCTAAAATTAACTGACTTTCTTTTAACCTAATTAAAGCTGGAGCTGATGATCTCACCTGCATTTCATGTTACTGAACATCTCGGGCACAGAGTGCTGCCTCCTGCAACTTGGCTCCATTTCTGCTTCCTGCTTTCAAAGATTTAATGTGAAGCATCTGCTCAGTTCAGGCTGTGCTTGATCTCCCCTGTTCTCAATCTAGAACAGGGTGGTCCTTTCCAACAAGAAGATACACAGAAATTGAGGGTTTTTTTAATCTTTTCGGCAAATTTTCCGGTCATTCTGCTGCCAAGCCCACTGATTTGAAACAGAAATATTAATGAAGAGGCCACTGTGATATTAGGGATATTTTTGCTGTCTCGATAGGGCCCAGCTGCAGGTCTTTGAAGGGTTTCATTCATGGAGGGGAGTG
This sequence comes from Malurus cyaneus samueli, assembly GCA_009741485.1. NCBI lineage: Eukaryota > Metazoa > Chordata > Aves > Passeriformes > Maluridae > Malurus > Malurus cyaneus. The sequence continues at coordinate 16,530 of VKON01000119.1, forward strand.
GATCTCCTTGGGGAAGGGTTTGGGGCTGATACAACCCCCGGTGCTGATGAGCCCCAGAGCTGCCTGTGCTTGTCTTGGCCTGGAGGATTCCTGCTGATGGAGATGAGATGGGAACAGGCAGGATGAAAGCTGGACAGAGCAGGAATTGTGGGTGGGGAAGGGGAAGGAAGCAGTGCTGGAGCTGTGAGCAGTGTGGAGGTGGAGCAGAACATCTGCTGTGGAGCTCTGAGATCAGACAGGAACACGGAGATGGCCCAGGGCAGGTAAGCTCAGGGGGATGGGGGTGGCCAGACAAGGAAAAGGGCAGAACTTTAAAGCTGGGCTTAGGAGAGGACTGTGGGAAAGGGACAGGAGCCAGGGAATGGCTCCCAGTGCCAGAGGGCAGGGATGGATGGGATTTTGGGCAGGAATTGTTCCCTGTAGGGTGGGCAGCCCTGGCACAGGGTGCCCAG
>VKON01000120.1:0-23942 GCA_009741485.1 Malurus cyaneus samueli
CCGACAGCATTAACATTTCCAAATGTGCAGTTTCAAGGAAGGATCCTGTTAGTTTCAGTTGTTCCAACCAGGTTCCCTAGGTGGGGCTTGGAGCAGCCTGGACAGTGGATGGTGTCCCTGCCCCATGTAAGGGATGGCACTGGATTGGGCTCTTTAGTGGCGCTCCTTCCAATCCAAACCATTCCAGGATTGTTGATTATTCCCTATTTATAGATATAAATAAAATAATAAGTATTTCTCTTGTGACGAATCGCCAGAGAAACTCCATTTGTGCCACCCTCCAGGGAATGCACCTGCCTGGAAATGGAATTCCAGTTAAATCCAAGAGCTGCCACAACACACTGAAGATATCCACTGCAGGTATTCCCTCATCCAGCTGAAATCCTTATTGCTGCTGACTTCAGTGGTGGAAGAGAAAGAGATCAGTATCTCATCCCTTTTCATTTGCTTCCAAGCCCTGCATGGAATTGGTTTAAACCCTGTAAACTGCACCCATCCCACCATGGCAGGGAATCAAGTAAGGAATCACAGAAGTGCTGGAAAAGCTCTGTAGGATCACTGAGTCCAGCCATCTGCCCTGCAGTGCCCAGTCCTGCCCTAAAGCCTGTCCCCAAGTGCCACATGCACAGATCCAATCCCTGTATCTCCTCCTGTGCTTGCCACTGCTGAGACGGGAACAACGCTCAGAAATCCCTGTCTGCCGATGGAAAAACCATTCTCACCATTCCCATTCCTCCCAGGAATCCCTCAGCAATATTGCTGTGATTTACTACAGTGTTTCCAGCAGCCCAGAAATGTAGGGAAGAGCAGACACAGCTATAGGAATATTCTCTAGGAATCAAAACTGGTATTTTTGTGGCTTAAGTTTAGTCTGAAGTGACAGATAAACCCAAATCTGAGTGACATAACACTGACACTGGGATAGCAAAATCCCCTTGCTTATCATACCCATTAATGATTAAAGCCAATTACTGTGTAATTTGTTCAGAATGATTGGAATGAACCAGTGTCTCACTAGTCCATAATAAATTATATTCCCCAAGTGAAACAGTCCAGGGGTGTGAAATGACCACTTTTTCATTAAAGTGAAATAAAACCCTACCACACCCCATCCATCGCTGTTTTAATCAGCCAGTGGGTGACAAGAGCATCTTTTAGATATATTAAATGTTAATTATCCCATTCAAGGACAATTCAATTAAACCTTGAACAAATCAGAAGAGTTCTAGAAACCAGAGCCTTGCAGACCTACCCTCCATAAGGAACTTATCTGCCAGCCTTGATCAGGTAATTCAAAGCCAGGCAAAGCCAAAAACCCCAGGAAATTGGCACAGATGAAAAGGAAACCATTTATTTGCATTATTTTTCTCAAAAAAGAAGAGCAGCAACCACAGAATTTAGCAGACAGAGCGACATGAAATGTTCCTTGGCCCATTTTCTTCATGATGGGCTCGGCAGCTGCACTTTAATGTTATTTAATAAATCACAAAACAAACACAAAAAAGAATAGGAAAACTTCCAAGACCACTGATGAAACGATCCCCACCTTTTCAGCTCCTTCCCTGGGAGGGTGGGCAGGCCCTGGCACAGGTGCCCAGAGAAGCTGTGGCTGCCCCTGGATCCCTGGCAGTGCCCAAGGCCAGGCTGGACATTGGGGCTGGGAGCAGCCTGGGACAGTGGGAGGTGTCCCTGCCATGGATGGGGTGGCACTGGATGGGCTTTGAGGCCACCACTACCCCATGTCCCCAGGTGCCACCTCCACATGCCCTTTTGATTATTTATAAAGCATAGGCCTCAACATTTAATCATGATGGTGCCTCATAATGATCGCCTAATGAGTGGACCCTGCATCCCAATTCTGGGTTACTGTGCAGAAAACCCCCTCAATTTTCTCCAATTTTTAAATTACAGGGATTTTAAATTGAGCTCCAAGCCTGACACACAAATCCCCAGGCCTGACACCCCAATCCATCCAGGCTATAAAAGGAGATTTGAAGAGGAGCCACATCACGTGGCGTTGTAGTAAATTTAGCTCTAAATTTCGGCTGATATCCCATTTTTTTGCGCTCTTTTCCCCTCTTTGATTCCATCTTGTTGTAAACCTGCTCCAAGGGTTTGCTAACATGGATTATCCTGTCTACATCCCATGAATTAATTCCTACTCCTGCATCCCCCACAGCCATCTTCACTTGTTTGGGGTTTTTCTTTAAAAGGAAGTCAAGAGAATTAAAATTCATAGCTGCATTTCTCAGTTCCACTTAATCCTTACAAACCTGTGCTGGGGGGACTATTTTGATGGAAGCATTTTCCCAGGGAAAATGTGTGATTTCCTCACTGGAACTCTCGTGCAGGGATTTTTCTCTCCTCTCCTTAAAAATACATTTATTGCAGAACATGGATTTTTCTTCCTCAGCCACAAACATTTGTCATAAACCAGAATTTTGACACAAACATCCTCATTTTGAAATTCTAGGATGAAATGTTTTGATTCAATAGCTGCTGGTTATTATTGACAGCAAGGTGTTGCTGCAGGACCAAAATTAGGTCGGAAATATTTTTCCTCATTTTTTCCTTTATTTTTTCTTTCAAACAGCACAGGAATTGCTGGCAAAAGATCATAAAAAGAAGGAAAAGGGAAGAGTTTGGAGCCTTCAGCCCTGCCAGGCTGTTTCACACCCTCCAGAGGTGAAAAGCAAAGTGCAATCGCAGGGTTTTGCCCTTTCCAGGAAGCCAGAACCCCATCTGACCCCTGAATTCTCTTCCATCACCACCCATTCCACTCATCTCCCTGCAGATAGGAAAATAAATCCCCCAAATTGTGCTATTTTATACACTTAGAACAGGAAGATATTCTTTGATGTGAATAGCACTCCAGCAGGTTTCTTAGTTAATAAACAGCAATAATATTTATTATTTCCTATGCATTCCCTATTTAAATAAATTTTTTTCAGGCTCTGAAGCAGCACAGAGGGAAAAAGGCATTGGAAATATTCTTGGAGATGTTCACTGCAGCAAAAGCAAATATAATGGTAACTCTAAACCTTCTGTAGTGCTGCTTTCCCTCAAACCCCTGGGATTGTGCCTTCCTCCATCTGGCACACTCTGTTTGCCCAGCATTATACATCTATATTTTAATTATTTTTGATTTTTTAACTCGGCAGGAGGAATATTGTGCCTGCTTTTTAGACAACATCCTCAAAGGAAAAAAAAATAAACAGTTTGAGTTCCCAGGCTATGACTCAGTTGTAGAAAAGCAAGATCAATTTGTAAGCTGTGATTTTCTAAACCAACAATTATTGTCTTTAAGACTCCAAAGCACTTGCTTATTTACTGAGTGCATTTGAGTCATCAAGTGGGCTCTCAGTGTAACTTCCCCACATAAATTAATGTTATTTCTACCCTTTTTGTAAAAAGAGTAGTAAAAATTTGATTTTTTTTATACTCCTAGGAAGGTTTGTGTTGCAAGGGACCTTATCTCCTAATTTTTTTTTGTTGGTTTTTTTTTTGTTTTTTTTTCTGAGGAGATTTTAGATTTGATGAAAAGATTATTAATACAGATTTTAAAAGGTTGAGGCAACTGGGATTGTTCAGCCTGGAGAAGCTTTGGGGTGACCTCACTGTTGGCTTTGCAGGCCTGAAGGTGCTGCAGGAAAGATGGAGAGGGACTGGACAAGGATGGAGGGACAGGACACAGGGAAATGGGGTCACAGTGCCAGAGGGCAGGGACAGATGGGATTTGGGATATTGGGATTGTTCCCTGGGGAGGGTGGGCAGGCCCTGGCACAGGGTGCCCAGAGAAGCTGTGGCTGCCCCTGGATCCCTGGCAGTGCCCAAGGCCAGGCTGGACATTGGGGCTGGGAGCAGCCTGGGACAGTGGGAGAGTGTCCTGCCATGGATGGGGTGGGATTTTGTGTCTTGAGGGTCCCTACTCAACCCAAACCACTCCAGGATTATGATATTTGTTTTCTTTTTCTCTAAACAATAAATGAAAAAAGGTGAATTTTTGTGCAGCAGCCTTTCATCCCTGACTGACCCCATCCCTTCAGCCTTGCTGGGCAGGAATTGTGCATTCCCTCTCCCTGCCGTGTTACTGCACTCCCTATCCAAGCCTGGAAGTGTAAATTTTTGGTGGAGCAAAGCTGAAAAGCTGCACAGTTCTTTGGGAAGAGTCCCCAGCACCTGCCTGCCTAAGGTGGTACCAGCCCTCTGAACAAAAATTAGGAAGACCCCTGAAATTATTGACCGAAGCTGTTTGTCAGAACACAGAATTACACTGCAGGTGCTGAGCTCCAGATCCAAACCTTTATATCAATATAGTAATTTATCTACACAATAGTTATATAGAAATATATTACAACACTTTTTTCCTATAAAAAGTGTGGCTCTTGCTAATGCAAAAGCAGGGCTGATTTCAGACGACCTTAGAACAGTTGGTTGGAAGGGATTTTACAGATCCTGTACTTCCAACTCCCCTGCCGTGGGCAGGGACACCTTCCAGAATCTTCACAAGGCACTAAATAAGCCAGAAAATGTAAAGAGAGGAGAGAAAAGTCAGCCTCAGCTGGCTTGTTGCCACATGTATCATCTCAGACAGCAGACTCCAAAAATCAAGAAGTCAACAGCACATCTGAGAACTCAGAGGCATCGCCTCAAGCAGCAGATGGCTCATCCAAAAAAACCCAAAACCCAACATGCCCCATTAAACACCACAACCTTCTTGGCAATTAGTGCCACACTTCAAAGCGTGCAGGAGGAGAAGGAAGATTTTAAAACTGCTTTGAGGATATCCAACCCAGCAAGGATTAGAAATGATTAAAGGTGCCAGCTCTGGTTCAGGATGTTGGTCAGCAATTAATTCTGGGTGCTGGAAATGACAGGCTGGATGGGCCTTTGGGCCAGGCCCTTCTGTGCTGGGATTTTAGGCAGGAGGAGTCAATAATAGCAATTGATTCCTGTTGGAAAAGCAGGAAACAGTGTCCATCTCAGGAGCCCCAGTCCAGGGCTCCCAAACAGGATCCTATGGGAGCCACCACATCCTGCTCTGCCCTCTGGTTCTTCCCAGCTATTTCTTGGATATTGGCCAAAAAAAGGCAGAGAGGGAAGGCCCAGAATCTGGAAATCAGAGCACAATCCCAGGATGGTTTGGGTTGGAAGGAACCTTACAGCTCATCCCATTCCACCCTGCCATGGGCAGGCACCTTCTCCTATCCCAGGATTCCTCCAAGCCTTGGACACTTCCAGATGATGCCAGGATTGTGGTTTTTGGGGATTCTACCACTTCCCTGGGCAGCTTGTTCCCCTGTACAACCCTTTTGGTGCAGAAATCTTTTCTGATGTCCAAACTGACTCTGCCCTGGTGAAACTGGGCCATTCCCCCTCATCCCATTTTTTACCTGGGGAAGGACCGACTGGGAGAAAGGGAAGCAAATCCATCATGCCTGTAACACTGGAATTCAACAAACCACAAAGGTCCAGATGAAAATTCCACAATTTTGCAATCATAAACGTCCTCCCACTGGGTTGAGCCAAGGGCAGCCTGGGCAGGGCAGGGCCACATTTGACACCAGTAAATGGAATTTCTGCTCCTTTAGGAGATCCATCAGCTCCAAGGTCCAGCTGCCACCTCTTCCCTGCAAAAAGAGCCCCAGCCCTGAGGGAGCAGATGGTGACACCACCCCGGTGTCACTTTGCCTCCTCTTTCCAGCTGTCCCAGCTCTGCAGCTCTTGCCCTCCAAAACCTCTGGGAGGGTTTTGTTTCAGGGAATTGCCAGCAGCTTTCCCAAAGTCTGGAGAAAGCTTCCTGCACCTCAGGGAGATGGATCCAAATCCATCAGGGTGGGCTCCCTCCTCCCAGGCAGAGAAAGGGAGATAAAGGCTGAAAGATCTTCTGAGATCACCCCACGATTGCAGCAGGTGTAAAAAGCAGCTGAGATAATGGATGAAAAAAATTCCAGATGGTCCTTGGAGACCATGTGTTAGATCCACCTGCACAGAGTGCAGGTGTTGGGAAAAGGGCAAAACTACCCTGGATTTATGGAAAAAAGCCCATTCTTTAGCAACAGGGGTGGCAAAAGATGCTTCTCAACTTTGCCAGACAGAAGGTTATTTTTATTAATCTTTTTGGGCTCTTTTTATTATTTCTTTTTAAGTTGTTTTTATTCGGTCTTTTAATGCCATTTTTATTAATTCTTTTTGCATTGTTTTATTCATTCTTTTTGCATTGTTTTTATTAATCTTTTTGGTGTTGCTTTTATTCATCTTTTTGAGTAATTTTTATTCATTCTTTTTGTGCCATTTTTAGGAATTCTTTTTGGGTTGTCTTTGTTCTTTTTTGCTGTTTTGTTCATTCTTTTTGGGTTGTTTTTATTCATTTCTGTGTCATTTTTATTAATCTTTTTTGAGGTTGTTTTTTTTTCTTTTTGTTGTTTTTGTTTTCTTTTGGGGTTGTTTGTTTTTTGTTGTTGTTTGTTTGTTTTTTTTATTTTTTTTTTTTGGGTTCTTTTTTATTATTCTCCTGTAACACCAACACTCAAAGTGCTGCTTCAGTTCTGTGGTGGCATCTGCACTGTAGGTACATCCCCATCTCAAGGAAAAGGAAAAGGGGGAAAGAAAGAAAGGAAAGGAAGGAAGGAAAGGAAAGGAAGGGAAGGAAAGGAAAGGGAAGGTTTGGGAAGGAAAGGAAAGGAAAGGAAAGGAAAGGAAAGGAATGAGGAAAGGAAAGGGAAAAGGAAAGGAAAGAAAGGAAAGAGGAAGGAAAGGAAAGGAAAGGAAAGGAAAGGAAGGAAAGGAAGGAAAGAAAGGAGAAGGAAAGGAAGGAAAAGGAAGGAAGGAAGGAAAGGCAAAGGAAAGGGAAGGAAAGGTCATTCCAGCACACACTGTTCCTTCCCAGGACAGCCAAGAAACATGAAAAAAGCTGGAGGGCAGGACAGGAGCAGGACAGGACAGAGCGGGCAGTAAGGTGGGGCATTCCAGAGGCTTCCAGGTTTTGGCAAGAAAGTTTTTAATGAAACACCGAGTTTTTGAGTTATTCCTTGGGAAAAGGAGCCATGGAAAAGTTGGGTCAGTCCAGCAGTGGACACACAAGGAAAGTGAGAATTAGAGCAGGGAGAAGAAGTGCAGCAATGGGATGATGCCGGCACCTCTTGTAGAGTTAATAGAGATTTCATAAAAACCAATGAATTCTGGAGTCTGACTCAAGGAAAAGACCTCCATAAGAAAAAGAAACAAGGCCCCATTTTATCAATGCCCCCTTCTCAGCCTTTTAAAAAATCTGTGGGATTAAATTCAGCTCCGACATTGATTTCTGAATGAACAGGCGCTGACATCACCAGCTGCAATCCTGATTGGAAAACTCCTGATTTAATATTTCCATGTGCATTTCCATGCTTATCGGGCACTGATATCAACATAATCACAGCAACTCCCACTGTTCCAGGTGGGAAACTTGGTGTCAGATTTCTGAAAAGGTCAGCACAGAAACTGGCCCTTGACACTCCTACCCTGCACACATGGATATTGTTTCATTGCTCCAGGAAATTATCAGGCACAAATCATGCCCCAGGGATTTGGGGAAGGCAGAGGAGAGCTGATTCAGTAACTTAGGGAAAAATAACTACCAGAGGTGGAGATGTACATGGGAAATAGCATCAATTTTTTAGAAGTACATGTGTTGTCCCATGAGGAACAGCTACCACTGTTCTCGTTTTCAGATTATTGAGAATATAACAAAAAAATCAGACATATATCTGTTCCAACAGCTCAAACATCACTGCAGAGGTCACCAGGGCACAGCAGCTCTGGAACGACCCAGAGACCACAATTTCTTCTTCACCCTACACACCATACACACATCTGGCAAAGAATAAAAATTCAAAAAAAAGTGTATTTTTGTCTTTACAAAGCAGGAGGATGAAGGGAGGACACTCTTTGCCTGGGGGTTTCAGTGTCAAACAGGAGCTTCCTCCAGCTGTTCCATCCTGGAACTGACCTGCCATAATCCTGGTGGAAGGACAGCTTCCCAAAATCCCACATGCCATGCCTTAAAATAATTTGTACCAGCCACAGGATGGCTCAGGCTAAGGGAGCACAGTGGGGATCTGGTGCCACCTCCCTGCCCCAGGCACCAGCACAGCAGCTGCCCAACAGCTCTGCCATCTGAATAATCAATGGCAATCAGGTGCAATAATGCTCGGGGACAGTGGGGCAGCTCTTGCATTAAACCATCCCAGGGCTTGCTCTGCCTGCATCTCAGCACAGTCACAAACCCAGCAGTGATTGTGGCCCTTCAGGTGATGATGGGGCTGGACTGCACCTGGGGCTGCTTGCATTTCCTTGGCTTTCTGCATAGCCTGGGTACTAAATGGCACGAGAACTGGGAGGTTTGCAAGTGAGGTTTGACTCTGGGATTCCCTTTGTGGCTTTTTCTGCCTTGGAGGTCTGTTAATCTTGTTTTTTGTTAGTGGGGACAAAGCACTGAACACCAGGCCTGGCAGTTGTGTGTGGTTTCTGACTGGAGGGGCGAGGAGGAGATGTGAGCATTGCATGGAGCCTTTTCCCTTCCATTTCCTGGGAAAGGATCATTCTGTGGTGCTATTGGGATCAAAGGTGTCCTGTGTAGTTGGTGCAATTCTTTGCACCAACTGGTCTTTGGTTTTCTGCATGGTTGTGCAGCAATAAAGATTAAAATTGTCATTTTCCCCTTGCTACTGTGTGTACCAGGAAATCCATGAAGTTCTTCTTTCCCATTGTCATCTCCTAACAGGGAATAAAATGAATCTGTAGTGCTGAGGTGTTCTAACTCTGGTCAAATGTTAGTTTTTGGGATTTCATGGCCAGATCTCCCTGTGTGATGGGGTTTGCTGCCAGTACCAGAAATGAGGACTCCAGCCCCGTGCTTTGGTTTGCACTGGGAGAACAACGCTGATGTTTGGGGACACGTTTCGGAATGGCTCTGAGTTCACACAGTGGGTGACGCTGCCTGGGGCAGGGCTGTGATGTGACATGGTGTCACGGCCCCAGCACTGTGACATCACACGTGTGTCATATCCCCAGCACTGTGACATCACACGGTGTCATGGCCCCCAGCACTGTGACATCACACGGTGTCACGGCCCCAGCACTGTGACATCACACGGTGTCATATCCCCAGCACTGTGACAACACACGGTGTCACGGCCCCAGCATGTGACATCACACTGTGTCATGTCCCCAGCACTGTGACATCACTGTGCCATCCCTATATAAGCCGATCCAGCCCCACAGCTCTCAGTGCCCTCACCATGGCGGCTCCGGAGCCACGAGTGACGGTGCCTTTGTGCGGTGACTGCACCGGCCCTGCTGCTGCTGCTGCTGGCCACTGTGGCTTCTGGTGGCCATTGGCCACCGGGCAGTGCTGGCCGGCCCTGGGAGAGCCTCCAGCCCTTCCAAGAGGGCATTCCAGAGGCGATCCTGCATCCATCGAGGACTCTCAGGCTTTCAGAGAGACACCGTCCTGCCAGGAGCCTCCGCTGCCTCTTCCTACCCTGCCCGACCCCCCTTTGCTTCAGCCCTCATCCCTCTTTCCCAGAGCCCCCCATTCCCTCCTTCAGAGCCCCTCCCCATCCCCGAGAACCCCAATCCCGACAGAGCCCCCATCCTCCCCATCCTGAGAACCCCAATCCCGCACAGAGCCCCCCATCCTCCCCATCCCCGAGAACCCAATCCCGCACAGAGCCCCCCGCCCTCAATTCCTGTCCCTCCAGAGCTGCTCCGTTCCCTCACGCACCTTCCCCTCAGACACCGTCACTCCTGCGAGCCTCGGGCCTGCCGGCAGCTCAGGGAGCCCTGGCAGCTGTGGGAGCTGAGGAACCCATGGACACGGCTCCTGCTACCCTCGGAGACACAGAGCACGGAGAGCAACAGCCTCCTGGAGATGGGCTGGGGGCATTCCTGGGGCAGTCAGGATGCCCAGGAGAGCCCGGCAGCACCAGAGGGAGCCCGGCCCATCCCGGGCACAATTGCCAGGAACAGGGGCAGAGCCAGAAGCTCCTGCAGCCCCAGATCCAGCCCAGGGCTCCCGGGGTGTGGGGCTGAGCCAGAAGCTCCTGCAGCCCCAGAGTCCAGCCCAGGGCTCCCGGGGTGTGGGGCTGAGCCAGAAGCTCCTGCAGCCCCAGATCCAGCCCAGGGCTCCCGGGGTGTGGGGCTGAGCCAGAAGCTCCTGCAGCCCCAGAGTCCAGCCCAGGGCTCCCGGGGTGTGGGGCTGAGCCAGAAGCTCCTGCAGCCCCAGAGTCCAGCCCAGGGCTCCCGGGGTGTGGGGCTGAGCCAGCCGGGACCAGCCCGAGCTCGCTGCAGGAGAGAGCCCCAGGAAGCCCAGGAGCTTGGGCCGTGTCCAGGAGGCTGCCCCGGGACGGCACCGGCCCCAGGCGGGCATTCAAGCGGCAGCAGCGATGTTTGAAGGAGGATTAGTGTAGGTAAGTTGGTGTAAATAAATTGGGATTCCCCCCTAAGCTGTCTGAGTGTTCTGCTGTTGTGGATTGGGCTGGGATAGGGATCCTTTCTTCCCAGGAACAGCGCTGGGCTTGGATTCAGGCTGGGAATGCTGTGGGTGAGGAGAGCAGGGCTCAGGCCAACCTCCCTGCCCCACCGGGCAGAGCTCTGGAACATCCCCAGGGAGAGAGACTGCAGCCCCTGTCTGGACAATCTGTGCAGGGCTGGGCACTGCCCAGGGCACAAGTTGTGCCTCCTGTGCAGGGGGAGCTCCCTGGGCTCGGTCCCTGCCCGTCCCTCGGGTGCCATCGCTGGGTCCCTCCGGAGCAGAGCCCGGCCCTGCTGGGAGCCCTCCCTGCACCCAGGGACACCCAGGGCGAGGGCCCCTCTGGGTGGGGCTCCTCTGGAGGCTGAGCAGCCCCGGCTCCCTCAGCCTTTGCCGGGCACGGAGCTGCTCCCGGCCCTTCCTCAGCCCCGCAGCCCCCGCCGGCCCCGCTGCAGGAGCTCCCTGTCCCTGCTGGGCTGAGGGGCCCGAGCCGGACACGGCCCGGGGCCCAGGGCCGACACAGGGACGGGTCAGTGCAGAGAGCCTCAGGACAGGGACAGGGTCAGTGCAGAGGAGCCTCAGGGCGGACACAGGGACAGGGTCAGTGCAGAGAGCCTCAGGGCACAGGCAGGGACAGTGCAGAGGAGCCTCAGGGCACAGGGACAGGACAGGGGGAAGGGACAGTGCAGGGACCTCAGGGACAGGGACAGGACAGGGGCAGTGCAGAGGAGCCTCAGGGCACAGGGACAGAGTCAGTGCAGAGGAGCCTCAGGGCACAGGGACAGGGACAGGAGCCCTCCCTGCCCTGCAAATGCCCTTGGGCCCGGGACACTCTGCTGGCTCAGGGACAGTTCAATGTCCCTCAGCACCCCCAGGACACTCTGCTGGCTCAGGGAGCAGTTCAATGTCCCTCAGCACCCCCAGGACACTCTCTGGCAGGGACAGTATGTCCTCACACCCCAGGACACTCTGCTGGCTCAGGGACAGCTCAGTGTCCCCCAGCTCTTTCCCCACAGATCAAATTTGTTCTTTTCCAGGACAGCTCATGTGGCGCAAATGAGTGAACTCAGCTGCTTTAGAGTAAAACAACATTAAAAGTCTCCTCATAGAGATACATAGAACAGCCTTATTCACACTGCTGTTTTCATGCTACAACATGGAATAAGTTTGTTAGAACTCTGCTATTTCTGTGTGTTTAAGTCATCCATATTCCCATGCTGTTGTCAGGAGGATACACCCCTCACGTTTTTATTTCTACATAAATACACCCAATAGACTGACATGTATTGTGGAGGCCCTGTCTCAGCTTCAGCTTGCATACTCACCAAAATTTCTCCTCTTGTGTCCCTGCCCAGGAATGTTTAGAGACCCCCATTTTAAAAAGCCAAGCTCTCACCAGAAAATCCCAGCTGGACCTCAAGACTTGGCCAGTTTGGTCAAAGTTTTATGAGCCAAACTGTGGAGATTTCTATTCAACCCATCCCTCCCCTGCTCCATCACCATCTCTCCAACCATCAGCCCTCTGCCTTGGGCTGCTGCTCTGCATCTGGAGTTCCTCCTGGATCCCAAGACTGAGTGAAACCCACAGCACCCAAACCACCAGCCCTGGGTAAATCCAGTATGTGATGGAATATGCAGCAGAGGAGCATTCATGGATCCCAGATGGTGTGGGTTGGGAGGGACCTTAAACCCATCCCTCCATCCTTGAGCAGGGACAGCTCCCACTATCCCAGGTTTCTCAGAACCCTCCTTTTCCTAAGATTTGCTCTCTATCCTCTTTTCTTGCCCCACCATTTCCTGTAAGACTCACTGCCACAGTCTAAACCATGTTTTCTACCCACTGGGATGGATGGCTGCTCCCAAAACATCCCCTCTGGAATGGGGTGTGCTCCAGATGTTCTGGAGCAACATCCAGCTGTGTGAGGCCAGCAAGGCAGCACACCCTAATTATTCCCCAGTTTCAGTACCTGAGCCACACTGAGTCATTACTGAGGTTAGTGCTTCAGCTGCACTGAGTTATTTCCCGATTATGGAAACCTTTCTGTTTGAATTATCGTCTTCAATGTTTTCTTTGCAATGAAAGAAACATCACCTGATTGTGGAGCACCTTAAATTACATCTTGTAGGCTGAATTATCCATCTGCTAGCCTGTACGAGGGGACTGGGAGAGGAGGTGGATCATTTTCGCTGTCGTGATGGGATACTGGAACTAGGGGCCATCTGCTGTGAGCGTGGAAATAGGATAATGCACATCAGCCCTGATGGCTCTGTCAGAAACATATTGCTGGGAGGGATTTGTTACCCAGCTCCGGCTGGGCTGCATTTCAGGATTTGTTTATCCTAATGAAATGGTTTTTGTTTTGTTCCACCACATGAAATGCCAGATTAATAAGTCATGGGGAAGGTGTCCCTTGATCTATAAGGTTTCCTATTCAACATTCTCTGATTGCAAGTGTCACTAAGGGGCCCTGAAAAGTTGTTAATCAAGACAAAAAGGAAAGAAAATAAATTCTTTTCATCAAGCTCCCAGCCATCTGTATTTACAGAAGTGGAATCATCCTGAAGGTTTCCCAGGTGCTGAGCAGGGATGTCTCACACAATCCTCACACTCATATTAGCAACTTACTGAGCTGCTAAATGGTTAAATTACAATATTTTCTATTTAAATCTCCCTGTAGAACTCCTGTGATTAACAGCAATCTGGAGGGATGGTTCTGGAGGAATTCCACCTCCCTGCAAAAAATGATCATGGAATGGTTTGGGTTGGAAGGGATCTTAAACTCACCCAGTCCTCCCCCTCCTGCCATGGGCAGGGACTCTCCCACTGTGCCGGCTGCTCCAAACCCTGCCCAGCCCAGCCTGGACACTCGAGGGATGGCAGGATTGTGCTTTCCCGGTGTGCTGAATGTTAATCTCATATTATATTAATACATGCAGCAGTATTGTAAATTAACTCATCTGACCACTATTTGAAATGCCAAGGAATTCCCTCCATGGGGATGCTCCGTGTCACCAGAGCTGGGCGGGGATGGAATCAGAATCTGGATATTTGTTTAGACCATCATATTTTCTAATGAAGGTATGGATTCTAGGTTTTGGCTGGTAATCTCTGGTACCAAAAAGTACCATGAAATTATCCTTCATATTTGGATTTTTTTTTGGGAGAAGGGTGGTAGAGAAGGGATGACCACGTTCACCGCATCCCAAAAGAATCCAAAGAGCTTGTCACACAGATAACCCCCAGGAAAAGATATTTGTCCACGAAGATAATGAGTGTTCCAAATTCCTGCCTTAATAAATCCTATTTTTCTATTAATCACCTCTTGGATGAATTTGCAGCTTCTCTTATTTTAGCTCATCCCCAAAGGAAAATGTTTATATAAAGTGGTCACTCACATCTGATTTCCATCTCCCAAAACCCATATAAACACAGCAAGAGAATTTAAACCCCCAAACTGCCTTGCCTTTAGCCATCCACCCCAGCAGGATGACCATGATTATCATTTTTCATACAGGAATAACACTCCAGAGTTGCCAAAATCAAACTCTTTGAGCTTCCAATTGATGTTTGGGGAAGGAAGATAAACTGATTTTTGATGTCCACAAGAAAGGGAAGGTCTAAATTTGGCTGCTCAATGCAGAACCCACCCTATTCCTCACTGAGCTGGGCCTCCTTCCGACACAAATCCCAAACTCCAAAAGAATAAACGCACTTCCAATCTCTTCCCAAATGGCTTGAACCATCTGAGAGCTGCAAAAATCCTGGAGAAAATATCAAAGTGCAAGAACTACTTCATAAGGAGCACTTACCCTTGGAGGGCTTTTTCTCCAAACCAATCCCCCTTCCCCAGAGTGCGGAGAAAGACGGGATCTTCACTGGGGGAGTCCTCCCGAGTAACATTCACCTGTGGAAAAGCAAAGACCCCATGGGATTCAGGAATCTTGTCATTAAAACAATGAAACCCTCTTTGTTCAGAGGGGAATTTGTCACCTGCTGGATCTCTCAGGGAAAGCTCCTGTGGAAACCATGTAATTTCACCAGAGTTCTGCAATCTTCCCTTGTCATCTCCAACCAACCACCCAAGAAAATGAGCAGTGATTTTCCACTACTCCTGCAAAAACACACGGCTTTTGATTTTTTAGAATGTTTTTAACTCTAAACATGGAGTTGGCTGCAAAAGCACAGTCACAGGAGAATGAAAATCCAAAAATTTGCTGTGCATCAATTGGACACACAGCCTAACCTTCCATTAGCTTTGTTCCATGTAACTTCCAGCATTCCCAAGTTCTCTGAAGGGACAGGAATAACAAAATCCAGCTCCATTTGGACACAATTGCAGTGAACCAGTTTTGGGCATTGCAGGATGAAGGGTGGCTCTGCTCCCTCTCCAGTTCAGGGAGGGGACAACTCCATCCAGGGCTGAAATAAAATCTTTCTGTTTTTTTAATCAGAGCTTTTACCAATTCCCAAAGCCAAAATGTGGGATGTCAAGTACATCCTTTTGGACTCAGTGACATCCCAGGGTAATTTCACTATTAAATTTACACTTGTGCTCTTTGAGAGGTGGCAAACCCAGTGGGTTTGAGTTGTTACTGAACAGCAAGTGGCACCAAACACCCACTGCCCCATGGAGGCTGGTGGGATGGATGAGCCAGGAACACTCCTGGACAAACAAAGGGAACTTCAATGCTGATTTCAGCCTTTTTTCTAGTACTTCCACTGATCCCAAGCAGTGAGTGTTCAGGGATTAGGGCAGTGTGACTTGCACATGGTTCAAAGCTCTGAGCCAGGCTCTAGTGAGGAACCCCCATTAAATTGGTGCCACATTGTGCATTTTAAAGGGTGGATGGTAAATCGCCAAACGCTGCCTCTGGATAAAGGCCAGGGGTAGAGCAGCACCACTGCCCAAGCAGAAGGGAATAAAGCCCTTTATTCACAGATTCTGCACATATGATTTGGAACTCATTTTGATTTCTGCTTGCTGGGATGTGAGGAAAAAGTTAAAGAAAATTAACGCTCAGGAGTGGGTCAACTGGGTGCATGAGCTGACAGGGAAGAAGGGGAAAGGATATTGGCTCTAAAATTGTATTATCAGTGGAGGATGAGCTAAAGAATGTAGCTAGAGTTTTCTGGTATTTCTAAGGTGTTATGCCTAGAAGCAAAAAATCTCAGACTCATCTTAAGTCGCCTGGAGAAGAGTACTGAAGACTTGACGATCCAGTGCCTAGATACAAGAGTACTGGGAGGATTTAGTAAGCTGAGTGCCAATACAAGGGTATTGGAAGATTCCCAGTGCCAGAGGGCAGGCGCAGTGGGATTTGGTAAGGAATATGTTCCATGGGGGGTGGGCAGGGCCCTGGCACAGGGTGCCCAGAGAGCTGGTGGCTGCCCCTTATTCCCTGGCCAGTGCCCAAGGCCAGGCTGGACATCTGGATGGTGGGAGTGTCCTGCCATGGCAGGGTTGCCACTGGATGGGCTTGGGGTCCCTCTAAGCCAAACCACTCACAATTTCGTGTCACTCCAGACACTCAGGCGTGACAGGCAAGGCACAGATTCCCTAAGAAGCTCTTCCTGATCACTGCTCGGCTGACTGCAGACACTGACAGGTGTGATCCTGGGAACAGGAGTATGTGCCAGGCTTCTTGGACCTGTTCGGGTGGGTCAAATTTTCCCACAGGACATGGGATGAGATGTGCTTTAGCTTCAGAGGGGTGCAGGCAGCACACACTGACTCTGAAATCTGTTATTTCATTGTTATTTATTCCATATTTCACTGCTTGAGCTCTATCCAGGCTGTATCTATGATGGATGAATTTATTCCACCCACCTGAAGTCTGAAAGCAGGCCTTTCAAATCAAAACCTCTCAGCTCCATCCATCCTATCTATCTATCCTCACTGGAGTCCTCTTTTCCAAAGCATAAGCTTGGAAGAGAAAACTTGGGCAGGATTTAAACTATTCCTGTGGACTTTCTGTCAAGCCATCAGGCTCCAGCTGAGAGATCTGGGAATTTCTCAGCAACGTCCACGTGCCTTGCTTTATTTTAGCTGCCTTTTTCTGGCCAGCAGCTGTCACAGCAACGATAAAGGAGCAGAGGGCAGGGACAAAGCCAAGGAGCTGCTCCGGAGGAGCCCGGGGTCTGGAAGCATGCCAAGGCGTGGGTGGTCTCCTCCATCCTGTGGTCAGGGGTAAGGGGCTGCAGGTCAACAACTGGGATTTGGTTTGTACATTCCTTTTGGAGATCTGAGGATCTGCTGAGTGAGTCCAGAAGGAGGCCATGGGAGATGTCCAGGGCTGCATGCCCTCTTGGGGCCAGGCTGGGAGCTGGGAGTTCAGCCTGGAGAGGAAAATGCTCCGGGAGAGCTCAGAGCCCCTTCAAGGGCCTAAAGGGGCTCCAGGAGAGCTGGAGGGACTGGGGATAAGGGATGGGGACAGGACACAGGCATGGGGATTCACACTGCCAGAGGGCAGGATAGATGGGATATGGGAAGGCGATTGTTCCCTGGTGAGGCGTTGGGCAGGCCTGGGCACAGGGTGCCCGGAAAGCTTGTGGTGCCCATGGATCCCTGGAGTGCCAAGGCCAGGCTGGACATTGGGGCTGGGAAGCAGCTGGGACAGTGGGGTTCCCTGCCATGCAGGGGTTCGGCCGTGGGAGTGAGTTTAGGTCTTCGCACCCAAACCATTTCCGGGTTTCTGTGGCTGCTGGGAAGGGATGGATTACCCAACCACATGCGGCAAAAAGCTTTCCTGGACAACAGGGCTTCAACACACTCAGCATGGGCAGGGAGCTGCACCACCATATATTTTTGCCATTAAAAAAAGGAGGGGAGAAAATAAGGATTTGAGCTTGGCTTGTGATTGTCTATATTCTAGGAAGAGGGAATATTATTTCTGAGTGGGAAAAAAGGAGGGTGAAAGGGCATTCAAACCAACAAACTGGCTTTTCTGCAGGCCATAGTTTCTTCATGTCAGAAACTTATCCAATGACATCGTTTATTTGATCTGAAAAGACCATTTTTTCTTCAAACAAAGACTGAGCTCCAGGAAAATGGAAGTTGTGCGTGGAAAACAAGTTGGCAGCTGGTAATCATCGTGTATTCCTCCAAACTCTTGTCCTGCTACCTGGAAAAAAAGAAGGGGCAAGTGTCTCTCAAGTGTATTAGCAGCGCTAATAAAAATATGGTAAATAATTGTTCAATGGCAGAGAACAAACTTGGTCTATCAAATCCCATCAGGGTTTATGGGAATGAGGTCAGAAAGCATATTTTCCCTGTGACCAGTTAGAAGAGAAACTTAGACCTTTTTTCTTCCTCACAGATAGAGCTCAGACATCCCTGCCTTCCTATTATTTAGAGAAGCTGGGAAGAGAGAGCAATGGGAATGAAGCTTGGAATTCGCCTTGGAAGTGGTAGTATGCTTAGCAAGGAAATCATTGGAGTACTGTAGGGTTTACTTTAAAAAAAATTGAGTTTTGATGGTCATTTAAGCAGAGAGTCAACAACTGTCTCCACCCCAAAGTGTTCACTGGGAGCACAACCAGCCAGGGGATTTAATTTTTAGCCCTTTGGACACTCTTCCTGCCCAGTCCCAACCAAGGAGTTCAGTTAAATGCCAAGTGCGTGCACTTCTTTGCCTGGGAGAGGGAAGAGGCTGGAATGGGATTTTGGGAGCCCCTTGGCCTGGGAGGGCATGAAGCTCACCTTCCCTTTGCTGATGATGAAGAAGGTGTCCCCTCGAGCCCTTGGCGGATGATGTTACTCTCCACTCTCATAGTGAGTCTGAAAGGAAAAAAAAAAAAGCAATAAGTAAGACAAAATAAAAGCAAAAGCCTGTTCTCCAGCCCATATTTTGGCAGCTTTGCAAGAATATCACCCTGGGACCCATTTATCTCAGCCTGGACATTGGCTGTGACTTAAAGATTGTCCTGTGGCAGGAACAGAATAATTAAATGCAAGCATTTGTGGCTTTGCTCATTTTCTCCTGGCGGTGCTTGGTGCCAGTTTGTGCCCAGATGATTATCCTCCCAGCCCAAATCCATTTTTAGCATTGTCAGCAAGACGCAGGAATTCCAACAGGGAATATGCTTACATGAACCAAATGCATAAGGGAAGTCTGGTTAGTAAATGATTATTTTTCCTTCTTTTTTTCCCTTTTTTTTTCTTTTTTTTGGGTGTTTTTTAGTGGTTTTCCAGCTTTGCTTAGCAAGAGCTTTATCCAATAAGTTTTGCTCTTCTGCGTTATTACAGTAGTTTAATCTGTCCTTTTTTGCCTTATTTATGGAACAGTCCTCGCTAAATTCCTGTCACAATTATCAACACTGCATCTAAACTCCATACATGCTTTTCTCCCTGTGTCACCCTATCAGAAGCAATGTGCATTTATACATCACCAAAACTCCAAATATTTTCTAAATTAGGTCTCTACTGATATTTAGACTGCTCCAAACCTTGGATTTTCATCCCAGATGCTTTGTCCCCTGCAAATTCACCAACACCAGAGCTGGGGTTGCCAAAGAACTTTTCCATCATCCTCTCTACATCTTTCATGGGATAATGTCTGTTGGATTTTTCAACCATGCCCAGGGAACTGGATGGTTACCAGTTTGCTCTGTTCCAGCCCAATTGTGGAACAAATCACCCCAAAACACTTCACTACCATGAGTTTTAATCCCAAAGTACGTATAGATAGCAAAGATTGGAGCTAAATCAGGGGAATGAACCCAAATCCTCAAATTTGGTTAAGCTGAGATGTTTCTTCAAGGGTGTTTGTGTTCACCTGAGTTTATTTATTTGTCTTTACACCCAACTTTTTTGGAGGCAACTACAGACTGATAACAGAATTCCCAGAAAATGAACAGGCCAAGCCTCACAAAACTCAATGGGGAAAACAACTCTGTCTTTGGGAGCACTTTGGCAAATGAGGATATTAAGGAAAAGGAAGGATCCTAAAAAAAGGGAATAGGTATCTGAGGCAGCTCTAGTACAGAGTATTTAAGGAGGTCTTCAAATATATACAAGTTAAGGCTTGGGTGCTTACACAACATAACCAAGGAAGAAATTTAGGGTTAAAATAAAATCATAAAATCAAAGCAGTAATTATAATTTTCACCTCCCCAGGACGTTAACACATTTTAAAATATAGAGCTCTCCATCAGAATCTTCAAATCCTCAATATTACCACATCACTCTTCAGAAAAGGACTGGAGAATGTGGGTCAGAAAACAACAATTTTGCGAGTTTGACATGACCCTAACAGGATCCAAGGATTCTAAAAATTGCAGCTTTTCCCATTTTCATGTGCCAGAGTGGGAAGAGGGGGTAAATGAAGCCTGGAGGAGACTGGACAAAAGCTGCAGAATTTTACTGCTTTGTGCGGATGTTTTCTGGAGAAGGCTGAAGGTGACACTAGTGTTGACCATCCAGGATGAAATTCCTTGAAAGAGACTTATTTTAGGATGGTTGGACAGACCCCTCAAGTGGAATCTTGTAGGCACCCAAAAATGTAACAATTAAAATATCAGGCTAAAGGCTTCCAATATTTACCCTAGGCAACTGATATTCGTTACATGCATTAATGGCACTCTTTGTATTGATTTACTGGGCAATTCTCACATCAAGCTGCTTCCTGAATGGCCATTTCTTGGTCTTGGTCAGCAGCAGTGACCAGCAGCCCAGCCACTTCAGAACTGAGTCTTCAGTCTGCTGCTGTGGCTGATTCCCACCCACGAGTTATCCCAACCTTCCCACCCAGAATTCCACCTAACCATTCCCACCATAACTCCTTCCTAATCATTCCCACCGTGGCTTTTCCCAGCCCATGAGTCCTAACCATTCCCATGCACCAGTCTTCCCAATATTCCCACCCAGAAACTTTTGCCAAAGAATGGAAGGAAAACTAATTTGAGCTTTGAAGGCACCCAAAGCTACCTCTCACTTCCAGTCGTTTTTGCCTCCTCTTTTTTAAACTGAGCTCTAATCTCAGCCAATCCTTTCTCCCACATTCCAATCACATTCCTTAGTCCTTCCCTGAGCGTCCAGTCACTTCAAGGCTCATTTCACTTGATCTGCTCCTTCTTTACCATGCCTTCCTGCTACCCACATCCTCCTGTTTATGCATCCCAAGCCATTTCTTCTCACAGCTAATTCCACCTGCAATTCTTTGTGCTTTGAATGAACCCACCCTTCCCCTCCTCCAGCAACGCTCCTCCACTGAAATCCTGCTCTTCCATCACTGATCAGCCTCATCATGTGCTTCGCCTTCTAATGGAATTCTTGCTGTCTTTCAGCTCAGAGCACGTGCTGAGGCGGGCAACAGTGCCCAGAGCTCTCTCAGGGATGCTGGGTGGGAAATAAAGGCAAGGCTCTTGCTTTTGAGCCCCACAGGAAAGCAGCAAAACCTCCTCAGGTACCTTCTGGTACAAAGTTCTCTGAAGAACTGTTCGGCAAGAGTTCACAGATTCCAGGATCCCTGAGGTTGGAAATCCTCCCAGCCATGGAGTCAAGCTGTGCCTATCCCACACCTTGTCCCTTAAAGCTGAGTGCCACCTCCCACCCTTCCTTGGACACCTCCGGGTGGGCACTCCAGAGCTCCCTGGGCAGCCCTGCCAAGCCTGAGCACCCTTTCCATGCAGAAATCCTGCTGATGTCCCCTGAGCCTCCCCTGGCCAGCCTGAGGCCGTTTCCCCCTTGTGTCTGTTCCTCAGATATTGCAAGAAGGTGGAATCTTTCATAAAATGGATTTCCAACCTAAATGACACTAATAGCAAGCTCTTTCTCCCTTGAAAGTCATTCTACGTGGTCTTCCAAGTGTCTCCCATGGAAATCCCTGGTTTTAATCCAGTAGAGGGCGCTTCTATAAAAATATCTGTTTTTTTCCCTCTTTCTCTATTTTCAGATTTACTTTAAAACATACAAAACTCCGGCACCAAGGTGGGAGAAATGCCAGCTCAGCAGCTTGGAGAGGACAGGACATGGGTAAGTCACCATCAGCTGCTCCAGGTCTATCCACAGGAGAACTAGCAATTGTCATGGTCCAGTCAGATTATGCTCTAAAAAAGGCAATTATCTGTTTTATTAAATTCCTTCATCCCGTTGCACAATGTCAAAGAGTGTTTTGAGTGGAGAGATACCGAATGGCAAGTTCTCTTCAGGAGTGATTGGATTTTTAAAGACCAATTATATTGAAAATGGACAAAATTCAAAACAGTGGCCCAATAGGCACCCAAATCATGTCAATAAAGTCCATTTCTTGAGTTCCCAGTGCTCCCCAAGACCAAAATCTCCTGGAGATACAGACCCAAAGAAACAGTTGTGAGCGATGCCAACAAACCATATGCAGTGCCCACCTCATTCCATCCCTCAGACAAGTTAATTGTGTGATTAATTTCCTGTCCCCAACACACCAGGTCACATCTCACCCACCACACAACCAAAAGTCACCTTTGCAACTTCAGACCTTCCTGTCTGGCTGAGGACTTTGGCCCACTGAGTTTGTCTTGATCAGTCACAAACTTTCAGCTGGAGCTTCTGCTCCCAAACACCACAAAAATGAGAACATCTGAGAGCCCAACCAGGCCTCATTGAAGAAACCTCAACAGCTCTTGTGGAGAAACCTCAATTAGGCCTTGTGAAGAACGTCGACTTAAAATTGAGATGTTTGAGAGCTGGACCAGAGGCCTCACAGAGAAACCTTGATCAGGCCTCAGAAAAACCTCCATAGGCCTTCTGCGAGAAACCTTAATAAAAACAAGATGTCAGAGATGGACCAGGCCTCACAGAGAAATCTTGACCAGGACTCATGGAGAACCTCAATTCAGCCTCATTGGAGAAACCTTGACTAAAAATGAGATGTATTGAGGAGCCTGAACCAGGCCTCACAGAGATAACTTGCACCGAGACAGCTCATGGAGAAACCTCAATTTGGCCTCATGGAGAAATCTTGACTAAAAACAAGATGTTTCAGAGCATACAGGCTCAAGAGAAACCTTGACCAGCCTCATGGAGAAACCTCAGTTTCAGCCTCACGGAGAAACCTTGACTAAAAAAGATGTGAGACTGACCAGGCCTCACAGAAGAACTTGACCAGGCCTCATGGCGAACTAATTGCCTCATGGAGAAACCTTGACTAAAAACAAGATGTTTTAGAGCTGAATGAGGCCTCATAGAGAAACCTTGACCAGGCCTCATGGAGAAACCCTCAATTCAGCCTCATGAGAAACCTTAACTAAAAATGAGATGTTTGAGAGCTGAACCAGGCCTCACAGAGAAACCTTGACCAGGCCTCAGAAAAAACTTCATTACGCCTTGTGGAGAAACCTTGACTAAAAACGAGATCGCTTTTGAGAGCTGGACCTGCCTTGCGGAGAGAAGAAACCTCGACACTGGAGACGAACCCACCAGTTAAACTCCAGAGCACGTAATTTTTCCTCCACCTGGATGCCTCTGACTGCAGTGTTTATACTGAGAATGTTTGGAAAAGGTTGGAAATGGGGCGTTTGGAATGCTCCGCAACCCACGGCACCAAAAGTCCCCATGGGGAAGCAGAGGCACAAAGGTGGCTTTGAAATGAGGATTTTGACTCCCTGGAGCGGGGTTTGTACCACACAAACCAGCGAGGGCAACACAGGGTTGAGGACAGTTCTCCACATCCCACCCATTGCATCCAGGGTGCATTTAAAATAAAAATAACCTCAATATGTTATTTTGCTGGTGCTTAAAAAAAAATTCACAGAACTCTCAGCAAAACTCAGAACAGAAGCAGCTTTTAGAAGATTTATTTTTCCTGCTTTGAAATTGCTGCCTTAAATATACTTTCAGGTCTGAAATGACAACAGAAATGTTAACGAAAGAAAATGGAAAAAAATTATTTGCTGAAAATGGTACAAAACCAAGCAGGTAAGTATCAGTCTTCTGTACTGAATTCCTTAAGAATCAAACAGGTTTGTTTCCCTGGCTTTACAGTGGCCTACTCCCAGGAATTACCTAAAAATGCTGCTCCTTGAAATAGCCAAAGGAGAGGTTTATCCTTTTGTGGTCCTCTCCTCACTTATCTCTGATTTTTGACACTCAAGACATCTCCATACCCAAGTAGCACCTTAACTAGAGGGCAAAAAGTGGGAAATGAAAATATATGGAAGATGCAAGGCTGAGGGGAAGAGAAGGTTAACTCATGCACTTAATTCCACGTTAATTATGGAGCAAAGAATTAGGAAAGCAGATGAGGAAGGTGATCCAATTGTGGCCTTTAGTATCTGAAGGGACCCTACAAGAAAGGTGGAGAGAGACTGTTTCCAAAGGCCTGGAATGACAAGAAAAGGGGGAATGGCTTCCCACTGCCAGAAGGCAGGGATAGCTGGGATATTGGGAAGGAATTGTTCCCTGGGAGGGTGGGCAGGCCCTGGCACAGGGTGCCCAGAGAAGCTGTGGCTGCCCCT
>VKON01000121.1:0-97029 GCA_009741485.1 Malurus cyaneus samueli
TGTGTGTATTTTGGCAGATTTTTCCCTCTGGAGACAGCAGGCAAAGCTGAACATCTCACTGGGTTCTACCTTATCAGCAGCACTCCTCAGAGATAACTCGTGCAGTCACCATCTGCCAGCTTGTAGGAGCAGGGCAGCCCAGAGCCAGGAAGGGATGAGTCCTCTGCATGTGCCTTTCACCTTGCCAGGGATGGGAACAGTAGGGAATTGCCAGAAGTTCGCACCAAGAAAATCATCTGGACCAACAGGGTGTCCTTGGTGTGGCCCAGTGACCAGAACTGAGCTGTTTCTGTCTTGTCAGCAACTGCCAGACTCTGGAGAAAAACCACGGGGTGAAAACCTGACCAGAAACAGCAGCTCAAAGTTTTCCAAAAAACAGACAGCAGCACCTCCCCTCCTTCCTGCAAAGTGTCCAGCCAGCAGAGTCACCCACCAGCTGTGGTGGCCGTGCTCGTGCTCAGCCTGGCAGCCTCATCTATTTATTTATTTATCATTTATTTGGTTTATCGGGTGTTATTTATGACAGACTCACCTCTCTGTCACATGTGCTGGCCAGCAGTGGTTTGGAAAGTTGTGCAGGATCCTGCCTGCAGGTCCCTGCATGTGGCAGGAGACACCCACGGCACAAGGTTTCAGGACCTCCAATCCAAAGAAAATAAAAACGCTGACGATCCGGGCGGATTAAAACTCAGCGGGATTAATTTGCATCCCCTCCTTTTTAACAGAGAGTAAATATGCTGGAGGGATCAGGCACTGCTCTCTAACCCAAACTGACGTCAGCTGAGCAGCTTGTGGGTGGCAAAGCTGGGCTCAGAGCGTCAGATCCTCACCAGGCATCTGGTGATGCCACTGCCACCAACATTGGCACCAGGACCAGCCACACTCAGCAAGACACCGAGCCCAGCTCTCTGCAAAAATATTCCCAGATATCCACAGAGGGAAAGGGAAGGATTCACTTGGGGAGCATGGAAATCAATCTGTCATTAGATTGCCTAACAGGAGGTTGGTAAAAGTGCGGGGTTGGCACATAGGGCTGGAGGCTGTCCCAGCTGTTTGTGACACAATGCTGAGGATGATGAGGGTGGGTCACACCCGGGTTTGAGGC
The DNA here is from genome assembly GCA_009741485.1 of Malurus cyaneus samueli. Taxonomy (NCBI): domain Eukaryota; kingdom Metazoa; phylum Chordata; class Aves; order Passeriformes; family Maluridae; genus Malurus; species Malurus cyaneus. Next base: position 1,106 of record VKON01000121.1, read on the forward strand.
TGCACTTTCAAAACTCAAAAAGTGTGAAAAACACAAAAAGTGTGCAAACAACACACTCCAGGGGCATTTTCCAGTGGAGCAAAGCCCAGCTCGTGCTGTTCCCTCCACAGAACTGCAAGGACCCGGAGTGCTCAGCACTATTTTATATTGCTTCCTGATCTTTTACCAAAGATCTGTTGTCTTATGGGCCAGTTTTAATTATAACACAGACATGGTTAAAGGGATAAAAGAGTTTTACCTTGGTGTTTAATGGGATCCCAGGTGCCCAACTCGATGGAAAATGCACACTGTGTACAACACGTATACAAGTTTTATAGGCTTCACAAAGTAACATATCTATCTAGAATTCCCCAGTAAGAAACTTTAAAAAAAAAGTAATGTCCCCTTATTCTAAAGAATCCCCTCCTGGATGAGGCCAGAGCTCAGTTTACACAATGTGTTTCAAAGAGGAGGCTTCACCCAAGGTTGGAGCCTCAAATTTGAGATAGCACAGAGCATGCTGACCTCTTACTGAGGATGTTTGGTCTCTGCTCAGCAGAACCCCAAAACGAAGCTGGAATATCAGGCTACAGGGATTACAAGCATGTATGTAGGCTAAGGGTACAGGCATACATAAAGGGTACAGAAAAAGGAAAGGCAAAAATCATCAGGCATCATTCCCCTCCAGCTGAGATGGGACCATCTGGGTGCCAGGCACTGATGGAAAACAGCACCAGGAAAACCCTCCTGGACGGGAATTTGGGATTTTTGGTTTTCCTGGGTGCCCACTGTACCCTCCTGACCTCAGGGGATGATTTGGGAGCTCTTGACTCGTTTATATCCACACCTCCTGGGTCCTGCCACGTGCCACGTGTCTCATCTGCAAATGTCTCCCGCTGCTGGCAGCTGATTTATTTCCATTCCAGCCAGGATTTGGGTCACGGCTTTGTTTCGGGGTTTTAAAAGGGAAAGAAAGTGTTTAGGCACAGCAAAAGGAGACAAAGCAATGAAGGAAAAGCCCTTTTGCCCCCATGGCAAAATACCTAGTGAAGCTGTGTTTTTAAATTCTTTTCTTGGCTTTGGGCAAATTGATCCACAAAACTGGAAAAGAGACTTTACAAAAAAAAAAAAAAAAAAAAAAAAAAAAAAAAAGAGAAAAGAAGAGATGTGTTTAAACAGGATTAACTTAAGCAAGAATTTGTACTAAAGAAAGATGCTTAGAGAATCTCTTAAAGACAGAAAAGCAAACAATATCCAAATCCCATAATCTGATCACCCGATAAAATTTACAAGCAATTTTCTTAGTACAGAGAAAAGTATTTACTGGAATTGGACTGCCTTGAACAAACTGAATAAACAGATTAGGTGAGGTGTGTTACCAAAAAAGACAATTTCACGGAAAGCTTCCTGGAATGAGGGAGAAACTACATACTGAGGAAGAAAACGGGTGAAAAAAGAATGAAATAATGAATTATTTACTGCCACCAGCATGGCTTTGTGATATCCCAGGAAACTGCAACGAATGCAAGCTTTTCATAAATAAATTTAATTAAATTTTCATCTTGCTCGCTGGCTTTGCTCTTTGGAGGAGGAAGGCTCAGGACAGGCCAGTGAGGGAAGCAGTGGGGGAACAGACACGTCACTGCAGTGTCACTGCTTTTTTTTTTGCTCAGAGGTCCCCAAAGGTCACTACAGAAGACAGCAAGGCCAGCAGAGGGACATCCAGCACCAGGAATGGATCTCCATCCTTGGCTTCTGCCAAGCAAATGGTAGCCAGGAATTCTGTTACCAAAATAACCCATGGCAGCACTGGTAATGGCTGCTCTTCCCCAAATTTTTTTCTGGTGTCCCCCAAGCCTCTCATGCTTTTCATGGCAGTGCAGATCTTCCAGGAAATTTTAAAGGAAGCACTGCAGAAAAAATCTGAAAATCTAACCCTACTCCAGTGCATGATTTTGTGTGATTTATCCATGAAATATTGCCTTGCTTCACCGCTGGATTCTGCACCAAGCTAATTCTTCTTCTGGTGGTCACACCACCAACATTTATTGAGATTTTCTGGTAAGCCTCAGCATTTTGATTGCAGAAACTGACAAATATTTTATTATACAATATAAAATAACTGCCCTTCCTTCAGGCAAAAGAAAATAATCATCAACATATCACAGCACCTCTGGTATCACCACTCAATCCCATTACCAAAATCTCTCAGATAAACCCCAAGATGTGGGCACTCTGTTCATATCCTAAGCCCCCTTTTTTATCTGGGTTTTACTCGTTCTGCAGAAGAATTGCATGCTGGACTGTCTGACTTGTGATTTCTTTTCAGGATTTATTTATTTTTCACCTCTCAGTCACTGAAAAAACAAAACAATCCCCAAACCCAGCCACATTAAAAACGTGATTAATTACAATTTTTTACTGAATTCAAAACCAGGGGTACTGTTTTATCTCTAGGGAGATGTCCTTCCAGGACCTGAAGGCAGAAATATGGAGAGAAACTATTTACAAGGACCTGGAGAGACAGGACACAGGGAATGGGGTCACACTGCCAGAGGGCAGGGCCAGATGGGATATTGGGAAGGAATTGTTCCCTGGGAGGGTGGGCAGGCCCTGGCACAGGGTGCCCAGAGAAGCTGTGGCTGCCCCTGGATCCCTGGCAGTGCCCAAGGCCAGGCTGGACATTGGGGCTGGGAGCAGCCTGGGACAGTGGGAGGTGTCCCTGCCATGGCAGGGGTGGGATGGGATGGGATTTAAGGTCCATTCCCACCCAAAACCATTCTGGGATCCTAATTCTGCTGCTTTTTACCACGGATCTGTTGGACCTCTTTTTACCCCACCTCGGTGGTTTTAAACATGACAGCGCCAGACCTGAGACAGCAGTAATGGAATTTGTGTTGCTGATAAAAGCACAAAAAAAGGAAAAAAGGAAAAGAAAGTGGAAAAGAAAGGCAATGCAGTGCCAGTCAAGAATAGCACGAAGGCTCGTCTCCCCACCATGTCACTGCTCTGGTGAAAGGCAGATCAGCTATATTCAGGTGCTCCAAAGAGAGAGAAATTTCAAAATCCTCTAGAGACAGCACTAATCTTAGGAGACAAATCAGCAAAAAAAAAATTGCATCTCATCAGAGCAGCCCCTTTACGGATGCTTCTCCATGACGTCGAGGATCTCCCGGTACAAAACCTCGGTGGCGTCGAGGCCCAGCATGAAATCCAGGTGGTTCCACTGAGGGATGAACTTGTGGTGCACCAGGTTCCTGAGCTGGGGCAGGAGCAGGGCGGTGTCCCTGGGGTCAGACAGACAGTCCTGCCCCGCGTTCCACACGGCCATCGGCACCTCCATGCTCCCCACGTCGTACTGCGGCGGCCCCGTCTGAGGAGATGGAAAAGCCTTTCACCAACAGAAGATGTTGCTGGAAGGTGACAAGTTATGCCCTGTGCAAGGGAAATTGCTGCTCTTTGGGAATGGAGGGAAATAAAAGTGGGAACTCCTTTCTTCCAGAAAGAAGAGAAGCTTCAATAGAGATGCAGCACGGCCTTACGCGCTACGATGTAGTGAGTAAATTTAAAATTAATTAGCAATTTTGTTCTGCCCAGCTAGAAATGCTGGTTCTGATACTCCAGATGGTTTGGTCTGGAGGCAGAACTTTGCCTGCCTTGGTCTGATGCTGTAGGTGGGACTGGGCACCTCTCCCTCCCAGCCAGCCCTGCCTGGGTTTGAGGGGACACTTCACACCATCACCAGCACTTCCTCCAGCCCAGCGATGGCAGGGAAGTGTTTGGGAGCAAGTTCCTGAAATCAAAATGCCTCTAGAGGGTTATTTTAGCTCCACCCCAAGGACTTGCCATGAGGTGATTTGTCAGCACTGTGTCTCATTACCTGCAGTGTAACTAATCCAGTTAAGAAGCATGCTGCTTTCCGAACAGTTTTTCTTATTTAAGGAAGAAAAAAGCTGGGGTTTGTTTTTGTTTTTGGTTTTTTTTTCCAATGCTTAACCACTATTTCAGAGAAGAAATTTTTCCTAATCTTCAAGCCTGGTGTAACTTGAGACCATTTCCCCTCCTCCTATGAAAAGTGGAAAGTGTCTAATGCTTCATTCCCTTTAAAAGGTATTTGCAAAATAAAGTTGAGAACGAGAAACGCTGTTGTTCCAAGCAGAGATCCTGACTTCCAATTTGTGAAGACAGGAATAAATGAGCAGAAATAAATTAAGAGGAAATCACAGCAGGCATGAATGGGAAGAGAAGAGGGAAGGGGAAGGCTGTGGGCAGCTCCTCACCTGTCTGTAGCGAAGGTTGTTGTACATGAGCCCCCCGTCAAAAGCTCTCAGTGCCCCGCTCTGGACTCCCTGCAGCAAATTCAGACATGCAGCGCTCTGAGTGAGATCTCAGCTCTGTTAGGGTGCACTCAACCCTCTAAAGTCAAAACTCAAGAGCTGCTTTCCATCTCTGAACCAGTGGGGGTTTTCAAGTGTATCTTCCAGGCCCAGTACAAGAGATTATTGCCAAGAATTTGGACAAATGGACAGAGATTGCGCTTCTAATGTTTGTGGGTAATGCCAGGACAGGAAGGAGTTAAAAGGTTCTAGAAAGTGGGTTTAGAACTCGAAATATTCCTTGTGGGCTGGAGAAATGGCCAGGAAGGGTGCAATCCAGGCTGGAAGAGCCTCTGGATGTCTCGTGTCTGACTGGAACAGGACTGTCACCGACACGAGGTAAGGGTGGATACTTCCACCTCAAAAAACAGTGTGTTCCTGCTGCAAACCCCACAAAGCTATTTTGGGGTCTCTGGGAGGGAATTCCACCCTGGGAGGAAGCTGTGCCCTGAGCACAGGGAAGGTGCACGGACTGTGTCCACCAGCTGCAAAAATTTGTGCAAATTTTTAGTCTGGGGAAGAGAAAAGGAGCGCAGCAGAACACAACTGCAGTTGTCAGAGGGCTCTGGGAGGGGCTGTTCTCATGGCCACAGTGGGCAGAAGGAGAAATAATCAGCCTAATATATTATTAATAATAATATTAATAGTCTTAATATATAATATAATTAAATTATAATATAATAATTAAATTATAATTATAATAATTATAAGATTATAAAATATAAAAAAGATAAAATAAAATATATAAATATAAATATATATAAGATGATATAAAGATATAAGAATAAGAAATAGAATAGGGTATATAATATAATATAATATAATTAATTAATGTAATTAATTAATATAATATAATATAATATAATATAATATAATAAATATAATATAATATTATTATATAAATTATAATAATTATAATATATATTTATATATAGAATATAAAATAAAAAATGTAAAAAAATATAAATAAATAAAATATAATTATATGATATAACAACTATAAAAAAGAAATATATAATTTATAATATATAAAAATATAAATATAAATATAATAGAAATAATATTTATAATCTAATGTAAATATTAACGTAAGTATTAACGTTAATAAGGTAACAGGCTTAATTGGCTGCTGTCCAGCATCATCTCTGCCAAAGTGTGACTGTGAGCAGCACTCGGGCTGCGGGGCAAGAGAGGAGCTGGGCTGAAATGGGACTCCTGGAATGTGGATCCTGCTGTGGATGCAGGATCCTCAGCTCCAAGTGCTCCTCCTCACAGATCCCCTCGGCTCCAAAAGCTGCCCAGCGTTTTAGAGGGGTGACAACAAAACCAACGAAGACGTGACAAAGGCACAAAGCACAGGGAGCAGTGACCCCTCTGGCAGGGGAGGCATCGGGAAGCTTTACCTGCAGCCAGTGGATGATGTTCCGCACCGAGGAGCCCGCCGGGGTGTGTCCCGCGAACACATCGATCCGGCTCTGCAAGGACACGGGCACATTCACACCAGCATTCAGCAAAACAGGCCATTGCCGGGGCGTTGGCCTTCAGAAGGACCCTGTGCAGATCTATGCCCATTTACCATGTTTGTGTTCTTCCAGTTAAACCCGAAAACCATCGCCAAGGCGCTCTTGCAGAGCTTGGAGCAGACGCAGAACCGGGAGAGGAGCAGCTCTCCCAGGGACGTGTGCGGCAGGAACTCCCTGGTGCCGAATATCTCCTGTAAAATTCCAAAGGTGCTCATCAAATGGGGAGTCTGGGCACACTTTTCCTCAAAGCACCACCCCTTTAGGATTCCTATTTTATCCCCATATTAATGTTGTCAGTGGTGAAGCCTTCCCTGCACCCCTTAAATGCTTCTGTTCCTGTTATTTTATGGGCATTTATTCTCTTACATTCATCATACTCCCATTATCAATAGGAGGGCTCAATTCACAGCCTCTGCATCAGTTTTATTCACCAATGGTTTGGTTCTAATTCTGCCAGAACATTTTGGGGAGTGAACTCATGACTGGACTGCAAGATTCTGGAGTGAGATGTGTTTTTCTTCATCATGAAAACAAAGTGCAGAGCTCCCCTCTCTGTAAATGTCTTGAAATATTCCACAGATAATCCCACAATCCCTACACAAAACTGCATTTCGGCTGTGCAGAATGCAGCGAGGACTGACCTTAAGCCCAGACTCAGAAAAGATTGTCAGCTTTCTGAAGGGGCTCCGAGCAAATATCACCGTGGTCACTGGTGCCAGGGCCAGGAACACCTTGATTTTCCGAGCCAGCTGAGGCATAGTGGAAAAGGCTATAAAACCTGAGAAGGGGATGGAAAAAAAAATTGCTTTTTCCAGATGCTCACAGTTTCATTTCAGTGATTAATTAATTAATTTCCCAAATCTCAGGCTGCCAGCAGAAGGACCAGCTCACCGATAGTGGTGCCTTGGGAATGGCCGATGTAATACAGCTGCTTCTGCCCTGTTTTCTGCTCGATGAAGTTGATCATTGCTGGGAGATCATATTTGGCCATCTCATCGAAGCTGCAGAGGGAAGAGCAGACATCCTGCTGAGAGGGGCAGCACCTACATCTGCACAGCCATCACCAGCAAACCCCAAAACCAGCAGGGAGGGCAGGACCGCCCCACAAACTCCTTCATCCTACTGAGTTTTCGTATGGGGTTTTCACCTGAAATAAGTTGGATGTGACTCGGTCCAGCCCGGTTAGCTCATCCCTGAGCCAGGGCAGCACAGCCCTGAAAGAATCCAGCAGCTTGTGAGATTCTCACACCCACTTTTTACCTGAAAGCCCAGAATTCATCCTGTTTGGGAGACAGGACCAGGTGTCTCTTGGACCAGGTGTTCCCCCTGCTGTTCCCTATCCACACATCGTAGCCAGCATCCGCCAGGATGAAGCCCAGGCTGTTGTTGGCCAAGTTGCTGAGCCAGATGCTGCCTTCTGAAAGAATCCCATGCTGCAGAAGCACCACGGGCCTCGGTCCTGCAAGACAGGCATCGTGATGGTTCCCTTTGTTTTTAACGCTGTCTGCCATCTTTTGAGCCAGTTTATGAACTGTTATCCCCACGGCAGCCAAAATCCGTGGAGATTTGTGCCAGTGCCAACAGGAACCATGGAAACCTTGTCACACAAGCCCCACAATCCCAGGGGACAGCTCAGGGTGTGGGTGTCCATCAGTTTTACCTTGGCAGCCAGCGTTCTCTCTCCCGTGAGGAATTCTGTTCAGCTGCAGGATGTAGCCATCCTCGGTCACCACGTCATACTCCTCACTGGGATACCCCCAGAAGGAGATTATTTCACTCTGCAGCAATGAAAAGGAAGCTATAATAATATTTTTAAGGCTCCTCCAAGGTAACCCCTAAATGTAATATTTAACTATCGGTATTTCATAGTGGCTGCTTCCCAGACACTTCCTGCCTCAGCTCCAGCACCATCATACTCACGATGTTCATCCCGGCCTCTGGATTCTTAGAAAATGGGAAATTCAAGGGGCATTGCCCGGAGGTCACCCCGTGGAGCACGGACACCAGAGCTAGAGCCAGCCACATCCTCGCTGTGCCTGCAACAACACACAAAAATTCAGGGCTCTGGAAAGCAGGGAAGAGGGAGATGTGGGCAGGGAAACGCCCCAGGCAGGACTCAGGCTCAGTCTGGTGGCCTGAGTGGCTGCTCCAAGCGTTAATGTACGTGGGCTGGCTCAGGAAACACAACAGGGATATTTCCAGGGAGGTGGGACAGACTGTCAGGAATTCCAGGGCAGCAATCCTTGCAGCGCTCTGCAGGCCACTGGGAACTGCAAGAGTTAAAATCATGGAGTCACAGAAAGATTTGGGTTGGGAGGGACCCTAAAGCCCCTCTCATTCCAACTCCATTCCACTAGCCCAGGTTGCCCAGGACTCCATCCAACCAATGCACAAAGGGTGCGGGGTGTAATCGGTCCCAGCAGTGACCAGGCAGTGCCACTCCTCCACTGCCTTCCCGGGAAAGGGGATGGCACAGAGGGACAGCTCTGTCCCACCAGCCTGCTGCTGGCATCCCTGTGAAAGCCACTGCCCAAGCCTCCCCAGGAGGGTGAACGAGATCCAGCACTGCCTTCCCTCGCTAAACAGAAATAAAACCGTGAAAAGAAGATCTCTAACTAATCGCCCTTCTGCTCAATCACAGAAAAAAAAACCCACAAGAATTGATTGCATTTAATTCAGAGAAGCACATTTTAACGTGCAAATCTACAGGCAAAATGGGGAGAGATGTATCTTCCAGCAGATCTAGATGTCCCTTAATGTTTAACCCAGCTTTAAACCCCCTCACTCGGTGTTTTGGGGAGTGCAGCTGCCACAGGAGGAGGTGCAGGCAGACGGGAACAGCAGGATTTGCACACAGTTCTGGGCGAGAGGTACCACAAACAGGTCCTGAAAGCTCTGGGCAGTGCTGCTCCCTCTGACAACTGTAGATGGCAGAGGCCACAAGGCCTCTGAGCAAAGAAAAACTGGGCTGGACCGACCTCTGGAACCCACCCAGCAAATCAGATTTGGGTCCCCTGGGCTGGAGCGGTGAGTGCCGTTCACAGCCCCGCTCAGACCCAGCTCTGCCCACGCCTTTCCCACACTCACCTGGAGAGAGCAGAAGGCAGCCAGCCCAGCCGAGGGGTGGCACAGCTCCTGCAGGAAGGGACAGGGAGATGCCAGCCCCTGGGGAGGGATGCCCAGCCCGGAGGAGATGGAGATGCGGCACACGGCGGTGGCAGGGGACGGACGGGTTGTCACCTGGCTGGTGCACGGAGCAGCGCTCTGCATCCCTCTGGGGACAGCTCTATTTGAACTGGCTGCAGGGCGGGGTAGCAGGAGCAGAGAAAGCCACGTGTTAACACCCTGAGATGCAGAACACAGAAATGATTAGCCAACAGCACTGTTTAGAAAGTGCCGTTGCCCACAGTTTGTTTGTGGAGGCTGGTTAAATACTGTTTATGCAGAGTGAAATGACTAAGGTTGTTTGGAGGTGATTCCCATCGATAAAGTGGTTTAATTGATATTGCTGAAGAAAGTTTCCAGCTTCCCATTTGAATTATGGTTTTATTTATTCATTATGAGAGATGTAATTAAGTTATTACAGGGGAAGATCTGAAATGGATTTCCAGTAGCAGATCTTGTGGTTTAGGAATGATGATGATGTTTCTTGTTACACAGAGATGGGGATTAAATCCCAGGCAATGGACTGCAAACATCTGCACTGGGTCAGGCTGGGATGGAGCTCCCTTTCCCCAGAGCTCAGGGATGGGACTGCAAACATCTGCACTGGGTCAGGCAGGGATGGAGCTCCCTTTCCCCAGAGCTCAGGGATGGGACTGCAAACATCTGCACTGGGTCAGGCTGGGATGGAGCTCCTGTTTTCCAGAGCTCAGGGATGGGACTGCAAACACTGCACTGGGTCAGGCGGGAGGCTCCTTTCTCCAGAGCTCAGGATGGACTGCAAACATCTGCACTGGCTCAGGCTGGGATGGAGTTCCCTTTCCCCAGAGCTCAGAGATGGGACACAGCCAGTTTGCCACAGCAATACTCCATACCTTGTCTTTCTCTCCACCCACTTTTGTCACTTTTGCTTCTTTCAGCTCCCTCCACCTGCCCCACTTTTGGGGTGAGGGATGGAGCCAAGGAGCCGCTTGTGTGGGTGCTCAGCTGTGGGCTGGGGCCAGCCCAGTACAACATCCGTGTTCCTCACACCCTTACGGGAAGGTATGAGAGCACCTAAGCACCTTATCCTACAAGTGTCCTGCCAACAGGGAGAGTTATCCCTCTCCATCACTCCCTTCTTGGATTGTTTTGCTTTGGAAATGGCGGTGAAAGGGTCAGTAGGGGAAGGTGTCTCCTGTCAGCCTGGAATGGGCCTGAGCTGTGTCCAAGGCACGCGCCCAGGTTTGGCAGTTTGTCCCACTTGCATAAACACAGCCCTGGGAGAACGGGAATTCCCCATTCAGAGCTTTAGAGGTTAAGGGTGATTTGGTTTTGGGGTACTGAAGCCACACGTCACCGAGTAAGACACTTCTGACTTCCATCTTCAGAGGAAACAGATCATGGAAAGCTTCACTCCAGGGAAAGGGCAGAGCAGCTCTGGTCCTGCTCACGTGGAGGCACTGAAAGGTGCAAGGTGAAGGAGGCACCCAAAAAAGCCCCGCAGCACCTGAAGAGAGGGACATCATCATGGTCTTACAAGATGCTCTGACCTCCCGGGGGTCATGGGCAGCTCCTGCTGAAGCACCACTACTGTTGAGGTCACATGGGACCAAGGAGAGTCTCTTGAAGTTCATTTCATGGTCAGACCTGCAGCAATTGAGGCACCACATTTGTATGCCAAGACATTTTTTTCCAAAATCCAAGGTTCTTCAAGCTGTTTGTTATGCGTTTTACATTCTTGTGAAGCACAACAGTTCTAATGCATGTTTACTACAGGATCAATCTACTATGTTAGATGCATGCCACACACAGGCAAAAGAGCACAGTAAACACAACAAACGACACCATGGTCAGAACAACCACCATAAATCATGTAGGAAATGCCATGGTCAGAACAACCAAATCATTTAGAACACGCCATGGTCAAAATCAACCACCATAAATCATTAGACAGCCATGGTCAACCACCACAATCAGTGAACACCCATGGTCAGAACAACCACATAAATCATGTTAGAACACGCCATGGTCAGAACCAACCCATAAATCATGTTAGGAACACGCCATGGTCAGAACCAACCACCATAAATCATGTTAGGAACACGCCACGATCAGAACCAACCACCACAAATCATGTTAGGAACACGCCATGGTCAGAACCAACCACCACACACCCTGGTGTGAGCTCTCACAGGCTCTATCACTTGTTCCCCAGGGTTATGTAATTTGTTTTTCATCTCTAGCTCAGCTGAGTCATACCCAGAATCCTTCTCTGGTTGGCTGAAGTAACAGGAGAGAGCAGGAGTTTTACAAGGGTAACAAGGCCCTTGTTTTATAAGATTTTGTAAGGTTTTTTAAGATTTTATAAGGTTTTACTTATCCACAACACAGACCCAGTAAACCCAGCTCCATCCACCTCCTGCTGTAGGGTCACTGACCATTTCCAGCCTCTATGGATCATCTCCACATCCCTCTCACCAGGCATTCCAGAACTGGACGTAGCCTCCAGATGTGACCTCCCTTGCCCCAAACAGCAGAGGTGACAGACACCAGTGGGCCCCTTGTCCTCTCCTGTGGCCAGCGTTCTCCATCCTCACAGGAAGAGTACATTGTTGGCTCATGCCTACTTTGGTCTTGTCAGCCTTCCCAGTTCCTTTCCAGTAAGGCAGGAAGTTGTGCCACAGCTCCTAATCCCTGTCCCCGTGCCCTGCCCCCGTCCATGGCTCTCTGCCACCGGCACATACTTCAGGTGGGTGTTTAGCCCCAAAGCAGGAACGTGTCAGGAACATGCCAGAGTTCTCACCCAACTCCTGTAGCCCTCTCTTGTGTCACTCTCTCTTTCTGTGCTGGCAGTCCCTGTGTGTTCATTAGGTGAGCACAGAGCTTTTTCCATTGCCTCAGGAGCTTCAATGCTACTCATCGTGCCCAAGTTTAATAATCAGGTTCGCTATAAAATTACTGCCAAGGATTCTCTCTTAATTCTTGCTATTCCTCTTCTGGTTTCGACTCTTTAATTGTAACAATGTCCTAATACTCTTCCACATTTGTCAGGTTTTAGAAAGCATTGCAAGGAGATGATGGGGAAGGGTTTGGAGGGGCCACACGAGGAGCAGCTGAGGGCATGGGGTTTGTTCAGCTGGAGCAGAGAACACTGAGCTCAGACTTCAGCAGGGGCTGCAGCTCCAATTTCTGCTTCCTGGGACAGGAACAGGACCCAGGGAATGCTGGAGCTGCACCAGGGCAGGGTCAGGCTGGAGATCAGGAAAGGTTCTTCTGTCCCCAGAGGGTGCTGGCACTGCCCAGGCTCCCCAGGGAATGGGCACAGCCCCGAGGCTGCCAGAGCTCCAGGAGTGTTTGGACAGCGCTGCCAGGGATGCACAGGGGGGATTGCTGGGGTGTCTGGGCAGCACCAGGAGCTGGGCTGGATGATCCCTGTGGGTCTTTTCCAGTTTGGGACATTCTGTGTTTCCATGGCTCTGTGACTGCCTTCCCACCTGCTTCTACAGATATGAAACTGCTGAATTCCCTGGCACGCTGAGCTGGCAGAGGGAATCCAGGTGACCTCTCAGTGCCATCAGCCATTCCCAAGCCAGGACCAGCCGATGACCAGCAGGCCAAACATTTACGAGGTTTGGGAAATCTGTTTTTTGCAGAGACAATCGACCTTGTCACCACAAGCAAATGGTGGTGACAATCTCCTGCCCAGCCAGGCAGAAGTGCAACCCCACAGCTCCTTTGGAATCTGAAGGGAGGGATCCACAGCAGGCAGGGAATGGGGCAAGGTGTCAGCTGGTGTCCCCTGCAGGAGGTGCTGAGGAGGGGACACGGCCTCCTGAGGCTTTTTTCCAGGGTGATGGTGTCAAGAAGAGAAAACCCCCACCAAATGGGAATTCACAGCTGTAAACCCTTATATCATGTTGGAGGGTCAGTTACACAGTCAACTTTTTTTTTTGAATGAGGGAACCCCAGATGTTTTCCTCCATGACTGCCCCACATGGGAAGGGGAGACAGGAGCTCCCATCTCTCGACAGGAAGTGCCTTTTAAACAACACCTGCCCCGAGGTCAGTTCGGAGCTCCAGGTGAAGATGGGCATCACCAGCACCTGCCTGTGCCTCAGGCACAAGCCTCACAGAGGGGACTTCACACCTCTCTGTTGATAAACACCTCCGCCAAAGTGTTGGGTTCAGGCGTCTCCCATTCCACTACGATCTATCAGAACTCCTCTGGAATGCCTTCTTTCACCCACGCAGCTGAGTGAGGGAAGCAATCCAAACCCTTCCTGCAGCTGCCCGCTCTCGGGGCTCCCCGGACGGGAGTTTGTTTTCCCGGGGCAGAGGCATTGCACGCCATGTCACCACCCCTCAGCACTATCTGCTCCAGCAGATATCCCACTTTCCTCACAGCGAGCCGCGGCTTCTTGCAAAACACCCGCCAGGTGTTGGAGGAAGCACCAGCACCTTCTGGAAGGGATCAAACCCCCCGGCAGCTCCTGCTGGGTAGCACCTCCAGGTGGGAAGGATGGGATACAGCAGAGGCTGTGCAGAGAGGGTGGGTCACACGCTGCTCTGGAGCATGCCTGGACCGCTGGCGGGTGTGTGTGACACAGGTGAGTGTGTATAGCTGTGTGTGACACAGGTGTGTGTGACACAGGTGAGTGTGTATACAGGTGTGTGTGACACAGGTGAATCACGTTGTTACCTCCACACACCTTTCGGGGTAAGAAACCTAAGCACTCTATCCTACCAAGTGCTCCTACCAACCAGGGAGAGTTCCACGTCTCCATCACAACACTTATCTTCGATTGATTTAGCTTTTGTAAAATGGCGAGTAAAAGAGATCAGTTAGGCGTGCGAACGATGCTTTCTGGTCGAGCAACGTGGAGACTTGCCTGAGCGTGTAGTCCAAAGGCAAACTGCCACGCAACCTAGGTTATGGATTCAGGCCCATATGACATACACAGCCCTGGGAGATGGAACGGGAATTGCATTCATCAGCCTTGGAAAGTAAAAGGGTCATATTGCGTCTTCTCTTGGCGTATATTCGCGAAGTCCATCAACCGTCGCCAAGTAAGTACCTTCTGACTTCCATTTACTGAAGAAACAGATTCATGGAATCGCTATCACTCATGAGTCGGGCAGAGCAGCTCTGGCTTACCTGCTCACTTTCAATGTGGAGGTCACTGTGAATATAGGTCATAGGATGATAGGGGTGGTTCACCCTCATATTGAAAACCTATCCCGCAGCACTGAAGAGAAGGACATCATCCAAACCACGCTCTACAGTCACAAGAGGCTCATGAATCCGGGAGTCGAATGGGCGCAGTGCTCCCGAAGAGCCCCAACTTTTAGCGTTGTAGGACTTGGCCTCGATGGTAAGGGAAGATCATCGTTGGAAGTTTCTATTCATGTCAGCCGCCTGCAGGGCAGATTAGAAGAGCAAGCCAGACATTGTGATGGTCCCAAACAAAAAAAAAACATTTTTCACAAGGCCACGTTTTACAAAGCTGTTTAGTGATCAAGGCGTAAACCATTACTGTGCAAACTGGCACATAGTTGTCTGAGCGTGAACACCGAATCACTCCCCGTCACCCCCTATTCTGACAATAAGACAACACCAGGAAACAGCCGACCAATGGTCAAAATAAACCAACCATAATCAAGGTTAGGATATCCATGGTCAAAACCACCACAAAGATTTAGGAACACGAACATGTCAAAAATCAACCCATAAAAAAAGTTAATTAAAACATCACGCACATGGTCAAATATCAACAACATAAATATCAGATTAAAGAACACTCGCATGGAAGTTACCAAAGCAACTAAATAGGTTTACGAAAAAACGCGATGGTCAGAAACCAAAACCCATGAAAATATACTCTTAGGAAAACGTCATGTCAAACACCACCTCAGTAAATCATGCTAGAGCTCTAGCACAAACACACAACTATAAAAGAACCCAAGCCCCCCCGCTTCCCGATCGCACATCCAGAACCAACACAGTACAAAGATCATGTTAGGAAACAGAAAATGGTCAGAAAAACAGCTACAACAGAAGAACGAACCTGGCTACGACTGCAGAGCACTCGCACGATGAGAAATAAATAAAAACAAAGCTAAGTAGTATCCAGCATGCGGATTTATGCTCTTAATTTTTAGATTATTCAGTCTCTAGCCATGCTGAGCTACTACCTGCATGAAACCCCTCTGGTTGAAGGTGAAGTAATAGAGATTGATAGCAGGAGTCTTTACGAGAGGCAAACATGGCCCTTGTTTATACAGATATATTGTAAGGTTTTTAAGATTATTAGTATTTATTACCTTATCCACAACACACGAACCCCATAAACGCCAGCTCCATCCACCTCCTGCTGTAGGGTCACTGACCATTTCCAGCCTCTATGGATCATCTCCACATCCCTCTCACCAGGCATTCCAGAACTGGACGTAGCCTCCAGATGTGACCTCCCTTGCCCCAAACAGCAGAGGTGACAGACACCAGTGGGCCCCTTGTCCTCTCCTGTGGCCAGCGTTCTCCATCCTCACAGGAACAGTAACTTGTTGGCTCATGCCTTACTTTGGTTCTGTCAGCACTTCCCAGTCCTTTCCTCAGTAAGCGGACAGAAGTTGTGCCACAGCTCCTAATCCCTGTCCCCGTGCTCTGACCCCGCTGGTGCAGGCCTCTGCACCAGGGCACATACACTTCAGGTGGTGTATTAGCCCAAATGCGGAAGGGTGTAGGACATTGCCAGAGTTTCTCATGCCCAGCTCCTGTAAACCCTCTGCTTGTGGACTCTACTCTTCCGATAGTCTGGCAGTCCCTGGTGTCTCATTAGGTGAGCTCACATGAGATGTTTTTTTATCCAATGCCAATACAGAAGATTCAATCTATCTCACGTCGTCACACATATCGTCTAAAGATTACGTTCGGTAATAACTAAATACTCTGTTAGAGAGATCTCCTATTCTTGCTATTCTCACATGGTTGTGCTCTTATGAGCCTAACAATGTCCTAATATCTCCACATTTGTAGGTTTTAGTAAAGCATCTGGCAAGAGAGTGCAGGGTAGAAAGTCGTTGGGTAGGGGAAAGGGGGCATGCGACTGCGAGAAGAGACGCCAAACGATCGAACCTGCTCTTCCGGAGGGCGAGGGGTCGCCCTCTTCTCTCAGCTCCCTCGGAGCCAAGGGACACTTCTTGAGCTCACACCCCTCACACGCAGGGCTGCATGCGATTCCAATTCTGGCTTCCCGAGGACAGGTACAGGACAGGCATGCCCTGGATCGGGCATGGCGCCAAAATGCAGAGTCAGGCCTGGACGTAGGTTGAGATGGGTCTCCGCGTCCTACCAGTGTATGCATGAGCGGACACTCGCATGGCACCTCCTGCAGGGAAGGTGTGCCGCGAAGGCATGACCAAGAGGAGCCCAGGGAGTGTTGTATGGGAGCTAGTCGCCGAGGTTACAGGGAGAGAGATGGTTTGTGTTGATGGTGTTCTCGGCACGAGCACCTGAGGAGACTAGAGGACTGGTATTATCCTGTGGTCTTTACACAGTTTGGAAACAGTAGCCTGTGTGATTCCATAATTGCATCTTGCTGATGTCTTCCACTCGTCGTCACAAGATGAGTGAAACCTGCGAATTCGGCACGATTGCTGAGGGCTGGCAGAGTGGGAAATCCAGGTGCCTTCTCAAGATGCAATGCAGCCATTCCAAGCAAGGAGCGCCATGAGCAAGGACTCACATTTCACTCTACACTGAGGTGTCCGAAGAAATGTGTTGTTGCAGAGACAACGAGCTTGATCACCTACAATAGCCTAACATGTGTGCAGCATCCGATGCCCACGCAGGCAGAAGTCAAGACCCGACATCTCCATCTGAGATAGAAAGACAGCAAGAAAATCCACAAAGAGCAAAAGACAGAAGAGATTGGGGACGAGGAGTACAGCGAGTCCATGCAAGGAAGGTGCCGAGGGAGGGCCACGGAGCTGCGACTGAAGCTGTTGTTATCCACGGTGCATGGTGTAAGAAAAACCACAAAATGGAAATCACAGCTGTAACTTACATCCGTGGAGGAGGTAGTTACACGATAACGCTATATCTTTATTTATTTTTTTGAATGAAGGGACCCACTCGATTCTATGTTTATAAATACACATACGAATTAAATGAAACTGGTCCCTGCACACTGGAAAACGAGCAATGGAGCTCCATCTCTTCGTCAGGATTGCCTTTAACGCACATCCTGTCACCCACGAAGGTCAGTGGAGCTCAAGTGAAGAATCTGGGCGCAAACAATGCGCCTCATTGCTCAGCATAACCTATAACGACTGGCGAGGAACTTTCAGAACATTTGTTCTTCTGTGAATTAAACCTACCCCAAAGGTTGGTTCAACAGACCACCATTCCCTGAACAAGATACTATCAAAGAATCTACTGAAGCAACTGATCTCATAATAACACACACACCAACAAGCGAGTAGAGGAGAGCGCATCCCACCTTCCTGCCGCCACCAGTCTCCAGTCGCAGATAACGCAGAAGTTTGATGTAATTACACCCGGCGCAGAACCAAATTCGCCTCAAAAACAGACCGGCGGACTAACACCTGGGGTTCCTCACACACAACAGGACTCCATGCACTAATCTGCCCTACCATGCCTCCTCCTCACAAGCCGCCACGCGGCTTTGCACCACACCCAGGTGTTGGAGGAGCACAAGCAACTTCCTGCAGGGATTAAACCAATCACCCTACACTCCGCTGGGTAGCACTACAGTGGGGATGGGACTCAAAGAGAGGCCAGCTGCTGCAGAGCACAGGGAGGGATCTCATCACACGCTGCCTGAGCATGCGACCTGCGGTTGTGTGACACAGGTGGTTGTATAGCTGTTGTGTGACACGTGTGTGTTGACAACAGGGTGAGTGTGTAACAGGGTGAGTGACAGTGATTGTACAGGTAGTGTTCAGGGATGTGTGTGACAGGGTGTGTGTGACAGGGACTGTGTGACAGAGTCTGTGTGACCACGGTAAGTGTCTATAGGGTGTGTGACCAGGTGAGTGTGTTAAGGATGTGTGTGACACAGGTGTGTGTGACATGGAGGGTGTAACACAAGTGTGTGTATGCAGGTGTGTGTGATACGGGGGTGTGTATACAGGTGTGTGTGACACGGGGGTGTGTGTACAGACAGTAGCGATTCTGTGGCCTTGCTGAATACATGAAACAGAGAAGTGCGTGACACCATGCTCGAGATGTAGAACAGCTGCTGCGTGATCGAGGGTACGAGTAACAGAGGAGCACAGGATGCTCTGCTGGTGACACGTGTGTGTTGACCACTGCGAGCTAGTGTGTATAACGCTGTCGTGACACAGAGTTGTGTGTGTATAACAGATTGTATCGACTATACGGCGTACGTGTGTATAAGAATAGTAAACAGGTAGAGAGAGCAGGGGTTAACACAAGGTTGTGGGTTACAGGTGTAGACACACACACACGGTCGTGTCCGACGTTGCTAAGACAAACGGAGGTATGTTGTCACAGTTCGTGGGCAGCCAACAGCCACAGACTTAGAAATGTCCAGATGATGCTAGTATCACCTCTGTGTAGTATAACAGTACGAGACGATCGGACCAAGTATGCCCAGATACCATGTCTGTTCCAGTTCCAGCCTGTTCCCTAACAAGCAAGATGGCGCAGCTGTACAGTATGTAACCCAGTCACCAGTGTGTGCCCCGCTACACGCGTGCCCGATACAAGACTGTGCACAAAAGAGTGTGGTCAGGTGTCTACCATCCACAGGTGGGCCCGACCACCGCGCTGAGCGCCTGTCGGTGCGCGCCAGAGGCACGTTCGTCCGTCCGTATCTGGCGCGCAATGTAGGCGGAGCGTTACCTGGGCGTGCCTTCACCCACCACGCGCACCAGGGCGTAGGCGGGCGACGACGTCTACCGCCCGGCGCAGAGCCAGATTGTCCACACGGACGGCACGAACAAATGTGGGCAGGTCGCGCGTCGCAGGCCGTGATCTGTGTGCCGCGAGAGGAGAGAGCTGCGGGCGAGCATGCCTCTATAGCAGTCGAGCCATCGCGACGGGTGAGCTGGTGGTGAGAACCGGCGAGGCTGACGGGCGGCGGCGCAAGCGGCGCCGCAGCGACGGCCGCGCGCCCGTGGCGCGCGCGTGGCAAACGACGGAGGCACACACAGGTGGATCGGCGCGGCTCGCAGCCGAGGTTCGCGTGTCGGCGGTATACTCGCGCGTCGATAGTCACCTGGTGTGGTTGAGGTCTCAGCACGCAGCGTTCCCGAGCCGAGCAGGGGCGACCTCAGAGGTACGCTTCCCACAGAACCCCGAGCGCGTCAAGAGAGCGCGACATGGGCGCGAGCCGTGGTCCCTGCCAGCGGCAAGCTGCCCACTCGGGCCGGCCCCGGTCACCACGCCCAACTGAGGTCTCCAGCATCCCAATATCCTAAACAAGGAGCTCCAGCATCCTCAAACAAATCCTCAAACAAGGAGCTCCAGAATCCTCAAACAAGGAGCTCCGCATCCCAACATCCTCAAACAAGGAACCCTAGCATCCTCAGAGTTCCAACATCCTCAAACAAGGAACCCTAGCATCCTCAGAGTTCCAACATCCTCAAACAAGGAACTCCTAGCATCCTCAGAGTTCCAACATCCTCAAACAAGGAACCCAGCATCCTCAGAGTTCCAACATCCTCAAACAAGGAACCCTAGCATCCTCAGAGTTCCAACATCCTCAAACAAGGAACCCTAGCATCCTCAGAGTTCCAACATCCTCAAACAAGGAACCCTAGCATCCTCAGAGTTCCAACATCCTCAAACAAGGAACCCAGCATCCTCAATCCAACATCTCAAACAAGGAGCTCCAGCATCCTCAAACAAGGAGCTCCAGCATCCTCAAACAAGGAGCTCCAGCATCCCAACATCCTCAAACAAGGAGCTCCAGCATCCTCAAACAAGGAGCTCCAGCATCCCAACATCCTCAAACAAGGAGCTCCAGCATCCTCAGAGTTCCAACATCCTCAAACAAGGAACTCCAACATCCTCAAACAAGGAACCCTAGCATCCTCAGAGTTCCAACATCCTCAAACAAGGAACCCTAGCATCCTCAGAGTTCCAACATCGTCAAACAAGGAGCTCCAGCATCCTCATCAGGGATTGAATCCAAAAGACCAAAAACACGATCATTAAAACCCCACCCTTCACACAAAGGCATCTGAAAGCATTTACCTGACTGCTTTAAGTAGTACTTGACAACCGAGGAGATGCCCTGGGGCGCCACGTAATTGCAGGAGCCTTTTCTCACCACCATTCCTTCCACAGGGGCAGTCAGCGGCTTCAGGATGCCATGAGACAGAAGCTCCTCGTAGAAGCTTGAAGGGAAGAAACACACAGGGATGAAAACTTGCTCTCTTTTCATAAATAAAGTCAAGACCAGCCTGACTTTTGGATTTGAACAAGCTGCATTTTAAGGCAGGTTATGCACAAATACAGCTATAAAACAACACACTACCTTGCTTATGGCACTGGGCTCAGGCCTTTCACCTGAGAGCAAGGCTACCTGCGATGGAACTGCCAGTGGCTTGACCCAGAGGCAGAGGAATAAAAGACAGTCCCTGAAAGCTCTGAGCAGCAGCACAAACTCCACGGCCACCAGACGCAGGCGCCTGAAACTCACTCTGCCTTCTCCCTACTTTGCACGCAAATTCTGCGTTGCTACACCTCGCGATACCCCTGCATCTTTTACCCCAACCCACGAGTTTCCCACCTCTCACCCCTCCCCTCCTCCTCCCGATTCCGCTGCGGGGGTTTGGCCGCTGGCACAACACATGTGCACACAGCCAGCGCCACCAGCGGGGTCCTTCCCTGTCCCCGCGCCGGGCCACCAATCCGCCCCAGCAAGCGCTTGACACCTGGGCGGCAGGGAGGGTGGATCAGCGGAATGGGGCGGGATGGACGGAACGGGCGGGATAAGGGAGGGACAGGGGCGGGATAGGGGCGGGATGGGAGGGAAAGGGCGGGATAGGGAGAAGGACACGGGCGGGATACGGGTGGGATGGGGGGGACAGGGAGGATGGGCGGGGACAGGGGGAGGGATGGCGGGACAGGGGGGGACAGGGGCGGATACGGGACGGAGGGGCGGGAAATGGACGGATAGGGGGAGGGACAGGGGGAGATACGGCGGAAGGGCGGGATAAGGGCGGATAGGGGCGGGATAGGGGGATGGAGCGGGATAGGGGCGGGATGGGGGGATGGGGCAGGATAGGATCAGGACAGGATCAGATCAGGGGCGGGTCTCACCTGAGGCGCGGCCCGCAAGCTCCGGCTCGCAGGTGACGAACTGCGCGCCCAGGTCGGCGCTGCGCGGTCGGAGCGGGTCGTGCTCATGCGGCCCCTGCGCGACAGCGGGGTCAGAGACCGCCGCGACACCAACGCGACACGCGACACGCGACACGCGAACACGCGGGGACCCCGTCCCGCCCGCCGGACCCCACTGCGCCCCGCCTGTCCACACGGCCACTTGTCCCGCCCGCCCGCGCAGCAGCGCGCGCCCGCCCGCCGTCAGCCCCGCGCCACACCAGCACCCGCGCCATGCCCGGACAACGCGACCGCACCGACACGCCGCGACGCCCCGCGACCGCCCCGGGACACGGACTCGCCCTGCGGTGACCTCGGCGCCCGGCCACGCCCATGGGCGGGGCGGGGAGGCCACGCCCATAACCACCCGCACATGCGCGCCAGAACGATCGGACGGAGCTGTGCTGTGCGCGCACACGGACAGGCGCAGCTGTGCGGGCACATCTGTATGGTCACACGTGGACAGGCACATCTGTACTGGGACACATCTGTACGGGCACAGCTGGACAGGCACACCTGGATGGGTACATCTGTACAGGCACATCTCTATGGGCACATCTGAACTGTAACACATTTGTACGGGCCCATCTGGACAGACACTCACCTGTACACACACAGCTGATCACACATCTGGACATACACATCTGTGCTGTGCACACACCTGTACACACACCCCCGTGTCACACACACCTGTACACACACCCGTGTGTTGCACACACCTGTATACACACACACACCTGTGTTACACCCTCCATGTCACATACATCTATACACACTCACCTATGTCATACACATCTGTATACACACACACCTGTGTCACACACAGCTATACACACTCACCAGTGTCACACACACACCTGTGTCACACACACACCTGTGTCACACACACACCCCGTGTCACACACACCTGTGTCACACTCACCTGTGTCACACTCACCTGTGTCACACACAGCTATACACACACACCTGTGTCACACACACACACCCCCGTGTCACACACACCTGTATACACACCCCCGTATCACACACACCTGCATACACACACTTGTGTTACACCCTCCATGTCACACACACCTGTGTCACACACACACTGTACACACACTGTCACACTCACGTGTCACACACACAAACAAGGAACTCCAACATCCTCAAACAAGGAGCTCCAGCATCCTCAAACAAGGAGCTCCAACATCCTCAAACAAACAATCCTCAAACAAGGAGCTCCAGCATCCTCAAACAAGGAGCTCCTGCATCCCAACATCCTCAAACAAGGAACCCTAGCATCCTCAGAGTTCACGTGCTGCTCGTAGGAGACATCTGCACCTGAGTGGGAAAAGGAGAGGTTAAATGCATGGAATGGTGAATTCCACATGGAAAATACAGAGAGGAGATTTACTTGGAAGGGATGGGGTGACAGGGCAAGAAGGATGAGTTCCCACTGCCAGAGGGCAGGAACACAGCTAATTATTTATGAGATCAGGTTTAAAAGAACAGCTCATAAAAAAAATGAGAACAATCGCATGGAAGGACCAAAGCTTGACAATTCAAATTTCTCAAAACAGAGTTAAAGTCCCTTTTGTATCTGCTGGACTTGGAAATTCATGGCTCACAGATGTGTTTGATCCACCCAAGCAACTTACGAGACACACAAAAACAAACAAGGAACTCCAGCATCCTCTGAACAAGAAACATCCAACATCCTCAAACAAGGGGCTAAAACTACCTCAAACAAGGAGCTCCAGCATCCCAACATCCTCAAACAAGGAGCTCCAGCATCCTCAAACAAGGAGCTCCAGAATCCTCAAACAAGGAGCTCCAACATCCCAGCATCCTCAAACAAAGAACTCCAATATCCTCAAACAAAGAGCTCCAACATCCTCAAACAAGGAACCCTAGCATCCTCAGAGTTCCAACATCCTCAAACAAGGAACCCTAGCATCCTCAGAGTTCCAACATCCTCAAACAAGGAACCCTAGCATCCTCAGAGTTCCAACATCCTACTCACATTTCCCTCCGGGATGGGAGGTGGGAAGTCTCCAGGAGAGAGGGGCCCCCGGAGCAGTTCGATGTGGTTATTCTCACCATGCCTGTCCCACAGATTCTCCAGCTGCAAGGGGACATTGTCAACAGTAAGTTCAGATCTCAGAATCAAATTTAAAATGACAATTGAGCATCTTTATACAGCAAAAAACCCACTCAACAATCTGAGCTGCTTAATTATCCCTCCAGGGCAGGGTGGAAAACGACAGGAGAGGGTAATTTCAAGGCCATGTGTGTGGGGTGTGATCATTAAATACCTTGATAGCAAAAATATCTAAATAGATGAGTCATTTTTGAGTCTGATCTTTAATTTTTTTTGCTGACTCTTGAAGCAGGGCTTGTCTTTGTGCAAGCTACTGAACTGGACAAGTTTTCTTGAGCATTTCTTTAAAGAGAAGTATTTTCATACTGATTTTAAACTTTGTGCCTAAATAGGTAAATATTCTTCAAAAACAGGACTTCTCTGCTATTTGCTTTTTTTTTGTGAGCCCTCTCATTTCCCCTGTCCCTTTACCATGCACAGTAAAGGTGGGCCTGGCCCATCCTGTCCTGGCTGAGGTGGTCTGGTCGATAGCAAAAGAAATATAGAATAAGAAATTGAATAGATAAATAGAAATAAAAAACAGAAGAGAAGTAGAGGGAGTGCTTTTTGCAGAGCCTTCCCAAGGTTCTGCTAGTCTGCATCTCAAGGCCTTCCCCAGCTGGCACCGATGCCTTTGCAAGTTGTTTTTCTTGGGGTAATGAAATCCTGTCATGTCCAAACAGGAGGCAGGACTTTTCAGAAGATGGAATTAAGGTGAACAGTTCCTCTTACTTGCCCTTGGGAGAGCTGGAGCTCTCAGGTGCTTCCCACGGCATCTCCTTTGTCTGTGTAACTGCAGGATTAACTTTTATCTGAGCGAATCCAGCAAGTTTTATCTTCCCCTTCCCTTTTTCCTGTTTCCCTTCCCCTCTCTGCCTGTTCCCTGTGTGAGATCAGCTTCCAGCCAGCTTCCCAGATTTCCAGACAACTTCCCTGATTTCCAGCCAGATTTCCAGCCAGCTTCCCAATTTTCAGCCAGATTTCCAGCCAGCTTCCCAGCTTTCCCTCCAGCTTTCTTGATATCCAGCCAGTTTCCAAGATTTTCAGCTGGCTTCCCAGATTTCCAGCCAGCTTCCTAGATTTCCAGCCAGATTTTCAATTTCCAGCCAGCTTCCCAGCTTTCCCTCCAGCTTCCTTGATTTCCAGCCAGTTTCCAAGATTTTCAGCTGGCTTCCCTGATTCCCAGCCAGCTTCACAATTTCCAGCCAGATTGCCAGCCAGCTTCCCAGATTTCCCTGTTTCAGGTCAGTTTTGGCTTTCTCATTGCTCTGTGTCTGCATCTCCCATTGTTTTGGTTGCACATCAAGAGCTGAGCGTTGCTGGCAGAGAAGGGGGGCCCCACCTCTCTTGAGATTTCAGATGCAATGAAAAAAGGAGCAGGGTTAGGGTTAAAGTTCTCTCCTGTCCACGTTGATGCTTGATTTCCCAAATCCAGGAGGAAAAGCCCTTCTTGTATAGGATTCCTCCAGGAATTCACTGTTTTCCTGTTTGAGAGAGGGGGGTCTTTCACCTCCCACATTTTTCTGAAAACAGCTTTCACTTATATACACGATACCTGGAAAAATAATATTTTGAAATAACCTCTCAAATGTCCCACATTTGGTGGAAAAGCTGCTGTTTTAATGCTTAAGCTCTGCAGGCTAAACTAGACTGGATAGTTTTTGTGTTGTTTTACCTTTGAGATGAGCCTGAGCGTGATGTCACTGTGAAACTCTGTGTGCATTTAGGAGAAGACAGAATTAAATGGCCTTTGACAGCCTGAAATTACCATTTTATGTGAGAAATGACTGTTGCAGATTTACTCCTCTTGTGGGTGAAAAGCCAAGTCTTAGATTAATGGAGAAGTTAGTGTGTATACACACTTGGTTTTTTAAAAACAGATATAAAATAATGAAATAAATAGTGTGTTTCTAAATAATATTTGTATATATAGATTCACCTTAATTTTCAGCCTTTATTCATTCTTTCTTTAATGATCATGCCCAAATACATGAAACAGTTGCATATTCAGAAGCAGCAGAAGCAGAAGTACTTCCAGGTTGGCTTCCAGAAGCTGCTGGATTAAGGAAGGGTTAACTCCTTGCAAAATGTTTGGAGCAACAATAGGTGGCAGCAATCAGATGATGTTTAGGACATTCAGCTCGAATAACTGAATTAAATTTACTGCACTGATTGGGGGTTTGCATGGTGATAAATATTGGGGTTGTGCAGAAGATAAGAGGGAAATGAAGAAATGTCAGTTCAAAGAAAGGAATAAATTTACTTAAAGTAGGATCTTTGCAAAGGGAAGGACAAGATTTTGCGAGTGTTCATCACATTTCAGAGGGGCCGGACTGTAACAGTGGCTGCTGAAGGTAGAAAAATCCTAGATTGATATCCCAGATTCCATATGATCACTGAGCAAAGTGGCTCTTTCTGTGCATTTTCAGATCAGGTGGATGAGCCTTTTTATGGGTTCTTTTTATTTAAAGCATTTGGCAACATGGCAATTAAAGGTTGCCATGATTTGCGGTGTTTCTTTTTATTTTATTTGTATGCTCAGAATGTTTTCCTTACGTTGCTTTCCCTGGAATTTCAAATTACAGTTCTGCATGTTTAAGCTGCTAATAAAACAGGATGGCTTGGCTTTTGTTTCGAGCCTGACCTATTTTTTTTTTTCCCATCTGTGTGAATGTCCCACATGTTTTAAATAATACAAGGCTGATGAGAAGATACAAGTGAAACCGGGCTACGTTTGCGTGAGGAGGCTTTAAAATGTGAATTAGGGAAGCACTGGGCTGATAATTTTTCACCAGCCACGAGCCCTCGCTGAGCAAATGTGTTTATTTTTGGACGGCGTGATGATAAATTCGGAATTTAGTTCCGAGCAATCTGAGTGGGGCTTATCCAGCTCGGAGCTCTTGTTACCTAACAGATCTGAAATGTCCAGAGTAAACATGGGCACTGGTTTGTTGTTGCTTATTAGGGGCTAAGGCCACAGTGTGGGAATGTTTGGGTTTTCTGGAAATGCAGGGAATTGCTGGAAATTGGGGTGATCCCCTGGGATGGGCGGGTCTGGGGAGGTGGCAGTTTGGGGCAGGAGCAGGGGGAATCCCTCTGTGCAGGGAAACCCCTTCCTGCCCTACAGGGAACCCTCCTGCCCTATAGGAACAGGGGGCATCCCTCTGTGCAGGGAACCCCTCCTGCCCTACAGGGAACCCTCCTGCCCTACAGGAACAGGGGGCATCCCTCTGTGCAGGGAAACCCCTTCCTGCCCTACAGGGAACCCTCCTGCCCTATAGGAACAGGGGGCATCCCTCTGTGCAGGGAACCCCTCCTGCCCTACAGGGAACCCTCCTGCCCTACAGGAACAGGGGGCATCCCTCTGTGCAGGGAAACCCCTTCCTGCCCTACAGGGAACCCTCCTGCCCTACAGGGAACCCCCTGCCCTAAGGAACAGGGGGCATCCCTCTGTGCAGGGAAGTGCCTTCCCTGCCCTACAGGGAACCCTCCTGCCCTATAGGAACAGGGGGCATCCCTCTTGCAGGGAACCCTCCTGCCCTACAGGGAACCTTCCTGCCCTATAGGAACAGGGGGCATCCCTCTGTGCAGGGAAGTGCCTTCCTGCCCTACAGGGAACCCTCCTGCCCTACAGGAACAGGGGGCATCCCTCGTGCAGGAAACCCCTTCCTGCCCTACAGGGAACCCTCCTGCCCTACAGGGAACCTTCCTGCCCTATAGGAACAGGGGGCATCCCTCTGTGCAGGGAAGTGCCTCCTGCCCTACAGGGAACCCTCCTGCCCTATAGGAACAGGGGGCATCCCTCTGTGCAGGGAACCCCTCCTGCCCTACAGGGAACCCTCCTGCCCTATAGGAACAGGGGGCATCCCCCTCTGCCAGGAGCCCCCCTGCCCTGCAGGGTTTTGTGTGCAGGATTTGTCCCCTCAGGCTGTTCCCTGTTGGGGTTCAGGGAATGGCAGCCTGTGCCCGTGTCCCAGTGCCACTGGCAGCTCTGACCTTGCTTTGGATCCTCCTGTGTGAGCTCTGGCTCATCAATCCAGCAGGGAGATTGAGGGATCTGTCATGGATTCCAGAATGGTTTGGGTTGGGAGAGCCTTAAAGCCCACCCAGTGCCATCTCCCACTGTCCCAGGCTGCTCCCAGCCCCAATGTCCAGCCTGGCCTTGGGCACTGCCAGGGATCCAGGGGCAGCCACAGCTTCTCTGGGCACCCTGTGCCAGGGCCTGCCCACCCTCCCAGGGAACAATTCCTGCCCAATATCCCATCTGTCAGGGTGACCCCATTCCCTGTGTCCTGTCCCTCCATCCCTTGTCCCAAATTCCCCTCCAGCTCTCCTGGATCCCCTTCAGGTCCTGCAAGGCCACAGTGAGGTCACCCCAGAGCTTCTCCTGTCCAGGCTGAACAATCCCAGCTCTCCCAGCCTTCCCTCCATCCCTCTGACCATCTCCATGCCCCTCCTTTGGGAGGTTGGTTTTGTTTTTTGGGTTTGCTCCTGGAATGGTGTGAGGGAGGCAGGAAGGACAAGGAGAAGGTGGGGCTGCACATTTGGGGATCAGGGGAGCATCTGAGGAGGAGCAGCTCCCACAACCTCCCTGGCAGCCTTCAAAGCAGCCAGAGCTCTGCTGCAGCCTCTCCCGGGGAGTGCTTCTAAAAATAAAGGCTGCTGGAGCTGGAACTGCACATCAGGAGGAAAAAAAAATAAAAAAATCAAAGTAGGCCGTGTGTATTCTTAAGCGTGTGTTTGAGTTAGGCTGGTTTTAGGTGTTTTTTTTTGATATCTGGGTATCCTATGGGTCTGGGAAGGGAGGGGAATAAACCCCTGAAAAGCAGAGTGAGATGGATTCCCCACGAGGTAAAGGGCTGCTGTGCATTTTGGGGTTGGCAGCTGAGGCTGCCTGCCCTGGGGGAAAGCTGAAACCCTGATTTCAGGGTAAAACGAGGAAAAAGCCAAATGCAGTGCTGGAAGAGCAAAATAGTGTCTTGAGGCTTGGTTCCTCCTCCAAGGGAGCCCAGGGGAGCCCGTCCTTTGGGCAGAGCAGGTGCCAGCTCTGAAAAGGGTCCCTGCAGAGAGGGTGAGCTTTAGCTCTTTGCTGTCATTCCACTAATGAATGGAATGAAAATATGAAAAGATTATTCATTATCTCCGTGAAAATAGAGAATGGGGCCACAGGCACGTTGGATCAGCTGAACACGAACCCATGTGCACAAACTCTTTTTTTTAAATTATTTTCTAGATAACAAAGGTGATGGTATTTGAGCACAGGACATGCTTGGACCAGAACAAATAAATGCTCTGGAGTTTGTTTATCCCAACAATAAACACAGATACCTCTCAGCTTTTCCCACTCTTTGGTTCTCTCCAGGGATTGTGTTTAGATGGAGGAATCTTTCCAAAGCTGCTCTTTGCCATAAGCCTAAAAGGAATGTGGGGGAAAATATAATAACAGCCCCAATAATAATTAATTACTTAATAATTATTAATAATTCATCTTTTATTAATAGTTATACATATCTATATTATATATTATAACTATCTAATATATCTATATTCAATTTCATATATTCTTATTGTGTATTTATCGAAGTGTATTCACAATATTTATATAGCTACATATTGTAATGTATTATATTATTTCAGCATCAATATAATTATTTATTAATATTAATACATTGGTTTATTTAGTCATTATAACAATTATAATTAATTATCTTTATTGTTCTGAGTTACTATTTCTATATAGTGTTATTGATTTAATATTTTTATTAAGTAATTTGTAATGCCCCAGTAATAATTAATTCCTGTTGCCAAAAAATTAGAAATGGGTACATTCTGAAACTTCTTTGTAGCTATCCTGTGGGAGGTCTGGTGGTTTCTGTGTTGCGGAAGCTGGGACGTGCTGTGGATCTTACTTGCCCACTACTAGGAATTTTTCCAGCAACTGGAATTTTCAGATCGCTGTTAATGGTTATTGATGGTTGATTTTGGAACATGATGTGTATGTGCCACTCTCTCTCTGTTGATTAGTAAAATCCCTTTTTTTTTTAATTTTCTCTCAGGTTTTTGAGAAAATGTGTTTGGAAAAGCTCTCCCTCCTTTCCTGTTACAAACATTTGGGGCACAGCTGAGAGAGAGAAATGTGCAAAGGTGACCACAGGCTGATTTGGACTTTCCAGCCTCCTTTTTGATGTGAAATCTCCCCTCAAACTGCAGCTTTTACAGAGCTGAAAACCTTCAGAAAGTCTGGTGCAAGTTTGCAAGCAGCCTTTCCATTTAATTGCTTGCTTTGGGATTTATTTATTTTTTAGTTCTGCAATCAAATAGGCAGAAAAACCCCGTTCACTGAGCAATGCTTTTTAAATGTGTTCTCGTGGCTTAGGCAGTTCCTCTGGACTGGATGGGTTTTTGTGGATTTTTGGACATTTTTTTGAGAGTTGCTGGCCGCTCACGTCACTGTAATTGAGACCATTCCTTACAAAGATTATCTTTGCCTCCCCCGGCTACATCTGCGGACTTTTCAGTTATTTTTGCATCTGGATTAGAGCAGGGAGAAAAAAAAATAAAATTAAACCTGATGAGGTTTTGGCTCCGTGGAGTCAAACCTAAATTTTGCACGGAGTCTGCTGTCACCTTTCCACACTCAGCATTGTAATTCCCTGTAATTCCCATGGATGTGGCTTTGTTCTTGTGTTAAACCTCAGGAATAACTCACCCTCAGACACCTTTTGTATGATCCAAGTTCCTTTTCCTGGACCATCAGGTGAGGTGTTACAGATGATTTTGGGTTTACCTGAGCCTGAGTTGGTTATTGATCACTTTGCTCTTCCTTAGGGCTTTAATTCCCTGCCCTGTCCACCTGTTCAGAGATACTCAAAGCACCATATTTTTTTTTTTTTGAAAGAGAGAGCCCTGATAAACTCTGTGGTGTGATTTAGGGAATGGGACAGGCTGGGTGAGAAATGAGGGGGGGGTTTCATCACCTTCATTATTTGGCTGATGAAACCCCTCGTGTTACAGCGATGGACTCAGCTGCTGCAAATTATTTAAAGTGTGAAGAACCTTATTTAAATGGATTAAAGCCATCTCTTCACCTGATTTTTTCAAAAGCACAAGGGATGTTCAGATAAGGCTTCCCAGCGTCAGCCCTGGTGCACCAGCAGTCTCCAGTTCTGTTCCCAAATCATCTTTCACAAACTCAGCTCTGCCAAAATGCAGAGGGGATGAGCGTGCACCTCTCTGTAAAGAAGGGTTTGTTGCTCTCTTCCCCTCGGATTTCTGCTTCAGGGAGAGCAGAGAGCCAGTGGAAATTTGGGGAAGGAGATTTCCTTCAGTGAGCTGTTTTTTGTGCAGGTTGCAGGTGGTTTGAGTGTCTCTCAGGCTGTTTTTTGGCTTTTTTGGCTACACCCGCTCCCTCTCTTGCTCAGCCTTAGGTTTGTCCATTGCTGCTGAAAATTCCTTTAGCTCCTGCAGTAATAAAAGGTTTCTTTCAGCTCTGAAATCACATCCTCTTGGGTTTTGATTCCTGCCTGTTACATTTTGAAAGCCAATTGCAGAAACTTTTTTTTTTTTTTCTTTCTGTAGAGGAACTTTTTGCAGTCTCGGTTCTTGCAGGATTCTGCAGGTGGCTGCAGAACAAGGAGGTGGTGCCTGGGTTTGTAAAGGACAAAAGAAATAGATTTATTGTCTCTTTCCATGACTGATTCTCCCTGGAACAGCAGGAGGTGTTTTTAGGAACGCTGACGGGAAACCCTTCCATCCATTCTGATTTAAGTCATTCTGGTTGCAAAACACCAGAATTCACATTTTCTAATGTGTGTCATGCTCAAAACCAACTTTAAAGCAGGAAAAAAAAATAGGAACTTTGAAATGACCGCTTGTTTTCGAGTGGCTGAGCTGCAGCTGGGATTTGTGCCCAGCTCTGTGGAAAAGATGGGTCATTTCCCCTAAGATGGAATTTAGCAAGAACTTAATTTTCTAGTCTGAAGGAAATTAATTCTTACCAAAACAAGGGGAATTTGCCTCAGATGTGGGGTTTATGGGGTCATGGAATGGTTTGGGAGAAAAGGAGCATTAAAGGCCATCCAGTCACAGGCAGGGACACCTCCCACTGTCCCAGGGTGCTCCAACCCCATCCAACCTGGCCTTGGACACTCATTATAATAATTAAATACTGACATTTCTTCAGTCTTGTAGCACTTTACAAGATGCTTTGCAGGCATTTCCCGAGGCATCCCATAATAAATGATACCTTTAGATGTCAGTGTGAGTCTGTTTGGCTGGTGCTGGTGCTGCAGGATCCCAGCCCCGTTTGTGTCTGCACACTCCAGAGAGGTGAACCCCATAAATGCTGCATCTGTGCCACTCCCAGGGAGGCATTCTGGGCTCAGTCTTGGAATTCTGGGAGAGGCCGTCCTCTTCAAACAGAATTCTTCCCAGTTTTTGCCCCTTGGTTCAGAATTCTGTGTGAATTTTCCATCCCTCTGTTGGTGACGGTCATAACGCTGCTTCAGGCGCTCAAACACCAGCAGGTATTCGGGAAATAAATTGACACATCACTGCTTTTTTTCTTCTTTTAAATCCTTAGGAGGTAGTAAAACACTTCGGTAATCCCACAGGGGAGGGGTCTGACAATTTCTTGTGAGCAGCTCAAAGTTTCTTAAGGAAAAAGTTTGGGTTTTGCATCTTGTAGGTGCTCAAAAACATGTGGTTTTGGGATTTTCAGGTGGTTCACTGGCCTGAACTGGGGTTGAGATGAATATTCACTTTAAGGGGTTTGGCTTTGTGTTTTTTAAGCCTGCATCAATCCTCTTGTGCTGCTGATCTCTGTGGGTTTATACCAGTGAGAGACGTTCTTATTGGGCTGATTTTAAATTAGTATTTGTTCTTTTCTCTCATGTTGCCTTTAGCCATAAATCTTACCTCCCCACTTTTTTTTTCTGTGTGTCATCTCTTGTGTTTTCCTGTAAAGTCCAATGTCAGGGTGCTGGGTGTTAATAACAGTTTGTGGGGTTTTTAAGTTCCATTTTTAGTGAGCACCTTTTAAGTAGTTTAGGGTTTTTTTAATGGGATTTGCGAGGCAGGTGAGTCTGGGCAGTGTTTTATGACATCGCTATTTCTGCTTTGGATTTTTTTTTTTAAATCTTTGTCACATTAGAGCAAACAGTCAACATCAATAAAAGCATAAACAATTTTCCAAAAAACAGTTCCTTGTGGCAGGAGGAAGGGTGAGTTTGGCTCTAGAATACAGAATTTGGTATGATGTACTGATAGCAAGGATTTTTTTTTTCCATCTGGTATTTTTTTTTCAGCCTCTGGTAGGTTGCAGCTGATCTGTCCATATCATTCAAGGAATCTTTATTTTATTTTCCCTCCCATCCACTGTGTCACATTTTGAGCGTTCGGATTTTCTAGCAGTGGCTTCGCTTCTTGCAAGCTGAAAAAGGAGACTGGAGAACCAGGTTTTTAAAGTTGGACACTCGGTTCTGCATCTAATTTATGAAAGCTGGTAAAATTATGGGTGAAGAGGGGCCCTTTGCAATCAGGTACAGCTTGTTTAATTGATCTGTGCTTCCAGAATGTGTGCTCTGCACGCTTGGCTGCATCTCTGGATCCTTTGGAAAAGTCCTGCTGGGAGGGACAGAATGCAGACCCGAGGAATGTGTAATAAAATCAAAGAAATAAACCAGACCAGGGACCCAGAACGTGTGATCCGTGTATGGATTGTGGGTGAGGTATTAAAATTGCACGCAGTTTTAATTTTATTTCGTTATTTTAGCCACCTCTGTTAGCGATGATGTTTTAGGTAGATCTGAATACCTGGCAAGGCAGCTGCTTAAAAAACCAGCAAAATTCCCTGTTTTTGGAAATGGAGTCGTTTACCAGCAGTCAGCTGTCAGAACCCTGCAGTGAGGCTGTGCTTGTGCAGTTTGGCTTGGAGGGAGGTTCTCCTTCCCTTTTTGGTGTCCCAGCCTGGCAGTCAGTGCTGATCACACAGCTAAACCCTGAGGGAGGTTTGGTGAGGACTCCTTGAGTCACTTGACCCTTCAGACCTGCAGCTTTGCTTTCCCAATATTCATTTTCCCATCATCACATGGCTGCAGCATTGGGAAGCATTGCCTTGGGTTTTGCCCATTTTCTTGAGAGCAACCCAAATAATGAGCAAGATACCAAAGGATGGGAGAGAAGCACTTTTTTTATGGGCTTTTTGAGTGCCCATAATTCCTGACCCAGGCCAAGGGGAGAAAACTGCTCATTGCATAACCCAGAACTGGATATTAAATACTATATTAAATATATTTGTTTTGATTTTGACAGTGACCAAAAGCCAAAGCACCCACATGTTTCAACCCCCCACCAGAAGGGAGAACAAAGCCCAATTAACACTAAAATTATGTTTAGATACATAATTGAGAGAAAGATACGTATATGCTCCAGAAAAGCAGGATCAAAAACTTAAGTTGCAAATAGATTTATTACTAAGGATACTAAAATACTACGTGGGGAGGGGAATAGAGATAGGAAAAATTTACAAGTAAAAGAGAAAAAAAAAACAAAAACCCAGACATTTTAAGACACCTGTTATCTTTCTGCAACTGTCTTTCCCAGGTCACCTTCATGCTTTCCATTTGCAAGGGGGCAGGGATGAAATTTAACATAGATCAAATACTCATTAGGTTGTTGTCCAGCACATAGGAGAGTTCTTCAGCTCCAGCTGTGGAAAGTTTTTTCCCAAGAACAGTCAGTGTATAATGCTGGTGGCATGGGATTTTTTTCTTTACCTCATGGGAGAAGGGAAACAGTCCTCCAAGGCTGAGTATGCTTCATTCTGAGGGCAAGGGCACTCTCTCAAATCTCCTGGCAAGAACACATTTCTTCTAAGCATCAACTTCAGACTGGGGGGGGGCACCTTTCCCCCTTTTGGCTTTGATCATGTCAGCCTCAAAGGCCAGGTTTTATCTTGGTGCAGGGCCTCTATTTTCTTACAGATCTCCCATTGAAGAAATAGTCCTTTTGAGAACAGTTTGTTTTCTTCATGTTTGGCTTTTTCTTTTTTTTAATTTTTTTTTTTTTTTTTTTCACATCTCCTCACGCTCCTCACCTCCTCCTCTGTCCTCCCTGGTGCAAGATAGATAATAACACACAAACTAAATGGCGGCTCATCTATCTTGTTTTGAATCTTCTTAAGTACAAGACCATGTCATAGAGAAACCTGTGCAATTGGCCCAGCCTGACCAGCAGCCTTCATATCAGACCCACAATGGATATAGATATAGAGAGATCTTTTGAGAGAGAGATCTTCCAGAACTTTCTGACAGGAGCCATCTTTGTGGTTTCTTGGTCCCGTCCCACTACCACCAAAAAACCAGACCAAGCAAAACCAGGATGATATAATAAAAAAAAAGTTCTGGCACATCCCCTTTGGTGTGTTTTAGATCACAAAAAGAAGAGGGAGAAATGAGGTAATTTATTTCTTCTGCCCATGTCCCCGTGTCAGCCCCCCTCTGTCACCCAGGCACGTATTTGAGCAGAAAAGAAGGAAGGAAAAAGAACAACACGGGTTCAGTTGTTGCTACTGTACAGCACAGGTGGGTTTTGCAAAATGTTAGCGAGAATTTATAATTTGTCTAATGGCTTGTTGGGTTTTGTAGCTGAGAGCCACACAGGGCATTGTTAGTTTGAGCTGGGAGGACAAACGACAGGACTTTCTAACCAGCTCTAGATTAAATCTATTATTAAGTTATTTTCACTGGAAAACAGTATATTGGTGATTTTTGTTTTGTTTTTGGTTTTGGTTTTTTTCCTCCTCATCATCACAAGGTAAGTGCTGTGAAAATCATTGACGTGTCAGACACTAAAACATCACAGATGCCACCAATTCACAGCTGTTTCAAGGGAGAAAACAAGAGAAGGAGCCAAATTGTAGAATTCTTAAAATTAGGTGTCTTGCACATTGATCCTGCAAAATGAATTAAAAAATTGCTGGTTTTGTTCAGTTTCTCAGCTGATCTTTCTATAAATGTGTTTGCACCGAGGCTGACCCCAGCAGGCAGCAAAAGGGGAGAGGGATGGAAGTTTCCTTGTTGGGAGCAGATGGTTTGGTTTAGGAGGTGTTTCCCAACTCTGTGACGTACAGAGCTGGGGTTCACTGCTGCTCCACACTCCCACTCTGCGGGGAAAACTGCGCTCGGGATTTTCATAAAAAAACAGAGAAAGCGTCTGCGAGGAGGTGGGGATTAATTCTGTTGAGCCGAGGGTAAACATGACTTTTTGCTGAAGAAAATTAACTTTTGTGTGGTGGGAAAAGCTGTACGGTTCTTGAGCGTGCTGCTCTGTGTGAGAGGGGCGATTTCTGGGCGTGGAATAAGGAATGCTGTGTGTTCATCAGGAAATTCACTGATGGTGAGGTGGGAGTGCTCCGAGAGGCAGAGTGACAGAAACTGGTCCAAGCACAGTGTGTCCTGTGTGCATGGACAGAAAATGTGTCCTTGAATGAAGATTTCCCTCCTTTTCCCTCCTTTTCCCTTTCTTTTTTTTCCCTTCTCCTTTTCCCTCCTTTCCCCTCCTTTTTCCTTTCTCTTTTTCCTTTCTCTTTTTCCTTTTTCTTTTCTTTTTCCTTTTTCTTTTCTTTTTTCTTTCTTCCTCTTTTTTTTTTTTTTTTTTTTTCTTCTCCTTATTCTCTTCTCCCTTTTCTTTTTCTTTTTTTTTTCCTTTTTCTTTTTCCTTTCTCCTTTTTCCTCCTCCTCTTTTTCCCCTCTTTCCCTCCTTCTTTTCCTCCTTCTTTCCTCCTTCTTTTCCTCCTTCTTTTCCTCCTTCTTTCCCCCCTTCTTTTTCCTCCTTCTTTTTCTTTTCCTTTTTCTTTTCCTCCTTCTCTTCCCTCTTCTTTCCCTCTTTCCTTCCTTTCCTTCCTTTCCCTTTCCTCTCCTCTCTTTTTCTTTTCCTTTTTCTTTCCTTTTCCTT
Organism: Malurus cyaneus samueli; assembly: GCA_009741485.1. Lineage (NCBI taxonomy): Eukaryota > Metazoa > Chordata > Aves > Passeriformes > Maluridae > Malurus > Malurus cyaneus. The sequence continues at coordinate 37,574 of VKON01000121.1, forward strand.
TTTCTTTTCTTTTTCTTTCTTTTTTTCCTCTTTTCCTTTTTCCCCTTCTTTCCCTTCTTTCTCTCCTTCCTCCTTCTTCCTCCTTCTTTTCTCCTTCTTTCCTCTTCTCCTCTCTCCTCTTCCTCTTCTTTTCCTCCTTCTTTTCCCTTCCTTTCCTTTCTTTCCTTCTTTTCCCTTCTTTCCTTCCCTTCCTTCCTTTTCTTTCCTCTTCTTCTTTCTTTTTTTCCTTTCTCTTTTCTTTTTCCCTTTTTCTTCTTTTTTTTTTTTTTTTTTTTTTTTTTTTTTTTTTTTTTTTTTTTTTTTTTTTTTTTTTTTTTTTTTTTTTTTTTTTTTTTTTTTGTTTTCCTTTTTTCTTCTTTTCCTCCTTCTTTCCCCTCTTTTCCCCTTCTTCTCTCTTCTTCCTTCTCTCCTTCCCTCCTCTTTCCTCCTCTCTTCTTTTCCCCTTTTCTTTTCCCCTTCTTTTCTCCTTTCCCCTTCTTTTTCTTTTCCCCCTTCTTCTTTTCCTCCTTCTTCCCTTTCTTCTCCTTCCTTCTTCCTCCTCTTTCCCTCCTTCTTTTCCTCCTTCTTTTCCTCCTTCTTTTTTTTCCCTTCCTTCTTTTTTTCCTCCTTCTTTTTCCTCCCTTCTCTTCTCTCTTTTCCTATTTTCTCCCTCTTTTCTTTTCTTTTCCCTTCTTCTTTCCCTTCTTCTTTTCCCTCTCTATCCACCCTTGCTTTCTTCCACCCTTTACACTTGACTCTTTTTTGTGCGGCCCCCTTCTCTCCCATTCTTCTTTTCCCTTCTTCTTTTCCCTTCTTCTTTTTCCTCCTTCTTTTCCTCCTTCTTTTCCTCCTTCTTTTCCTCCTTCTTTTCCCTTCTTTCCCCTTCTTTTCCCTTTTTCCTCACTGGCTTTTTTCTTCTGCCACGGGATCTTTGACTTCATTGTGCTGGTGATAAACTGCAGCTTCAGGCTCTGATCACATCCAAGCGCTGCATCCCTTGGTGCCGTTGCAACATTTCATTTTTTAAATCGATGCTTTCAAAGCTGTTCATGTTTCCCTTTCTAATATTTGCACACGTGGCAGGGCTGATACAAAAAGGGAAGAACAAACATTTCAAATGTGAACCTTGGGACCCTGGGGGCTTTTCCATGGGGACAATTTCAACCTGTGGCACAGGGTTTGTCACGCACCCGAGTTCCACTTGATAAATCCAGGCATTTTCAGATTTATCCCATTCAGATTTATCCCATGCAGGTGCAAAAGGGAATTCACTCAGCCACGACCATCTCACACTCATGTGTTTTTCTGTAGATTTCTCTTTTTGGGAAAGCAGAGCCTTGCCCTGGTCTCTCCAGCTCGTGTAGGGCAGGGTGATGCTTGGCAGCCCCTCTTGAGCCAGAGAATTCCCCCTGGAAGCAAACAGAGCTCCAGTCTCATTCCAAACAGGGGATTTTGCCCCTTCCTGAGCAGTTTGGGCTCTCTCCATTAAGACAGAAGCCTTTGTTGTGCTGAGTCCCTCAGCACCAGGCAGCTCCACAGGAGTTGATCAGCTCTGCTTCCAGTTCCAGTTCTGACTTTGAACTTCTCCCTTGCATTCGCTTCTCTCTGTTTTATGTAGGATTGGGGTTTTTTTTGGGTTTGTTTTGGGTTTTTTAGGCCAGGCTTGCAGTGTGGGTGAGCAGGCAGCGTTTCCTGGGCTCCTTCACCCCTTGGGACAAAGGGAAGTGGAAGGAAATGCTCAGCTTTCCCCAAGGGGATGAGTAAATTGAGTAAAAACCACAAATTGTGATTTTTGAAGTGCCTCTTTCCCTGTCTGAGTGCTTGGGAGTGCAGCTGGTTGGGACACGTTTGTTACCGCTTTATAATATTTCATGTTTATTTCGTGTTACAGCTTTATAATATTGTGTGTTTATTACATTACAACTTTATAATATTGCATGTTTGTTACATGCTACCGCATTATAATGACATATTTATTACATATTACAACTTTATGACATGTTTATTACATTTTATAGCTTTATAATATTGCATGTTTATTGTATGTTACAGCTGTATAATGTGGCATGTTGATTACGTGTTACAGCTTTATAATATTGCATGTTTCAGCTGTATATTATGTGTTTATTACATGTTACAAGTTTAAAATATTGCATGTTTATTGCATGTTACAGCTTTAGAATATTGTATATTTTTTATGTGTTACAGCTTTATAATACTACATGTTTATTACATATTACAGCTGTTTAATATTACATGTTTATTACACGTCAGAGCTTTATAATAATGCATATTTATTATGTGTTACAGCTATTTAAAATTGATGTTTTTATGGTCGTCACAGCTTTATAAAATTTACTATTTATTATTACTTATATATATTATTATTATTATATTATTATTAATTATACATTATTATTATTATTAATGTTTATTGCATGTTACAGCTTTATAATATTGCATGTTTAGCTTAAAATCTATGCTTGGGGAGAGTCTTTTTTCCCCTATTACGTTATTAGTGGGGTTTAATTAGAATTCAAAAATTAATTTTAAATTGAGTGCCTTGATTTTGCATCAAGGTGAAATTGGTAGGAGACAACGCTGACTAACTATGAATTCTGGGTTTGGGTAATTATCTTGTGAGAAATGTGGGAAATGAGAAAAAAAGAAAACCAGCTCCAATACAATTCAGGAACTATCCACGCAAATAAAAAAAAAAAAAAAGTCCCAACAGAAAGAAAAAGAGGAAATAAAATATGGAACCCCTGAATTCAGGAATGGAAGGAAGAAGTGAGAAACAGTCAGCAGGAAAAATGTTGATTATTAAAATTGATGGAAAATTTGAGCATCTGAAAAAAAACCCAGAAGGATTCGCAATTGCTGGGTGTTTACAAGAAAATCTTGTCTTCTCGGAACCCTGATGGAGTGGGGGGTAAAGGAGGCCTGGAAAAGTGTGTAAAACCTCTAAATTCACTTTGGAAATGGTGCTGAAAGGCAAAAGAATGGAAGAGATGAGTTTGACAGACCTGATGAGAATAGTAAGGGGAGAAATAAATGCAGCTGAAGGTGGGGATAAAAAAAAAGTTGTGGTTGTTTTTTTTCTTTTCTAGGATTTTTTTGGGGGGGTGGTGTTTTCTTTTTGTTTGTTTTTTTTCTTTTTTTTTTTTGTTTTTGGCTTTTTTCTTTGTTTCTTTGTTTGTTTTTCTTTTTCCCCTTTTTCCTTCTTTTTCCTTCTCTTTCCTTTTCTTTCCCCTTTTTCCCCTTTTTCCCTTTTCCCCTTTTTTTCTATTTCCTTTTTTCCCCTTTGTTTCCTTTTTCCCCTTTTTCCCCTTTCCCCCCCTTTTTTCTTCTCCTTTTTTCTTTTTTCCCCTTTTTCCCCCCCCCCCTTCCCCCTCTTTTCCTTTTTTGCCTTTTACATTTTTCCCTTTGTTTCTTTCTTTCTTTTCTCCATTTTTTCTCTTCTTTTTCCTTTTTCCCCTTTTCCCCCTTTTCCCCTTTTCCCCTTTTTTTTTTCCCTTTTTTTCTTTTTTCCTTTTTCCCCCTTTTCCCCCCTTCCCTCTTTTCCTTTTTTGCCTTTTCCATTTTCCTTGTTTCTTTCTTTCTTTCTCATTTTTCCTCTTTTTTCCTTTTCCCTTCCCCTTTCTCCTTTTTTCTTATTTTCCCCTTCCTCCTTTTCCTTTTTCTCTCTTTTTTTTTTTCCTTTTTCTCCTTTCATTTTTCCTTTTTTCCTTTGTCCTTTTTCCTTTTCCTTTTTCCCTTTTTTCCTTTTTTCTTCCTTTTTTCTTTTCTCTTTTTCCTTTTTCCTTTTTTCTCCTTTTTTCCCCTTTTTTTCCTTTTTTTCCCCCTTTCTTCCCTTTTTTCCCTTTTTTCCCTTTTCCCCTTTTTTTCCTTTTTCCCCCCATTTTCCTCTCAGCAGCAGTACCAGCCATGTACCCTGAAATGATCAAAGGCACAGCCACAGTTATTTAAGATCTCTCCTTGTCTGAGCAGATTTAGCACTTCTTCCTTCTTGGCACAGCTCTAAATCTTCCCTAGAAAGCCACCTCAGAGTAAATTAAAAAAAAGTTAATTTAGTAACTCTGACAAAGGTGGTACAGCTGTGAGCTGGTTGGAAAAAATTAGAGACTTTTCATCAAACAGGCCCAAAGTTAAATTCTCAGACCCTGACCACTAAAACTTTTAATTTTTTTTTTTTTTTTTTTTTTTTTTCTGTATAATAGCTGCTGTTCTTTGAGATGCCTGTGCCAAGATCCTGCCAGGAGCACTTATCTGTCCTCAGCAGCAAACAAAAAGTGGAGGCGGAAAGGTGAAATTAAAAAAATAATAAAAATTTATGTATTGTTCAGTCAAGCTAGATTAATAGTGGTGCACACAAGCCACACTTCCTCGTGGGTTATATCAGTTCTTTGTATTTTTGCATGATCTAAAAATGTCTTTCCTTGCCTTTTTTTTTTGTTTTTTTTTTTTTTCTTCCGTTTGGGGAAATGGGATGGGCATTCCCTTTTGTGGGAACAGCTGGTACCAAAACCGCTTCATTTGCTCTATAAAATGTTCATTGGGGCGGTTCAGACTGAGTTTCAGCACTCAGATGAGGAATTTCTTTTTTTTTTCTCAAAGGTGGTGATTTTCAGTGATCTCTGAGGAAGCCTTAAATGAAATGGGGTTTGGAGTGCCTGGAAAATTGAAATTTTGCTGTTAACGAGCCTCTTTAGCAGATGAGAGGTTCTGTAATTCCCTTTTTCCTTTCAGTACTCTGACTATTTACTGGAAGGCTTCTAGTGGAATAAAAACCTTCTGCTGAGCTGTCATCACAAATGTTTCTTTTTTTTTAAATTTTTTTTAAAATTAGGAATCCTGCTAATCAGACCTTCTAATCAGGCCTCCTACCTCTGGTTGTATTTTTGGGAGAATTTTGGGGGTGATTTGTGTGTTAATTTCTGTTCCAGCTCACCCCACCTCAGTTTCCCTCTGCGGGGCTGCAGATCCTGAGTCTTCGATTGTTTTGGGGTGAGAAAGGTTTGGAGAGGTTCATTCTGTGATTTGGGATTTCCTCCCAGTTTTTTAGAAGGATGGGGAGAATCTGGTGTGTTCCTGTGCACGGCCGTCGCATTGGTGGATTGAGAGTTCTGGAAATTAGGCAAAAACAGTTTCTGGGGTTTTTTTTCTTTTCTTTTCTTTTCTTTTCTTTTCTTTTTCTTTTTTTCTTTCTTTCTTTTTTCTTTTCTTTTCTTTTCTTTTCTTTTCTTTTCTTTCTTTTCTTTTTTTTCTTTCTTTTCTTTCTTTTTCTTTTCTTTCTTTCTCTCCTTCCTTTCTTTCCTTTCTTCCTTTCCTTTTCCTTTCCTTTTCCTTTCCTTTCCTTTCCTTCCTTCCTTTCCTTTCTTTCCTTTCCTTTCCTTTCCTTTCCTTTCCTTTCCTTTCCTTTTCCTTTCCTTTCCTTTCCTTCCTTCCTTCTTCCTTTCCTTCCTCCTCCTTCCCTTCCCTTCCCTTCCCTTCCCTTCCCTTCCTCCTTCCTTCCCTTACTCCTCCCTTCCCTTCCTCTTCCTTCCTTTCCTTCCTTCCTTCCCTTCTCCCTTCTTTTTTTTTCCTTTTTTTTTTTTTTTTTCTTTTTTTTTTTTTTTTTTTCTTTTTTTTTCTTTTCTTTTTCTTCTTTTTTCTCTTTTTTTTGTTTGTTTGTGGTTTTCTTTTTGGTTTTTTTGGAGGTTTTTTCCCCTTTATTGTTGTTTTTGTTTTGTTTGTTGTTGTTTGGTTTGTTTAGATTTTTTTGCCCCCCTTTTTTTGTTTTGTTTCTTTTCTTTTTTTTTCTTTTATTCAGGGTCTTACTGCCCAAAACCCCAAAAATGCCTCCTGCAAAGTCTTTTCTGATTGCAACTAGCATCGTGCTGCTGTTCATAATTTATAGGGAACAGCAAGGGCAAATCCCATCCACTTTTTGCTAAATTTTATTCCACCAATCCCAATATTTGGAGCATGGTGGAAGTAATTCATTATTTTTTTTAGTTTGTGTTTTGATTTGGGAACTAATACTACTTTTTTGGGGGATTTTGGCAATTGACAGGGTGGAGATCAATCAAAGGTTGGATCTGATTTTGGAGGCCTTTTCCAACCTAAATGATTCCGTGATTCTCAGTTTGTGTTACCAGTTGATGTGAAATATGAAATAGTTGAGGCTGTTTTACCCCTGATATCCCTCAGGTAACTGCACAATGCGTGGAAAATATAAAATCAGGGTAATAAAATAAAATAGAAATAAAATAGAAATAAAAAGAAATAAAAGAAAAAATGTTAAATAAATAAATAAATGAAATATAAATCAGTATTATTTACAGCCACTCCAGTGCTTCTGGTACCTTTTTTATATTATTAATCATGAGGAGAAGGTGGCTTGAGGTGACAGGGGGTGACTCTGGTGACCTCTCCAGCCTGGCTCTGTAGGGAGCTGCACCACTGGGTATTTCTCACAATGGTTTTATAAAATTCTGCTGATATTTTGTTTTCCTTTCTGGGGTTTAAAACCTTGAATTTGGCTATGGAGGTTTTCCCCAAAAATCCCAGGCAGGTGCAGCCAGTGGAACAGAGGGACATAACAAACTGCATTTATTTTAATTTATTTTCAATTAATTAATTTAATTTAGTTTATTTTAAACAGAGGCTCCTCTGCTTGCAGGAGCTTTTTTCCAAAAATCTGGAATTTCTTATTCAACAAGAGCAGGGCCCCAAATCTGCTGCAGGGGCTGTGCAGATTGTAAAACTCATCACAACTTCCCCACAAAGCAGTCGGGCCATTTCTGGGTATTTTGGATGAAATGGGAGAAAAATAATTATGCAGAATTTGAATGTCAGCGGGGTTTTATTTTCATTTTCTCTTTATGAGGCACAGATCTGTGTTTTGGGGAGGATTTGCATCGTTCTTGTGCTCAGCCTCTCTCCAGGCAACCTCCAGGTTATTTTTATGAAATAAAAAAGGTATCCAGAAGCATTGGAATGCCTGTAAATTGCACTGATTTTATATTTCATTTATTATTATTTTTTTTTATTTAATTATTTATTTATTTATTTTCTATTTATTTTTCTATTATTGCTATTTAATTATTTATATTTTTATTTACCCTGATTTTATATTTTCCACACATTGTGCAGTTACCTGAGGGATATCAGGGGTAAAACAGCCTCAACTATTTCATACTTTCAAATCAAACTGATAACCCAAACTGCATGAGAATCATTGTTGGAAAAGGCCTCCAAAATCAGATCCACCTTTGATTGATCTCCACCCTGTCAATTGCCAAATTCCCAAAAAGTAGGATTAGTTCCGAAATCAAACACAAAATAAAAAAAAATAATTAATAAATCACTTCTAGAGTGCTCCAAATATTGGGATTGGTGGAATAAAATTTAGGAAGGAGTGGATGGGATTTGCCCTTGCTGTTGCCCATAAATTATGAAAAGCAGCACGAAGCCAATTACAATCAGAAAAGACTTTGCAGGAGATATTTTGGGGTTCTTGGGCATGTTCTGCTGGAGGAAGTTTGCAGTTCGTGGGAATCGCAGGCTTATTGGATAAAAAGTGGGAGGCTGCTCAGTGTTTTCATTTGTACTTCTCAATTCCCCAAGATTTGGAATTTGTTTTGAAATTTGGATTTTTTTTTTTTTTTTGAATTTGTAAAAATTTTTTTAGATTTTTTAAAAAAATTTTAGTTTTTTTTTTATATTTAATTGGTTTCAATTTTTACAATTATTTGGATTTTTAATTTTTGTGGAACTTTATGAAATTTTCATGGTATTTTTACTGATTTTAATTTTTCTATTTTTTTTCTGGATTTTTAATTTTCTCACATTTAAAAATTTATTTGGATTTTTTTTAATTTTGGGGTTTTTTTTAATAGTTTTTGTTTTTGTGTGAATTTTTGTGGAATTTTTGTGGAATTTTTGTGGAATTATTTAAAATTTTTTTTTTAATTTTTTTGATTTTGGGGAATTTTTATTTTTAATTTTTTTGGGAAGTTTGGGAATTTTTGGGAATTCTTTGGGAATTTTTTTTTATGCAGTTTTTTATCTGTGAAATGCCCTGTTTAAATGTTCATTAATGTTCCTTTTCTGGAGCCCTGTTGGATAACATGAGCATGTTTGGTTCCATCTGTTTTCATGAGTGACTTCGATCCTCTCTACACTTTTCCACCATTCCTGTAATTTTCCACTGGTGCTAACTGTACCAGTCAGATTTCTTTCTAATTTCAGAATTCTTTTCAGGAGAAACACATGAGGAGACCTTCTTTATCTGTTGATCTTGTGGGAGTTGGAAGAGAATAGAATAAAACCAGGATTTTCTGAAAAAAAAAAAAAAAAAAAATTTCTGAAAAGAAAACAACAGCATTTTCAGGCCAGGCAGATTTATTTTATTTGTTATTAAAATTTAACCAAGTGTTTTGAGTGGCCTGGCAGGTCACTGAGCCACTTGGCCACCTCCACTCTGGCAAATCCACGGAGAATTCAGAGATGGGAAGCAAACTGGGACCAGTTCAGTGCTCAGCCAGGGTTATTTTTTCATTTCTGTTCCCATTTCACGCGGCAAAATTTGTCAGTGACACGGGGAGATCTGCAATGCTCTTAAATAGGGATTAAAGGTGTTTCCATGCCAGACTTTTGGGGGGAAATTAATGAATGGAAAACAAAAATCTCGTGGCTGATGGAGGAGAGATGAAAATCGCTGCGTTTTCGCCGTAAATCCGAATTGTTTGATCCTTGCTCCGCGCCTCTCACTGTGTCATCTGCTGAATGCCGTGAATTAAATATAGCACGTTCATTGAAACCACCCACAAACTGTCCTTCCTCCCTATCTCGGCCCAGCCAGCTTTAAAAATAAAGTGCTGTGTGCTTTTATTTCCCACATCCTGCTCCGCGTGACACTTCCAAGGATGGAGCCGAGGCGAGCGCGGAGCTCCAGAAATCAGATCACAGATTAGGAAGCCCCCAGGGACCACTGTGACCAGACAAACCCTGCAGGACATGGGGCTGCTTTAACTGGGACCAATCTCAAAGAAATCTTGGCACAAACCCTTCCAGTGATGGATGAGCCACAGGATGCTTGGTGGGTTGGAGTGGGGGTTGACTGATTTAAGCCAAGCGCAATTTTTCATGGAAAATTTAAAATCAGGGCTTTAGTGTAATTTGCAGCTCCTCCAGCGCTTCTGGATACCTTTTTTATTTATCAACCTTGTGGTTTTTCATCTTTTTGGAAGGGCAAGAAGCCTTCCTTTGCTTCTCTCTGATTGATTTATCTCTCTTTCCCGTTAAATCCTGCCTTGGAAGGAGCCTGGATTCAGCTGGCCACTAGATCTTACCAGGCTTGTGTCAATGCTCTGTCAAATGTTTGTTTCCCAGCCTGATGCAAGCCCTGGGGGATTCAGTTGTCCCTTGACCTTTTCTGCGTGGGCTGGACAGAGCAGAGTCTGAGACCTTTTCATCTGCAGCCGTGGTTTCCAAACCTCCTCGTCCGCTCCGTGCCTGTGGCAACGCTGCTTTGCTTTTTTCTTTTCCAGATTTTTCTGGATAAAAATCTTGGAATCCTGGATTTAAATCTTATCTGCTTTGAATGGCTGCTTTTCTTGCCATAATCTACCTGCACATTCGTGGTGGGGTTTTTTTGGGGGGGAAAACCAAGTACAAAAAGTGGTAATGGGGGCATTTGTAGGGTTTTAGGCGAGGCTGTGCCAACGTTGCGCCCTAAAAAAAAAACCCAAAGAAAACACCTTTTTAATTTGGAGAACCCTCATCTTCCTCCTCCTCCCAGCACTGCTTAGAGCTCAGAAGCCCCTTTGCCCCTGCAGAGGATGTGGCTGGAATACCAGGCAGGATCTTCCCACAGCTTCCCCAGGGACAGGCCAGCGCTTTCACAATCCCATAATGGACTGGGAAAGGATCCTGATGGCCTGGGGAGGAGGAACTGTGGGATTAAACCTGGACACGTGGTGCACACGCTGGAATGAGGGCTGGGGAAGGCTGGCAGGCTCTGTGCTCTGGGAACATTCCTGCTTTACACACAGATCCTGAATTTCTTGCGTAGAAGGCTGCTGAGGTTGTTGTGCATTTACCAGACTCTCTCAGTCTGATTTATTTTACCATCATTTTGCAAATTATTGTCATAAAGCATCACTTTTCCAGAAGCCTCCATTTTTTTTTTCTTTTTTTAATGAGCAGGTGATTCCCTGGTTTACTTTGGGTAAAACTTTAACAGCTCTGAAGCTGTGGGCAGAAATTACTTCGGTGAGGGCAGGATTTTACACTTTCTGGAAAATTATTAAGTATTGCTCACACGTGCTCAATTCTTCATGATCTGTGCTGAAGCTGAATCTACTCTAAGCTGAATTAAAACTCGGCCCTGAAAGCTGGGTTTAAAGGTCCTTTTTTTTTTGGTTTTACACTTGGTGAAAATTATGAAATATCACAGCCATGGGGAGCTCTGTTCCTCGCGATCCACGCCGCAGATTTGAGCCGAAGCAGAACTAAATCCCAGCCCTGAAAATCTGGTTAAACCAGACTTTTAACGGTCTTTTGAAGACCTTTTAAGGTCCTTTTTTGATTTTCCAGGCAGGGTYTGTGCAGGTCAAAGGTTTCCCTGCTCCATCAGGGCCAGCGGGTGCTGCTCCCTTTTTGCTGGGGCGATTTGCATCGTTCTTGTGCTCAGCCTCTCTCCAGGCAACCTCCAGGTTATTTTTATGAAATAAAAAAGGTATCCAGAAGCATTGGAATGCCTGTAAATTGCACTGATTTTATTATTCATTTATTTATTTATATTTTTATTTATTTAATTATTTATATTTTATTTCTATTTTATTTCTATTATTGCTATTTTAATTATTTATATTTATTTACCCTGATTTATATTTTCCACACATTGTGCAGTTACCTGAGGGATATCAGGGGTAAAACAGCCTCAACTATTTCATACTTTCAAATCAACTGATAACCCAAACTGAGAATCATGGAATCATTCCCGTTGGAAAAGGCCTCCAAAATCAGATCCAACCTTTGATTGATCTCCACCCTGTCAATTGCCAAAATTCCCAAAAATAGGATTAGTTCCGAAATCAAAACACAAAATAAAAAAAAATAATTAATAAATCACTTCTAGAGTGCTCCAAATATTGGGATTGGTGGAATAAAATTTAGGAAGGAGTGGATGGGATTTGCCCTTGCTGTTGCCCATAAATTATGAAAAGCAGCACGAAGCCAATTACAATCAGAAAAGACTTTGCAGGAGATATTTTGGGGTTCTTGGGCATGTTCTGCTGGAGGAAGTTTGCAGTTCGTGGGAATCGCAGGCTTATTGGATAAAAAGTGGGAGGCTGCTCAGTGTTTTCATTTGTACTTCTCAATTCCCCAAGATTTGGAATTTGTTTGAAATTTTTTGGATTTTTTTTTTGAATTTGTATAATTTTTTAGATTTTTTAAAAAAATTTTTTTTTTTTTTATATTTCATTTTAATTTGGTTTCAATTTTTACAATTATTTGGATTTTTTTTTAATTTTTGTGGAACTTTTATGAAATTTTCATGGAATTTTAAATTTTTCTGGATTTTTTAATTTTCTCACATTTAAAAATTTATTGGATTTTTTTTAATTTTGGGGTTTTTTTTTAATAGTTTTTGGTTTTTTGTGGAATTTTTGTGGAATTTTTGTGGAATTTTTGTGGAATTTTTGTGGAATTTGTTGGGATTTAAATTTTTTTTATTTTCAGATTTTTGGGGAATTTTTAAATTTTTTAATTTTTGGGAAGTTTTGGGGAATTTTTTGGGAATTCTTTGGGAAATTTTTTTTCCATGCAGTTTTTATCTGTGAAATGCCCTGTTTAAATGTTCATTAATGTTCCTTTTCTGGAGCCCCGTTGGATAAACATGAGCGAATGTTTGGTTCCATCTGTTTTCATGAGTGACTTCGATCCTCTCTACACTTTTCCACCATTCCTGTAATTTTCCACTGGTGCTAACTGTACCAGTCAGATTTCTTTCTAATTTCAGAATTCTTTTCAGGGAAACACATGAGGAGACCTTCTTTTATCTGTTGATCTTGTGGGGAGTTGGAGAGAGAATAGAATAAACCAGATTTTTTCTTGAGTCTTTTCTGATTGCAACTAGCATCGTGCTGCTGTTCATAATTTATAGGGAACAGCAAGGGCAAATCCCATCCACTTTTTGCTAAATTTTATTCCACCAATCCCAATATTTGGAGCACTCTAGAAGTGATTTATTAATTATTTTTTTTTATTTTGTGTTTTGATTTCGGAACTAATCCTACTTTTTTTTGGGAATTTTGGCAATTGACAGGGTGGAGATCAATCAAAGGTTGGATCTGATTTTGGAGGCCTTTTCCAACTGGAATGATTCCGTGATTCTCAGTTTGTGTTACCAGTTGATGTGAAATATGAAATAGTTGAGGCTGTTTTACCCCTGATATCCCTCAGGTAACTGCACAATGCGTGGAAAATATAAAATCAGGGTAAATAAAATAAAATAGAAATAAAATAGAAATAAAATAGAAATAAAATAGAAATAGTTAAATAAAATAAATAAATGAAATATAAAATCAGTATTATTTACAGCCACTCCAGTGCTTCTGGATACCTTTTTTATTTATTAATCATGAGGAGAAGGTGGCTTGGAGGTGACAGGGGGTGACCTGGTGACCTCTCCAGCCTGGCTCTGTAGGGAGCTGCACCACTGGGTATTTCTCACAATGGTTTTATAAAATTCTGCTGATATTTTGTTTTCCTTTCTGGGGTTTAAAACCTTGAATTTGGGCTATGGAGGTTTTCCCCAAAAATCCCAGGCAGGTGCAGCCAGTGGAACAGAGGGACATAACAAACTGCATTTATTTTAATTTATTTTCAATTAATTTAATTTAATTTAGTTTATTTTAAACAGAGGCTCCTCTGCTTGCAGGAGCTTTTTTCCAAAAATCTGGAATTTCTTATTCAACAAGAGCAGGGCCCCAAATCTGCTGCAGGGGCTGTGCAGATTGTAAAACTCATCACAACTTCCCCACAAAGCAGTCGGGCCATTTCTGGGTATTTTGGATGAAATGGGAGAAAAATAATTATGCAGAATTTGAATGTCAGCGGGGTTTTATTTTCATTTTCTCTTTATGAGGCACAGATCTGTGTTTTGGGGAGCCCCTTTTCCTCTCAGCAGCAGTGCCAGCCATGTACCCTGAAATGATCAAGGCACAGCCACAGTTATTTAGATCCCTCCTGTCTGAGCAGATTTAGCATTCTTCCTTCTTGGCACAGCTCTAAATCTTCCCTAAAAGCCACTCAGAGTAAATAAAAAAAAGTTAATTTAGTAACTCTGACAAAGGTGGTACAGCTGTGAGCTGGTTGGAAAAAATTAGGAACTTTTCAATCAAACGGCCCAAAGTAATTCTCAGACCCTGAGCCATCTAAACTTTTTTTTTTTTTTTTTTTTTTTTTTTTTTCTGTTATAATAGCTGCTGTTCTTTGAGATGCCGTGCCAAATCCTGCCAGGAGCACTTATCTGTCCTCAGCAGCAAACAAAAAGTGGAGGCGGAAGAGTGAAATTAAAAAAAAATAATAAAAATTTATGTATTGTTCAGTCAAGCTAGATTAATAGTGGTGCACAAAGCCACACTTCCTCGTGGGTTATATCAGTTCTTTGTATTTTTGCATGATCTAAAAATGTCTTTCCTTGCCTTTTTTTTTTTGTTTTTTTTTTTTTTTCTTCCCGTTTTGGGGAAATGGGATGGGCATTCCCTTTCTGTGGGAACAGCTGGTACCAAAACCGCTTCATTTTGCTCTATAAAAATGTTCATTTTGGGGCGGTGCAGACTGAGTTTCAGCACTCAGATGAGGAATTTCTTTTTTTTTTTCTCAAAGGTGGTGATATTTCAGTGATCTCTGAGGAGCCTTAAATGAAATGGGGGTTTGGGAGTGCCTGGAAAATTGAAATTTTGCTGTTAACGAGCCTCTTTAGCAGATGAGAGGTTCTGTGAATTCCCTTTTTCCTTTCGTACTCTGACTATTTACTGGAAGGCTTCTAGTGGAATAAAAACCTTCTGCTGAGCTGTCATCAACAATGTTCTTTTTTTTTTTAATTTTTTTTTTAAATTAGGAATCCTGCTAATTCAGACCCTTCTAATCAGGCCTCCTACCTCTGGTTGTATTTTTGGGAGGAATTTTGGGGGTGATTGTGTGTAATTTCTGTTCCAGCTCACCCCACCTCAGTTTCCCTCTGCGGGCTGCAGATCCTGAGTCTTCGATTGTTTTGGGGTGAGAAAGGTTTGGAGAGGTTCATTCTGTGATTTGGGATTTCCTCCCAGTTTTTTAGAAGGATGGGGAGAATCTGGTGTGTTCCTGTGCACGGCCGTCATGGTGGATTGAGTGTTCTGGAAATTAGGCAAAAAACAGTTTCTGGGTTTTTTTTTCTTTTCTTTTCTTTTCTTTTCTTTTCTTTTTCTCTTTTCTTTTCTTTTCTTTTCTTTTCTTTTCTTTTCTTTTCTTTTCTTTTCTTTTCTTTTCTTTTCTTTTCTTTCTTTCCTTTCCTTCCTTTCCTTTCCTTTCCTTTCCTTTCCTTTCCTTTCCTTTCCTTTCCTTTCCTTTCCTTTTCCTTTTCTTCCTTTCCTTTCCTTTTCCTTTCCTTTCCTTTCCTTTCCTTTCCTTTCCTTTCCTTTCCTTTCCTTTCCTTTCCTTTCCCTTCCCTTCCCTTCCCTTCCCTTCCCTTCCCTTCCCTTCCCTTCCCTTCCCTTCCCTTCCCTTCCCTTCCCTTTCCCTTCCCTTCCCTTTCCCTTCCCTTTTTTCTTTTTTTTTTTTTTTTTTTTTCTTTTTTTCTTTTTTTTCTTTTTCTTCTTTTTTTGTTTGTTTGGGTTTTTTCTTTTTGGTTTTTTTGGAGGTTTTTTCCCCTTTATTGTTGTTTTTTGTTTGTTTGTTGGTGTTGTTTAGATTTTTTTGCCCCCCTTTTTTTTTGTTTTTGTTTTTCTTTTTCTTTTTTTTCTTTATTCAGGGCTCTTACTGCCCAAAACCCCAAAATGCCTCCTGCAAAGTCTTTTCTGATTGCAACTAGCATCGTGCTGCTGTTCATAATTTATAGGGACAGCAAGGGCAAATCCCATCCACTTTTTGCTAAATTTTATTCACCCAATCCCAATATTTGGGCATGGTGGAAGTAATTCATTATTTTTTTAGTTTGTGTTTTGATTTGGGAACTAATACTACTTTTTTGGGGGATTTTGGCAATTGACAGGGTGGAGATCAATCAAAGGTTGGATCTTTTTGGAGGCCTTTTCCAACCTAAATGATTCCGTGATTCTCAGTTTTGTGTTACCAGTTGATGTGAAATATGAAATAGTTGAGGCTGTTTTACCCCTGATATCCCTCAGGTAACTGCACAATGCGTGGAAAATATAAAATCAGGGTAAATAAAATAAATAGAAATAAAATAGAAATAAAATAGAAATAAAATAGAAATAGTTAAATAAATAAATAAATGAAATATAAAATCAGTATTATTTACAGCCACTCCAGTGCTTCTGGTACCTTTTTTATTTATTAATCATGAGGAGAAGGTGGCTTGGAGGTGACAGGGGGTGACCTGGTGACCTCTCCAGCCTGGCTCTGTAGGGAGCTGCACCACTGGGTATTTCTCACAATGGTTTTATAAAATTCTGCTGATATTTTGTTTTCCTTTCTGGGGTTTAAAACCTTGAATTTGGGCTATGGAGGTTTTCCCCAAAAATCCCAGGCAGGTGCAGCCAGTGGAACAGAGGGACATAACAAACTGCATTTATTTTAATTTATTTTTCAATTAATTTAATTTAATTTAGTTTATTTTAAACAGAGGCTCCTCTGCTTGCAGGAGCTTTTTTCCAAAAATCTGGAATTTCTTATTCAACAAGAGCAGGGCCCCAAATCTGCTGCAGGGGCTGTGCAGATTGTAAAACTCATCACAACTTCCCCACAAAGCAGTCGGGCCATTTCTGGGTATTTTGGATGAAATGGGAGAAAAATAATTATGCAGAATTTGAATGTCAGCGGGGTTTTATTTTCATTTTCTCTTATGAGGCACAGATCTGTGTTTTGGGGAGTGATTTGCATCGTTCTTGTGCTCAGCCTCTCTCCAGGCAACCTCCAGGTTATTTTTATGAAATAAAAAGGTATCCAGAAGCATTGGAATGCCTGTAATTGCACTGATTTTATATTTCATTTATTTATTTATATTTTTATTTTATTTAATTATTTATATTTTATTTTCTATTTTATTTCTATTATTGCTATTTTAATTATTTATATTTATTTACCCTGATTTTATATTTTCCACACATTGTGCAGTTACCTGAGGGATATCAGGGGTAAAACAGCCTCAACTATTTCATACTTTCAAATCAACTGATAACCCAAACTGAGAATCATGAATCATTCCCGTTGGAAAAGGCCTCCAAAATCAGATCCAACCTTTGATTGATCTCCACCCTGTCAATGCCAAAAATTCCCAAAAAAAGTAGGATTAGTTCCGAAATCAAAACACAAATAAAAAAAATATATTAATAAATCACTTCTAGAGTGCTCCAAATATTGGGATTGGTGGAATAAAATTTAGGAAGGAGTGGATGGGATTTGCCCTTGCTGTTGCCCATAAATTATGAAAAGCAGCACGAAGCCAATTACAATCAGAAAAGACTTTGCAGGAGATATTTTGGGGTTCTTGGGCATGTTCTGCTGAGGAAGTTTGCAGTTCGTGGGAATCGCAGGCTTATTGGATAAAAAGTGGGAGGCTGCTCAGTGTTTTCATTTGTACTTCTCAATTCCCCAAGATTTGGAATTTGTTTGAAATTTTTTGGATTTTTTTTTGAATTTGTAAAAATTTTTTTAGATTTTTTAAAAAATTTTTAGTTTTTTATATTTCATTTTAATTTGGTTTCAATTTTTTACAATTATTTGGATTTTTTTTTATTTTGTGGAACTTTTATGAAATTTTCATGGAATTTTAAATTTTTTTTTGGAATTTTTAATTTTTCTCACATTTAAAAATTATTTGGATTTTTTTTAATTTTGGGGTTTTTTTTTAATAGTTTTTGGTTTTGTGGAATTTTTGTGGATTTTTGTGGAATTTTTGTGGAATTTTTGTGGAATTTGTTGGGAATTTAAATTTTTTTAATTTTTCATGATTTTTTGGGGAATTTTTAATTTTTTAATTTTGGGAAGTTTTGTGGGAATTTTTTTGGGAATTCTTTGGAAATTTTTTTTCCATGCAGTTTTTATCTGTGAAATGCCCTGTTTAAATGTTCATTAATGTTCCTTTTCTGGAGCCCGTTGGATAAACATGAGCGAATGGTTTGGTTCCATCTTTTTCATGGAGTGACTTCGATCCTCTCTACACTTTTCCACCATTCCTGTAATTTTCCACTGGTGCTAACTGTACCAGTCAGATTTCTTTCTAATTTCAGAATTTTCTTTCAGGGAAACACATGAGGAGACCTTCTTTTATCTGTTGATCTTGTGGGGGTTGGAGAGAGAATAGAATAAAACCAGGATTTTCTGAAAAAAAAAAAAAAAATCTGAAAGAAAACAACAGCATTTTCAGGCCAGGCAGATTTATTTTATTTGTTATTAAAATTTAACCAAGTGTTTTGAGTGCCTGGCAGGTCACTGAGCCACTTGGCCACCTCCACTCTGGCAAATCCACGGAGAGATTCAGAGATGGGAAGCAAACTGGGACCAGTTCAGTGCTCAGCCAGGGTTATTTTTCATTTCTGTTCCCATTTCACGCGGCAAAATTTGTCAGTGACACGGGGAGATCTGCAATGCTCTTAAATAGGATTAAAGGTGTTTCCATGCCAGACTTTTGGGGGAAATTAATGAATGGAAAACAAAATCTCGTGGCTGATGGAGGAGAGATGAAAATCGCTGCGTTTTCGCCGTAAATCCGAATTGTTTGATCCTTGCTCCGTGCCTCTCACTGTGTCATCTCTGAATGCCGTGAATTAAATATAGCACGTTCATTGAACCACCCACAAACTGTCCTTCCTCCTATCTCGGCCCAGCCAGCTTTTAAAATAAAGTGCTGTGTGCTTTTATTTCCCACATCCTGCTCCGCGTGACACTTCCAAGGATGGAGCCGAGGCGAGCGCGGAGCTCCAGAAATCAGATCACAGATTAGGAAGCCCCCAGGGACCACTGTGACCAGACAAACCCTGCAGGACATGGGGCTGCTTTAATTGGGACCAATCTCAAAGAAATCCTGGCACAAACCCTTCCAGTGATGGATGAGCCACAGGATGCTTGGTGGGTTGGAGTGGGGGTTGACTGATTTAAGCCAAGCGCAATTTTTCATGGAAAATTAAAATCAGGGCTTTAGTGTAATTGCAGCTCCTCCAGCGCTTCTGGATACCTTTTTTATTTATCAACCTTGTGGTTTTTCATCTTTTTGGAAGGGCAAGAAGCCTTCCTTTGCTTCTCTCTGATTGATTTATCTCTCTTTCCCGTTAAATCCTGCCTTGGAAGGAGCCTGGATTCAGCTGGCCACTAGATCTTACCAGGCTTGTGTCAATGCTCTGTCAAATGTTTGTTTTCCCAGCCTGATGCAAGCCCTGGGGGATTAAATTGTCCCTTGACCTTCTCTGCGTGGGCTGGACAGAGCAGAGTCTGAGATCTTTTCATCTGCAGCCGTGGTTTCCAAACCTCCTCGTACGCTCCATGCCTGTGGCAACGCTGCTTTGCTTTTTTCTTTTCCAGATTTTTCTGGATAAAAATCTTGGAATCCTGGATTTAATCTTATCTGCTTTGAATGGCTGCTTTTCTTGCATAATCTACTGCACATTCGTGGTGGGGTTTTTTGGGGGAAAACCAAGTACAAAAAGTGGTAATGGGGCATTTGTAGGGTTTTAGGCGAGGCTGTGCCAACGTTGCGCCCTAAAAAAAAAAAAACCCAAAGAAAACACCTTTTTAATTTGGAGAACCCTCATCTTCCTCCTCCTCCCAGCACTGCTTAGAGCTCAGAAGCCCCTTTGCCCCTGCAGAGGATGTGGCTGGAATCCTGGGCAGGATCTTCCCACAGCTTCCCCAGGGACAGACCAGCGCTTTCACAATCCCATAATGGACTGGGAAAGGATCCTGATGGCCTGGGGAGGAGGAACTGTGGGATCAAACCTGGACACGTGGTGCACACGCTGGAATGAGGGCTGGGAAGGCTGGCAGGCTCTGTGCTCTGGGAACATTCCTGCTTTACACACAGATCCTGAATTTCTTGCGTAGAAGGCTGCTGAGGTTGTTGTGCATTTACCAGACTCTCTCAGTCTGATTTATTTTACCATCATTTTGCAAATTATTGTCATAAAGCATCACTTTTCCAGAAGCCTCCATTTTTTTTTTTCTTTTTTTAATGAGCAGGTGATTCCCTGGTTTACTTTGGGTAAACTTTAACAGCTCTGAAGCTGTGGCAGAATTACTTCGGTGAGGGCAGGATTTTACACTTTCTGGAAAATTATTAAGTATTGCTCACACGTGCTCAATTCTTCATGATCTGTGCTGAAGCTGAATCTACTCTAAGCTGAATTAAAAACTCGCCTGAAAGCTGGGTTTAAAGGTCCTTTTTTTTTTGGTTTTACACTTGGTGAAAATTATGAAATATCACAGCCATGGGAGCTCTGTTCCTCGCGATCCACGCCGCAGATTTGAGCCGAAGCAGAACTAAATCCCAGCCCTGAAAATCTGGTTAAACCAGACTTTTAACGGTCTTTTAAAGACCTTTTAAGGTCCTTTTTTGATTTTCCAGGCAGGGTATGTGCAGGTCAAAGGTTTCCCTGCTCCATCAGGGCCAGCGGGTGCTGCTCCCTTTTTGCTGGGGAGTGCAGTGGGATATCCCAATGATTTGATCCCATTCCCAGGGCTGTTCCCACGGTTTCCCTTCTCTGGAGAGGATGGGATGAGGGAAAGCCCTCCATGGCCAGGTCAGGAGTGCCTGGTGTGCCCTGCAAAGCCCCTTTGTTGTGGCAGCAGCTCTGCTGTTGTGCGCCCGCTTTAATTAAGGCTCTGACAGTATTTCCATAATAAACCTTATTTGAAAAGGGTTTATTACTCAGCTGTAAAATCTGCTGCAGTAAAACAGCCTCAACTATTATACTTTCAAATCAAACTGATAACCCAAACTGAGAATCATGAATTTCCGTTGGAAAGGCCTCCAATCAGATCCAACCTTTGATTGATCTCCACCCTGTCAATGCCAAAATTCCCAAAAAAAGCTAGGATTAGTTCGAAATCAAAACACAAATAAAAAAAAATAATTAATAAATCACTTCAGAGTGCTCCAAATATTGGGATTGGTGGAATAAATTTAGGAAGGAGTGGATGGATTTCCCTTGCTGTTGCCCATAAATTATGAAAAGCAGCACGAAGCCAATTACAATCAGAAAAGACTTTGCAGGAGATATTTTGGGGTTCTTGGGCATGTCTGCTGGGGAAGTTTGCAGTTCGTGGGAATCGCAGGCTTATTGGATAAAAAAGTGGGAGGCTGCTCAGTGTTTTCATTTGTACTTCTCAATTCCCCAAGATTTGGAATTTGTTTTGAAATTTTTTGGTTTTTTTTTTGAATTTGTAAAAATTTTTTTAGATTTTTAAAAAAATTTTTAGTTTTTTTTTATATTCATTTTATTTGGTTTCAATTTTTTACAATTATTTTGGATTTTTTTTAATTTTTGTTGGAACTTTTATGAAATTTTCATGGAATTTTAAATTTTTTTCTGGATTTTTTAATTTTTCTCACATTTAAAAAATTTATTTGGATTTTTTTTAATTTTGGGGTTTTTTTTAATAGTTTTGGTTTTTTGTGGAATTTTTGTGGAATTTTTGTTGGAATTTTTGTGGAATTTTGTGGAATTTGTTGGATTTTAAATTTAATTTTCATTTTTGGGGAATTTTTAAATTTTTTTTAATTTTTGGGAAGTTTTGGGAATTTTGGATTCTTTGGGAAATTTTTTTTTCCATGCAGTTTTTTATCTGTGAAATGCCCTGTTTAAATGTTCATTAATGTTCCTTTTCTGGACCCGTTGGATAAACATGAGGAATTTTGGTTCCATCTGTTTTCATGAGTGACTTCGATCCTCTCTACACTTTTCCACCATTCCTGTAATTTTCCACTGGTGCTAACTGTACCAGTCAGATTTCTTTCTAATTTCAGAATTCTTTTCAGGGAAACACATGAGGAGACCTTCTTTATCTGTTGATCTTGTGGGAGTTGGAGAGAGAATAGAATAAAACCAGGATTTTCTAAAAAAAAAAAAAAAATTCTGAAAAGAAACAACAGCATTTTCATGGGCCAGGCAGATTTGATTTGCATCGTTCTTGTGCTCAGCCTCTCTCCAGGCAACCTCCAGGTTATTTTTATGAAATAAAAAAGGTATCCAGAAGCATTGGAATGCCTGTAATTGCACTGATTTTATATTTCATTTATTTATTTATATTTTTTATTTATTTAATTATTTATATTATTTTTCTATTTTTTCTATTATTGCTATTTAATTATTTATATTTATTTACCCTGATTTATATTTTCCACACATTGTGCAGTTACCTGAGGGATATCAGGGGTTTTAAAGCGGCTTCCCCGATGACTCACCAATGTCGACTAGGCAAGTCGGTGTCACTACCCATTTTCAACATGATTCTGTGCTACTGTTATTTTCTGTAAAGCCGGCTTCTTTCCAATTCTCAGCACTGAGAAATTTATTTTTTCTTAGGTATTATGCTGTGTTTATGCGTAACAGATGCCGATGCCCAGGTAACAGCTCATTTTAAATAAAAAGAGGCCTAAAGGAGAATTGCACCAAGCTGCTTATTAAAGATTGTGTCAGACACAGCCGCTTGCCCAGCTACCTTTTTTTTTTTTTTTTCCTCTGAGGAATCCCCAGATGGTTTTTGCTACCGTCAAATTGGTAAAGTGCATTCCCTAGGATGAAATCCTCTGAAGCAGCACACATCCTTTATCTGTTAGGCAAAAAGACTTTATATCTTCATTTTGTGGTCCACCTCTGACACCCTCTGCATCTGTTTCTTCCTTGCTGGCTAAAATATCAGTTCACAAGAATTGTAAAACCTGTTCTCTTAACTCAAAAATCAAATGTTGCTTTCTTTCTGGCATGTTACCCAGTCATTTCAGTGCTTCAATCATATGAATTCTTCAACCATATTTCTGTAAAAACACTGTCAAGTACCTTCCTGCTAATGATCACTTCCAATTTCTGTTATTACTACGTCTTCTCACAGTTAACATTTCTCACATTTTTGTTCTTTATATATATATTTGTATTTTCTCATTATGGGGTACCTAATTAATTCATTTCACATTTAAGCATTTAAGCATCTGAACTGGTATGACTCCCTTGACCACTCTTTCTTCAGTTTCAAGTTAAGTATCTTTAAACTATGGACAAAGTCAAGAAATGCAGAAAACTGATTCTCCTTTAACACCAACAAATAAACTGCATTTGCTGTGAGTCCTTCCCCACTCTGGAAGATGTTTGATGCTCCATGAAATATGCCATGCAAGCCCTTAAGCCAGCAACTAACTTCCTGTATGTCCCATCTTTTGGAACAAACTACTTTTGGAGTTTGCAGAGGTCACTGAGAAGGTCCTGCCCTGTTTTTGTCTCCAACCTGGAGACAAATCCTGGAGCCATGCAATTCCTCTCAGTGCTGACTGGTATCAGTGAGTAATTGGATAGAAAATTAAAAGAATGGAAACTGTTATCCAGGCATTAGTAATTTTAAGTACTGCAAGGTACTGCATAACGTTCTCTCCTAGTTAAAGAGAGTGCAAGAAGTTATGCAGTGCTGTAATTTTGAACCCAGCTATTGCTTGCACCTGAACAGACGGGGGGAACTCCCTATCTTCTTTCTCCTTCCCTCCCAAGGGCTTTCCCACCTTCCCTGAGCTAACTTGCTAGTACAAAATTCCCTATTTGTTACAAGAATATACAGCATGCACAAACACTGCACAGCTGCAAGTGTATGTACACCGCTGTATGATCCTAACCCTACAGCATCTCTGGACATCTTGATTGCTACATCTTTAGATCACGGTATCAGGACAAAGCTCAACTAACTTCAAGTTAATCTCCAAATCTAAAGACTTTAAAGGAGGCAAATGAAGTCAGAAGAGCATCAGATTTTAAATTACCAACCAAGCACTACCACTGTGGAAGTGCCCATGTTTTCATAAATAGGAAATAGGAGAACAATCTCACCAGTCCTGGTGTTATCAACCAACATGAATTTCCTCTTGCAGTGCATCTTACCACTTCCTATTAATGCAACAAAAATTGAACACAGTTTTGAGTCTGTTTCAGCACAGCCAGCAAGAAATACTATTTCCAATTCATGTTGACTTATGCATGTACAATGATGACGGTTGTTCCCAGGTGTTTGTGCAAGGTCTAACAAGCCCCTGACATAATGGTTCAGTCAAGGCTGCATATACAGGGGCTTTAATGGTTTATTTCTTAGGAGGAAGGTTCATATATAGTGCCTTCTGTTGAAATAAAAATCCATTAAGTTCATGTTGAAGACCCACGATTTTTAAATTAAAGGAAAATGGTGGTGATCATCAAATGAAAAAAAAAAAAAAACCCATTACCTGATGATATCAAATAAATATGATAATTATGCACCTGACTGTAGTCTGGATAGCTTTCTTAAAAAAGAAAATAATGATGGGAACACCAAGACTGAGAAATAAGCATTGATTTGGGACTGAAGTCCTCCAACTTTTCCATTTCTATAAGACATCCAGCCCCATCTCTGCTCAGGAGAAGTCCAAAGTCCAGTCCACTCCTCAGCAGGTAGCCCTGACCTCCTGCTAAAGAAGTCTGGAGATGTTAAAGGAACTCTGAGGATGTGCATTATGACTCAGCTGCTTGTTGGAGTCCTTCCCCTCCAAACCTGAAGCCAGACATTACTATAATTCCAGTGTGTTAAGAAGAAAAGGCTATCAAGGAATAAAAAATGGTAAGTAGATGGGCTAAAAGGCCAACACAGAGGGAGAAAGCTGGTGGCATTGCTAATGCTCGGTGTTTGCTTTTGAACTCAAGTGTGTTTGTCTAGCAAATATACAAGGCTAGCAGGTCTGCTGGCATATGTGAAAACATCTCAGCTGCAGGAAGCCAAAAACATCAATAGTTCCCTCGAAACAAGGGCAAGGTGGTAAGATGTATGGAAAATAATGTCCAATTACTAAATTTCACTTGCATACCACCATGTAATGATGAAATCTTGAAATCCCAAAACTAAGCAAACCTCTCTGAGAAGGGAGGTCAGTGAGAGCCTTGGTTATGATTCCAATAGCTGGGCTTTTATTAGCTCACTAATATTGTTCAATCAGCAGTCAAGAAGGCAAAGCAGAAATTAATAGAAAATCCTTGCTGTTCTCTCATGCAGCCGCCCACTTTTGATTTGTGGCTCCACAGAGTGTAAACCACTGCTGCTACCAGGTGAACAGAAGCATTATTGAGCTCAGGAAACAGAACCTGAGACACCATAAAATAAAACTGTCTTCTCCCAAGTGCTACTGGGATCTGGAACGAAGAGATCAGCAAAATGATTGAATTAAACCACTGACTACAAAAAAAAAAAAATTTACTTGATAAGACATTATTCCCAGTCTACTGAATCACAAAATATTTTATTAATTCTAAAATCAATTTCGTCAGTCCAGCCCTCAGAGACAAAACATTAAAAGTGCTCATAAAAACATTCTATCTACATGGGTTAAGAAGACCTTGGAAGAACGCATGTATGTATCTCCTACAGGCAGAAACCCTCCCCCCAACCCAATCATATAAATAGGTATGCCAAAATGGCATGAGCTTATGCGGATTCAAAGAAAAGGCTGTACATTTTTTTTTGTAGAAAACATGAACAAAAGCAAGTAACAAAATACATACCAAACTAATCAAAACAGATTGCCAAGTCTTCTGAGGGGAAAAAGATTGACATTTTCATCCTTCTACACAGAAGCATTCCTTCATGCAACAGAGAATGAAGCTCTTGCTATGAGCTGAAACCTTTCTAATCAACATGGTAATGCTGATGGTCAATATATTGCTATCCCACACACCAGGGCACAAACCATCTTGTACTGCTGCAGATTAGATCCCATGTTTTCAACGACACCCTATGCATGGCCAACTCACCAAAAAGGAGTACCCAGACAAAATGTAAGTTATAACTGAGAGACAATCCTTTTTTTGTATTAATATTTAGTTGCGTAACATAGCAATCAGTTGAAAAACCATTAAAAATATAATTCTTTACATTAATCATAAACACTTTAAAATTTCTCAGATTATCTTCTCTAATATAATTTCTTTCTTTTTTTTATTTTAAAACGCAATTCTGCTGTCTTATCCTTGCAAAGTTTTATGCTTGTTAAAAACCCAATTAATGTTAAAGTAGGTTGTGCATTCTAGGACATAGCCACATAGCTCCATATGAATGGTCCATATGAATCTAAACAGCTTTTCTGAAAGCATCACTTTTAAATATTGTTGCCTTCTGCCTTTAAGAAAGATGAGAAATCCCCATTTTATTCCCAAACCAGACTCAAGCATGATTAGAAACTTGCCAAGTGCCACGAGTATCTAAAATTGTCACAACATTTAAGGTATAGCATTGTCAAGCATGTGCAATCTGTATGCGTCTAGACTGTTATTTGTGCAAAAACATGCAGACATACTCTGCCTCCATGTGTAAATCCACACCCTCTTCAGTGGGGGCTTTGTGGCAGTCACTTAGGGCAGAATATGGCCTACATTTACCTTCCTGGTTTTTTAGAGATGAGAATAGTAACTATCTACTATCTGTTAAAAGAACCAACTGCAGAATGTTTTAGTAGAAAAATAAACATTTTAAATTATTGGCAGATTAACATTAGTGCAATTATTTTGACTGCCTTACTGCCACACAGTAGATTAAAAAAATACATTAAATTAGTGTGAAAAGAACCTAAGGACACTCCAGATAGCAGTTATGTAGTCGTGTATCAACTACACGAGAACAGAAAAGGAGCTGAGATTCTGAGGGCACATTTACATCGACTCTCCGCATGCTTAGTGCCTTTCTAAGCTCCAGAAAACCGCTGAGAACCCATACCAGGCGTCGTAGCAAAACGCATTCTAATTACAGTTCTTTCCATACAAAAATATATCACTTATGAGATTTTCAAAAGGCTGAGTAACTGCTGACTAGAAAAAGCACAATTGTTGTATTCAGCAGTATCCTAGACAACATCTGGATCAACTTCTTTCTTTGAAGAACCATTTTTGGTAGTCTGAGTTGGTACAAGGTCGCAACAGTGGCGCTGGATTCCCATTGTAAGCATTTGCCTCGGCTTGTACACACTTCTGGGTTTGTGGGTGAAACAAGGTACCATCCTACAAAAGACAGAAATAAAGTTTGCTTTTCAGGTCTCAAAAATTGCAGCCATATCACTGTGATAAAAGTAACAGAAGATATTGGCAACAAATAATCATCACTCATATCCTTCCAGTGAGGTCATGCAGTACAGCCAAAATGCCAAACTTCAGGATCTCTAAATCTTTATTAGCAGATCCTGCTTTTAAACTCATGAAAACTTAGATCAACATTGCTTTAGAGTGACTCAGGAAGTGACAACTAAGCCTGTAAAAGATGTGCTAACATTCACTTTCATTGCCTTTTGTTACTGGACCAGAACATGGCAGAAAAAACCAAAGCCAAACACAGGCATTACCCAAATTTATCAATTTACTGCACATATTGTAAATGAAAGGTAAATATTTTTCATTAAGGGTAAATGTTGGACATCTTTTTAGCAAGAAATCTTCCCGTCTCTGCACAGGGTATATTTTTGGTGGAAAAAGTAAAAATATCTAAGCATGCCCCTTGCATGCCGATGTGTGTGGAGTTCACTTGCCCTGCTGAAGGGCAGTACAGCTGCCTCAGAGGTGTAAGGTCTGACAGGCCTCCACAGTCAAATTCCCTAAAGAACACGTTCTGAGACCTCAGGCCGGTTTTTTTACTGTAATCTCCAGACCAAGTCTCTCGTTCCAATCCAGGAGCACTGTCAGCTAGGACAGCAAGCTGCAAAAGGGCAGTGTAGCCAGCCATGAAGGATTGCTCTGAGGGGAGGATTGCTCTGAGGCCATCCCTTAGGCTTGGGTGACACTCCCCTGCACAAGCACTCCCAAAGTCCCTGGAAGCTTTGAAAGCAAAATACCAAGGCCTGGTTTCTGGGTGTAACCCTGCTCCCTCCTGTGGAAGTCTGCTCCTTCCCTCATCAGGAATGTTGCACTTAATTGCATCCCAAGCTCCTGATGCCCAGCCGTGTGTGCTTGCTCACAGGCTTGCTGGCAGACTCAGCTGCTGAATGACTTTCCTGTTTCCGTCGTGATAATTCAAATTTTGGTGTGGATTAATCAGTATCCGTCTCACTCATTTTTGACTCAGTGTCTGCAAGAACTCAGCTCTTGCCAGGCTGCTGGGAAGGCTGTTCAAGTCTTTGAATATGCTACATCCATAAGGACAGCTGTCTGACACCAGTGTGCACAAAGGAAAAGGAATGTGGCACTGACACCTCAGCCATCACTCGCCTTGAAAGGTGGGGACTGGAGGTTTTGATTTAATGCAGCAGAACAGGAGGAACTGGAGCAGAGCAGAACATTCAAATCACACACGCAGGAAGCAAGTGATCACGCGAGAGGTTTAAAGTGATTCCTAAGGATCACGGTGCTAAAATGATATGGTTAGAACACAGCTGGAAACAGAGTATTTGACAAGTCATCCATATTCTATTTTTCCAAGTATATAAATTTTTTTTATCATTTTTTGAAATATAATATTCAGTTTTCTTTCATAACTTCTATATAAGAATACTGAAATTGTATGCTTCACATTGATTAGATCATTCTTACTAGGTGATTTCTTCATTGCTTTTATGACCTTGAGCAATTTTGTTAAAAGTCAGCATTAAAAATGAAACACCATTTATAAAGTCAGCCTTTTAAACATTTTTATTTAGTAATATCACTATAAGCTTCAGTCTGGACTAGGTTTAGGTAATGGACAGCAATTTTCATCTTACTTGTTTAGAGTTTACCCGGCTACCTGTCACTGGTGGTAGTATGCAAGCGTGAAATTTGTCAACCACAGCGCCTGTAGAGTTTAGACACATTATGCAGACACATTATGTAAATATACCATTTTGATACATTATGTGACCTTTCCCTTAGCCAAATAACAACACTCCAGAACCTGACCAAGGCCATAATTTTTCAAGGCCAATAATCCAGCTTATTTTCTCTCAGGCATCCAGCAGCTTCTTTAAAGATTCAAAACTTCTAAACACAAGTTTTTCTAATAGCATGTAGAGGCAGCTGCTTAAAAGCAGGAAAGAGCATAAAGTAAGGGTGGTGTGCACTGATGTCTAGGTGAATGAATAATATCAGCTAATAGGAACAATTGGGAACATCAAAATTTCAGAATCATAGAAAAGCAAAGAATGCAAGCCTGGCAGCTAGGCATCCATATGACTTGGCTGGGGAAGGGCGTAAATTGAAAAAGACAGGGCTATCCTTCACTTTCTCACCCGTTGTGACTTCGTATCATATGGATAGAGCCATCGTCACAAATTATCACGAAAATGATTTTTCCTCTATAAACTTCTAATTGATTTTAATGTTAACAGAGGGATTATTTTTTCTATTCCTCTCTCTTCTGCAGTATCTTTGTAATCTGACATTTATCTCTTCCTCCCACCCTGTTCTGTGTTCAGATATTAAAGCCCTCAAGACAGCAATATTTCTATACCGTGACCTGATGTCAGTGTTAGTGGCAAGTGAATGTATGCTGATATGCCGTAAGAGAACAGCTCTCAACGAAAAAAAATAGCTTACCTTCATTACAATCTTCTTCCTTTACACGGCTCCCAAAAAGAACCCAACACCCAAACCCCAAGCAAGGCACATTTACCTCCCTGAAAAACAACTTGCTGGTTTTTCCCCTAAGAGGAATCACCATAGTTGGAACAGGTGTTCCGTGACCGACCCAAAATAGCGCCATTCGTCCAAAGATTCAGTCCAGCTGCCACTCGGACTGGGAAAACTGCAGCCTTTAAGTGTGTTCTGAATTTAAAAAGCTATTTAAAAAAAAATATGGCTGCAAAAAATCTTTCTTCGATTATATGGATGAAATCTTTATTGGTAAAAAGTTTTCAGTCCTGTTGACGTGACTGGTGTTGACTGAATTTTTTAGGGTGTTTTTAACTGTAAAATCTCCATGATGGTAATTCTGTAATTTGATTTAATTTGAATACTGATGTATCTGATTGTCTATATGATGAAAAGCAAAAAAGTCTCACTGAGGGATGGGGGCTGCAATGCCTGATGGATTTCAAACAGCAGAGGAGAGAATTCCTGCCTTTTTGTAACCTTGCTGGAAATCAGAGCAGGAGTAGGAAGGAACAGGGTGCTGAAGCCAAGCAAAACTGCAACTTCTCTGCATGTTTGGGATGAGCTTGTCCTGCTGTGCTCTGTGTCCAGCCAAAGCCAGAAACTTGGAATAACATCTTTTAATAAGAACTTGGAATAACATCGTTTTGTTGCGTCGTTCATTTTTTTTTTGGTTGGTATGGGTTTTTTTTTCTGGCTTCTGGTGAGCCAGGTGAGGAAATCCCTGCAGTTTCTTGCAGGAGAACTAAGCTGTGATTGATTTTCCCTTCAGTAATCAAATCCTTCCCAATTAATTCCTTCCCAAATCAATTCCTTCCCAATATCCCTGCTTGCAGAGAACACAGAACCTGTGCCAGCAGGATTTCAGCAGAATGCTCTGGAACACAGCACAGTTTTTCTGGGGTTTTTATTCCTTATTTTGGGTTGGCTATTCCAGTTGAAAAGCTCTGCTGTTATTTACTGTGAACGTGATAGCATTTAGCTGCTTATTCTGGATTAGATTGAGACACACACAACTTGATCCAGGGAAGAGACCTAATACCCTGCAAGCCTGGACCACTCACTTAATGGGTTTCTGTTGCCTTTGTGACAAGCCCAGGTTCTGCAGAATGAAGGGATTTGTCGAAAATAAGTCGTTTCCAATCCTACAGATTGGGAGTGGGGCTGCAAGAGGTATTTTCCCTCTGGTGTTTTTGTCAGAGAGCTTTGATTCTATTCCTGCGACTATTCAAAACCAGAAATGCTGTTTTTGCAGCTATCACGACAGTATTTTTCATGTGGTTACAGTGGTATCAGTTTTATTCTGCAGCATCTGGGGGGTTTGGTTTTGGTTTTGTTTTGTTGTTTGTTTTTTTTTAATCCTGAGTTAAAGAATCACCTTAAATTCTAAGCTGCCTTGAGCATGACTGAAAAATTAAATACTGTGTTTTGTGTACTGAGGATTCCCCTCTGGCACTTCAGCAGAGATCCATTTGGGGTTTGCAGAAGCCACCAAAAGTGGAGCACCTGTTAGTTAACCACCTTTACTTTTCCAAACTTCCACTTGTTGGCCCCTGAAGAGTTTCCCTGGGGCTGCCTGATCCTCTTGGTGTTGGGAATTCTCTGCCTGGAGAAATGCTGAGCTGCCTCCGTTGTCCCATCTCTCAGACATCTCCCTCTTCCAGCTCCTTTTTAAGGTCAGAGTTCATCCTTTCGGGATGTCTGTGACGAGTTTGTACCAAATTTGGGCTCTCCTCCTCCTTGCTGCTGCAGCTTCCTGCGTGGAGGCTCAGGGCTGCCCACCCAGGCAGATTTTGGGTGTAATTACCAAATTCCCATTGCCGTTTATTTGTCACGAATCCAATTATTTGTGCACTTTAAAGCTTCTCACCAGTCTCTGCAGGAACCCACTGAAAACACCCACTGACAGCTCCTCACCCGTTCCATAGGATCAGGGAATCCCAGAATGGTTTGGATTGGAAGGGACCTTAAAAATCATCCCATTCCAACCCCACCTTCCACTAGAAAAGGTTGCTCCAAGCCCCATCCAACCTGACCTGAAAATTTCCTCATTTCTTGTGTATTTAGTGTATTTTAGCATTTCTCATCTCCTGCTGGGCCTGAATAATTTTTCAGGTTGTGTTGTTCATTGCCTCAGCCTTTTGTAAAAAGGCAGAATGAGCTCAGAACTTGCCTGGGACTGGTGGTGGTGCTGAGCATTCAGTTGCAGAATATAATCATTTTTATAAGATTTTTTTCTCTCTTTTGGTAGAGAGATCTCTTCTGTTATGGTTCTGCAGCTCAGGAGAGTAAATAAAACCCACACAGCACATTTGGGAGGAGAGCAGGAGCTCTCTGGATGATTCCTTTGAGTGGTTGCAGTGGAAATCTTTGAAGAGACTTTTCAGGCATTTCGGAGCGGCCAAGGCGGCTTTAATTCCTAAACCACGTCATCGAAAATAAAACACCCTGCCAATTCAGTAAAAGGATTCATCCCGTTGTTCCTTCTAAATTTAGGGAGACACAACATCTGGCGTGGGAATGCACAGAAGTGTCTGTTAATCTCCCTGGCGAGCCTTCCTTCTGCTCTGCCTCTCCCTGAAATCCTCACTTCTGGATTTTCCTCCTTCACTTCAGCTTTCTCTCCATCCATCTTTCTCTTTTGGAAAACCATTTCCCCTAATTTTTTTTTTCCCTCTACATTCTGCCTGCTGCCTTGATTCTGATCTGCCCTTTTGTTTCTCTCCCTGCTTCTTTATCCACTCCCAATTTTTTTCCCTTTTTTCTCCTGCCTATCCCTTCATATCCACTTCAGATTCTTCCATCTGCAGTGCTGGAACGCATCAGAAATGATGTTTTCCCTCTCCCTTGCCCTTTTAGTTACCAAAATATGCACATAAGAATTCAAATGGGCTTCTAAAAATAGGAAAAGGATAAAACTGTTGGTTTCAGCTTTTCAGTTTTTGCTCTGTTAGAACTTCTGGGGGGAAAGGCTCAGAAAGTCCAGACCTAATTCAGCTGCAGGGAACAACAACAAAACAACAAAACAACAAAAAAAACCCACCAAAAAAAACCCACCAAAAAACCAAACCAGAAAAAAACCAAAAAAACGCCCAAAAATAGCCCCACAAAAAACTCCAAAAACCCACAAAAACCCACAAAAAAACAAACCAGAAAATACAAAAAAACCCCAAAAAACAAAAAAAAAAAAAAACAAAACCCCCTAAAACACAGAACAAAAATAAAAAACCCTGAAAACGAAACAAAACCAAACCCCAAACCCAAAAAAACCCACAAGAAAATCCACAAAAACAAAAACCAAACCAGTAAAAACAACCCCCCCAAAACAGCACAAAAAACCAAAACCCACAAAAAACCGAAACCCACAAAAAAACCCAAAACAAACAAACAAAACCCCACAAAAACAAACAAAAAAAACAAAAAAAAAGGAAAAAACCCAGAAAAAAATGTAGCCACAACCTATTTCATTTAAAGGCACCCAGAGTAAAACAAAAGGCCCAAATCTCATGTGTGTTTTGTCTTGTGGACAGTGTCAGGGTGGCATAAGTGGCATTTTATATCCTGGTTTCTTTATTCCTGTGAGGAGGTTTTTGTGTTTTTCGCAGTTCTGGTGGCTCAGGTTAAACCCAGCAGAGTTTAAAAAAAAGGAATGGCTGGTCAGGACCGTTTTTGGAGAAGATGAGATAAATAAATTTTACATAAATTGTAAAAAATTCGATGGGTGAGGATTTCTTCTCGCAGGAAATGTTTGTCCAGGCTGGCAGTGGGGAAATCCTGGCATTTTCCATTGTCCAGCAGATCCTCCTTCCCCAGCAAGAGGATTTGCTTAGATAATTCTCAGATAAAAGTAAAGGGATTTGATTTTTTTTTATTCTCATCCTGTACACAATATCATGAGTGTTAAACTTTAAATTCCATCCACATTTGGATCTATGGATGTTTGTGACGTGATTATAAAGATCAGCAGCCTGGTAATGCTCCAGTGTTGTGCAGCTTCATTTCAGGATGAGGATTCCTGAAATTGCATGTCCCAAATTCTCCTGAACTAATTATTGCACTGCAAAAACCTTCTAAAAATAAGCCTTCTCATTAGATTCTAGGTTTGATAAGAACTTTGCAGAAAAGTTGTATTTTCCTCTTGCAAGAATAAAGTTTATGTGTTTACCTCCTTGCCCATAATTTCTAAAATAGTGGTGTGGCAGGCAGGCACCTTCACTGGCTGCTTTTAAAAGGTGTTTGGGGTCGATTAAAGGCTGAGAAACTGAGCTGTTGGATGTGATTAAACAAAAGAAATCAGAAAGTTTCATGTGGCAGGTAGGGAAGTTCTGTGTTTGTATGGTTTGTGGTGAGTTGTTTCAAGCAAATGTTTGTTTTCCACAGTGGTGAGGAGGGAAAAATGAGTGGCTCTGCCTCTTGTCAGCTCTCTGAGCTCCTCTTTGCCTTCCTCTCCTCCCTCTAAACCTGCTGCCCCTTCCTCCTGCCTGTCTGACAGGGAGAAAGGCCCAGAAAGACCAGACCTAATTCAGCTACAGCAACAACAAACAAAAAAAACCAAAAAAACAACAAAACAAAAAAAAAACCCAAAAAACCCAGAAAACCCCAATGAAACAACAAACAAAAAACCTCACAAAAAACCCAGAAAAAGACAAACAAAAAAATCCAACAAACAAAAAGAAAAAAAAACAAAAACAAAAAAACCCCCAAAAACAGAAAAACAACCCCCCAAAAAACGAACAAAAAAGGGATTGGCAAGCCCAGCACAGCTCCCTTGGCACTGTCTGGGTGGGACACGAGCTGAGCCTCTGAAATCATTTGGGTGCCTTTGGAAGCAGTGGCTTAAAAACATTGTTAGGGTTTCAGTTATCTTGAAATGGATTCAGCGTTTGAGAAGGTTTCTTCCAAAGTAGAAAATCACAGATTTCCTCCAGATAATCATTTCGTCTGGGTTTTTTTTTGGGGTTTTTTTTTTTTGCCCTGCCACTATTTGTGTGCGATTTGTCATGAATCCTCTCGCACCGCTGGTGTGTCTCTGCACCAGTCCCGTTCCTTCCTTTCTCTCTGGTAAAATTCTCATCCTGATCCTTTTAATCAGGGGTCAAATTCCACAGCAGGTGGGGTCCTCAACAGTAGTATTTGATAGATTTGATATTTCTTGGGTTTTCAGCTCACATAGAGGCAAACTCCCAAAGCCTGAAAGGATTTAAGTTGTGTGGCAGACACAGAAAATTTTTAAAAAGTAGAGTCTGAATAGAGGTAATACTGAAACTTATTAATCTGGCCTGAATGGGGGAAAAAATCCCCTAAAAGTCACCCCAAGGGGGTTGGTTTCAAAGTTGAATGCAGTTCCTGTGACTTTTGGATGTGCACAGCTCTACCCTGTGTTCCTCCCTTTTGCATCCTCCTGGTAACGAACCAGATGAACTTAAAAAAGGGGAGAAAAATATGTTCAAATTTTGCCTTAAGTGGAAATTTCCAGAGGCCAGCTGAATCCTTCCTCAATAATTAATGCCTGGAAGCATTTTCCTCCAGCCCTTTTTTAAAATGGAAATATCTTTGGTGTCTGATACCGTAAAGCTGCACTGCCACTGCCTGGCTTTGCTTCACAGGGGTTGTGAGCTTGGAAGTGTTTGCAGGAATTTGGCTTTACTGGGACCTTGGGGACAATTCTAGGGGCTGTGTCCCAACCCTACAGGCCTTTAGGGTCTTCCCCAAGGAGCTGCAGCCCAGAAATCACGAGCATCAGGCAGATCTAATTCAATTTATTTGTGTGTTTCTCCTGCCCAAGTCGCAGCACGGAGCAATAATCCAACCTCTTGAAAAGCTTTTAATGCTATTTCAGCGACTGGTGTAATATTTAAAGAAAATAAATCCTCTTGGCTCTATTATTCAGCTCAGTGCTGTGTACAGTAGGTGAATAAGTTATTTGCTAAATGTTTTATGATGGTGATTATGTAAGTAATGAGCTTTCACGTTCTGGCACCAGAGAGCACCAGAACTTTGTAACTTGGTGGAGGAAGGAAGTTTAAATTGCAAATTAATCCAGCTTTATCTTCCTGCTGCGCTGTGTCATTGCAGGGGACTTAGAAGAGCTTCCTTCCTACATCGAGTTACCGGGTAACTTTTGCAAATTAATTTGCAAATTAATCCGGGGGAAATGTGACAATGAGCTTTATTCTTGATAGCCAAACTTTTCCAAGTCTCTTACCTCAAAGGTCAGGTTGTAAATCTGTGCAGAGATCCCTGGATAAATCAGATTTTTCTCGAGCGTGTCTTCAGTTTCTCTCACCATCAGTGCCAGCCACAGGAGCCAGAGGGCTCTGTGAGAATAACACACTAAATTTTATTTTTTTTAAATGAAAACTGGGTTTGCAGTCCTGCTAATCAGAGTGATACTGTACCCTGTCAGATGTTGGATCTGCATCTCCCTCTAAATGCTCACAAAGCAAAAACTGGAGAGCACATATGCACTTTATTTTTTATTTGGACTTTCTTGACCAATTTCTTGAGGTTCTTTCTAAGTGAATCTAATTCCCAGGCTTGTCCAAAATCTCCTGGAAAATTCTGGGGATCTTAATTCCTTGCTGGAAGGAGTTACTCTGTCCTGGTGACTCCACAGCCAAACAAAACTGGAAGAAATTTCCCAGCTGGGAAAAATGTGGGCATTTTGAACCACGGCAGGACTGGCCTCCTTTCCCCAGGCAGTCCTCCAAATAATCAAATAACTGGAAAGTTATTTTCTCTGTTAGTACAAACACGATAAAAAGGTGAATCTAATGTCAGCATGTGCATTAAGAGAGTGCTTACCTGAGAGGTGAAGGGAACAGTGTGGAGCTCCTTGGCTGTGTAAAACACAGGGTAAAAATAAACTGTGGAATTGGGGAAGGAGGATAGAGGTTTGCCGAATTTAAAAAATTGAATTATCTATTAATTTATTGGTTTGGATCAGAGTTTTTTGTGGTTTTAGGCGGGTGGGTTGTTTTTTTGTTTTGATTTTTTTGTGTGGTTTTTTTTTTGTTTGTTGTTGTTGGGTTTTTTTTGTTTTTTTTGTTTTTTTTTTGTTTTTGTTTTTGGGGGGGGTTGTTTTGGGGGTTTTTTTTATTTTTTTTTTTTTTTTTGTTTTTTTTTTTTTTTTTTTTTTTTGTTGTTGTTGTTGTTGAAAAGCATGTATTGAGCATAGAAGTGTTTGGCAGAGATCCCGTGGAGCATCATCCCTGGTTCCTCATGCTTCCTCTTTTCTGCTGTTCCTCCGGAGACAGGAGAGGGTGGCTCTCAGCCCCTGTCCTGGAAAAGCTGCTGCAGTCCCATTTCTCTGGTGGTTCAGAAGTTGCCTTGAACACGTGCGGTGCTGCAGGAGATTAATGCCCGTGTTTCTTGTGAAAACACGAGGTTTTAGTTAATACTGAGTGACATGCTGAGGACAAGGAGCAGTTGCCATTAATTTAAACATCTCAACACGAGGAAGAACCTCTTCCCATGGAAGGTGGCAGAGCCCTGGAACAGCTGCCCAGGAGGGTGTGGAGTCTCCCTCTCTGGGGACATCCCAAACCCATCTGGAGGCACTCCTGTGTCACCTGCTCCAGGTGACTTTTCTTGGAAAAGGAGTTGAATCATCTCCAGAGGTCCCTTCCACCCAGTCCTGCTGTGATTTTGTGAATTCCTGATCATCTTGTCAAGAGCAGCTGGTGGACACGTATCCAACCTTAGTTCTCAAAATCATAAACTTCATAAAAAACTTATTTGTGCTGCCTTTTTCTGCCCGGCATCTCTTTCCCCCTTCACCATCTACATTTCTAAATACGCCTTTCCTTCCTGTGCCCCAGGCTTTGGACAGGGCAGCTTTGTGCCAAGGGCTGCAGTGATTTGAAGTGGATTTCAGTCCTTGTGGCTGCACCCCCACCGAGGTGAGCGCTGTGTGGGATCCCAGCAGGATTGTCCCAGCAATATCAATGGAATATAAATGGAATATCAATGGAATATAAATGGAATATCCCAGCGGATAACTGTGCTCAGTGAGCATTCCAGAGCAGGCACAGCCGTGGCTGCCTTTTTAAAAAAAAAACCAAAAAAAACCACTTCTGAGCTGTTTGCTGAGGAAGCTGGACTTCAAACGAAGCCTTTCTCATAACCTCTGCTCCTCCTACGCCCAGCAGTGGCGGGAATGGCCACATCTGGAAGCGGTCAGTGTGGTGGCACTGCACCAGTGGCATGGTCATCCTGCCCAGGGAGGTCTGTCCCTTGTCCCCACGCAGCTGGAGAGCTCAGGAGAGCGCTGGGACAGGGCTCTGCCAGCCTGGTGGCCATCCCTTCATGTGAAGGTGACAATAATGTGCCAACCTGAGTCACCTCCCGAGCAGAGCTGGGGCAGCTGGGAGCAGAAACCACCCCTCCAGATGTTATCTGAGCTGCCCATTGTGCTGGGTGAATCTCTTGAGATGCCTTAACTCGATACCTGAGCTGAAAATATCTCGGTGGCCGTTGAACCACAGTTTCCTTTTTAGCTTTTAGAGCCGTAGTGGTCACTGGGTGCTGCAGGTCCCCTGTCACCACCAATGTCTGAGTGAGGGCTGCGGTTTTGCTGTGAGTGAAACCTTGAGCAGAGGAGTCTGAGGAAATCATAGAGCCTTTTTGGGGCATGGTGAGGTTGTTCAGGGCAGAGCTGTGAGAGAGGCAAGTGGTCACAGAAATAAATTATGGGAAGAAATGAAGAAGGTGGAGGGTTTTTGGTTCTGAAAGCTGCAGGGTGGCTGGGCAGTGACAAACCACGAAGCTCAAGCCAGGCTCTAACACTGTTCCCACCAAAGCTAAAGCTGCTGAATTATTAGAATAAGGAATTTGCAGTAAAAGTAGCTAAGACTAAAAGAGCAACCTTCTCCTGAAGTAAGAAGCCCAGCTGCCTCGTATTTTTCAGGTTTAATGGCACTTTCATTCCTTCAAAGTACTGCTGAAGCTTTTTTTTCCTTCCTGCTTTGGTGGCTGCTCGTGTCTGTTTTTCTGTAGGTTCACAGTCATCCTGGCCATCCTTTCATGGGGAATTTGGCCCACATCAGGCAGTGGCTGTTGTGCCCTAAAGCATGAGCTCGTTCTGGCTGTTTGGGGTCTGCTTTTGGAGCTGCTGACTTTCAGGATGCAGCATCCCCTGTGCTGCTGAAACAAAGGAAAGGTTTTCCCTCTCATCCCTGGGAGTCTTTCAAGCCAGGATCTCTGTTTCTTTCCCCAAATTTGTGCAGAGCTGGATGGGTGCAGGCGTCCCAGCTGAGCTCTGACATCATGTGGTGACTTCACGGGGAGAGGAGCCTCACAGACTTTGAGAAGCCC
Organism: Malurus cyaneus samueli; assembly: GCA_009741485.1. Taxonomy (NCBI): domain Eukaryota; kingdom Metazoa; phylum Chordata; class Aves; order Passeriformes; family Maluridae; genus Malurus; species Malurus cyaneus. Next base: position 75,844 of record VKON01000121.1, read on the forward strand.
TGAATTAGCGGCAGTGAAACTTTCCAGAGCAAATGTTGTTTTAAATAGGTCTCACATCGTCGTGTCTGGTTTCCCCCATGGTTTCTCCCTGCGCCTGTGAGCTGCAGAGGCAGAGACATGGGACAGGGTGGGAAGAAGTCACCTTGTGCTCCATCACTGGACTGGCCACGGTGCCTCTGCCCCATCTCTGCTTGCCCACAAGGGCACTTGGGAGCCCAGCCCTTGCTGGAGCCACGAGCTGGTGGTGAGGGGTCCTGCAGTGCCTCTCTGCAGAGAGACGTGTCTCCAAACTGACAGAGAGTGGAATTAGATGGGAATTTGGGAATTGGGAATTGTTCCCTGGGAGGGTGGGCAGGCCCTGGCACAGGGTGCCCAGAGAAGCTGTGGCTGCCCCTGGATCCCTGGCAGTGCCCAAGGCCAGGCTGGACATTGGGGCTGGGAGCAGCCTGGGACAGTGGGAGGTGTCCCTGCCATGGCAGAGGGTGGCACTGAGGGGAAGGCTTTGAGGTCCCTTCCACCCAAACCATTCTGGGATTCCATGACATTGCAATCCCCTCCTGTACTTTCTGGCAAAGTCTAAAAGTCCAGGATTAAACCTGGATCACCCCAGTGGGCTCTGGGCCGCCGGAGCAGCTGGGTTTGTTTTTCCTGCTGGCTCTGATGGGAGGCTGGGCTCCCTCCTGGATGCCTGCATGGCCTGGTGCCCGTGCTCCCAGCCTGCCAGCTCAGCCTTGGCTCTCCTGCGTCCCGATGGCATCCCTGGGTCCCCTCCTTCCCAGAGAGGCGCCGAGGTGACATTGGAGCGCTGGCACGGCAGATGAAAGGCCCTGGCTGTATTTATGGGGTGTTAGAGATAAGTAACGCACTCTGCTGTCAGTGTCTGCAGAGACAGCAAATGAAGTGTGCAGGCCCCTTGCTTTGATGTGATGGAATCTCCAGGGGACACTTCACTTCAGTGGCACTCGCAGCGCAGCTGTGGCTGAGCCTTGCAGTGGAAAATACAAGATTTTCACTTTTTAAAATATCGCTACGGCTGTGTGCTGGGCAGCTCTGTGTTCTGAAAGCTAAGGGCTGGGGTTCGGGTTTTTTTTGTTTTTTTTTTTTCCAAAATGTTATTAAAATCATCTTAACCGTTTTTGTTGGAAGGGGAAAAGTTAATAGTTGTTTTGTGGTTTCATACGCAGCATTAAAACAACAGTCTGGTTTTCATTTAAACCAATAAAAGTATGGAAATTCAAAATGAAGGCTCTCTGCATGTCCTTAGATCAACTTGTTGGCCTTGCTGAAATGCATAATGGATGGGGCAGGGGAAGGACCTCAATCTTACAACCCTTAGCTTTGTTTTTGCCTATAGCTCAGCTTTTTTTGGTTGCTGGATTTCAGATTTGACGTCACTTTCTTGCCTGTCTTCTCAAGCACTAAAAACTTCCTCGGTCTGGTGAATGTGCAGCTGCTTAGAACCCAATGAACCACAGATTTTTTAGTTTTGCTTTTTTTTTTTAAGAACTTGAGCAGTAGTGAAGGCAATCAGTTAGTGAATGCACAACAGTGATTGAATGAACACACTTTAAATTTTGGGATATGAACTTGGGCCAGGGAACATTTCCAGCAGGGAGGGAGGGGTGTGGAGGTGCTCTCCTGCTGGCATCCTTCCCTCCAGGGCACCCAGGGGCTGTGTTCCTTTTTTCTCCCCAGATCTCATGGATTGGTCAGTGCTTCTTTCTGCTCTCCCTGTTTCTCTGTTCCCCTGCACATTTGGGGGGAAAATATGGGAGCAAACTCGCCACATTTTTTTTCTGGGATTTTTCCTTGGGGATGTTCCAAGGTCGGTTTCTGATGGGGTTTGAGGTGGAATCTGGCACTGCTGTGTTGGGCATTAGGTCAGGCTGGTGGGGGAGACCATTTAGGGGAGCTTTGTGGGCACAGTCCTGTGCCCTGAGCTCTGGGATGGCCCTGCTGGGGCAGGGAGGTGGCACCAGGTGCCCACTGTGGTCCCTTAGCCTGACCCTCTGTGGCTGAGGGGGTCAGAGACCTTGGCAGGGCTCTTTTCCCCAGAGATTCCAGAGTCTCTGGGTTCATTTTGTTGATAAGTGATTTCATTTTAGTATTTGTTGAGCTGTACAACCATTTACTTGATGTCCTTGAGGCAACCCAAGCATTTTATTGCTATTTAAGAAAAGATTTGAAAAAAAAAAGTCACTGAAGGCATCAGAGTTTTGAGTCAGAGGCAGCTGAAGAAGGGCTGAGAGATGAGCCCCAGCAGCTGGGGGAGGGTTGGGTGCAGAGGACACGCTCTGCATAACGCACCATTAAAACTTCATGAAGAGGTGTCCCAGAAAAAAAATATTACAAAGCACTAGGCTTAATATTCAATTCCTGGTTTTAGCAGTCTGGTCATTTTCAGGAAGGAATAATCAGCTTAACCGCAGCATTCCCATATTTAATGTTCTGAGGGGAGAGGGATTGTCTGATTTTTTTTTTTTCCCTTTTTTATTTTATATTTTTTTTTTCCTTTTCACAGTGATTAATGAAAGCCAAAAGCAGCAGCTGGAATGTGTGAGCTACTCATCCCGCTATGCCCTGGGTCTGTTCTACGAGGCTGGGACAGGGCTGGCTGTCCCCTGGGCCGCCTGCTACGTGGCCGATAATCCCTGCATCCGCTTCATCTCCATCGATAACCAGAAGCGCAATATAGGTCAGTGCTCCCATTCTTCCCCCAAAGGCAGCCACAATGCGGGGTGTCCATCACCAGAAATGCTGTTTAATTGAGTGTTGCCCTTCTGAACGTTGAACTGGATGTCGGGTTTGTCCTGTCGCAAACCCCGCAGTGCGGAGCAGAGCAGGGCAGAAAGTCAGCCCCCAGCACGTGGTTGGTGTTTCTGCCTCTGTGAAACTCTGAAACCTGTGTCAGGGGGTTGCAGACCCCAAAATGTTGCTGTTTCAAGGCAGAGCTGGGGTTCCTTAGTTTAAACACTGATGCACACACTGGCCAGTTTGTGTCCCATGGCTCCTTCCTTGAGACTGGGGATGAGTGGGAATGCTCAGCCCAGCTCAGAGTTAGCTAGGGTGTTTTTATCTCCAGGAAGAGTCCCTGGTATGGCTGCATGTGCTCAGTAAAGCTTGGGGAATATCCCCCGAGACAGCCCCTTCTCCTGTCTTTCTGCAGCTGAAGGAAGTGTGTGATTTATTTATGGAATGTATTTCGTGTAACAGGAGAGTGGGGGCATAGAACAGCTCGAGAAAAACCAGACTAATCTGAGTCATGGAATCCCAGGATGGTTTGGGCTGGAAAGGACCTTAAAGACTCAAAGTTCTGCCCACCTTCCACCTGTCCAGCCTGGCCTGGGGCACCTCCAGGGATCCAGGGGCAGCCACAGCTTCTCTGGGCACCTTCCCCACCCTCCCAGGGAACAATTCCTTCCCAATATCCCATCCATCCCTGCCCTCTGGCACTGGGAAGCCATTCCCTGTGTTCTGTCCCTCCAACCCTTGTCCCCAGTCCCTTTCCAGCTCTCCTGGATCTCCTTCAGGCCCTGGAAGAGGCTCTGAGATCTCCCCAGAGCCTTCCTTTCTCCAGGCTGAATACCCCCAGCTCTCTCAGCCTTTCCTTGTAGGAGAGATTCTCCATCCCTCAGTTGAAGCACAAATTGGTTGTTTTGCCAAAGAATTTAGCCCACTGATCTGAAAACAGTGAAAGCAAAACAGAAGGATGGCCAAAGTGAGGTGGCATCCACCCTGATGTGCTTTCTCCAGCAGGGACTTACGACAAATATGTAAAAAAAAAAGGGTGTGAGAAATGCCAGCTACAGAGTGATCTTTTCATTCTGGTATTGCCTCCGTGCTACTGACAGAGATTTCCTCACATCTGAGATTCTGCTGCCATTGTTGTGTCCAAGGAAAAATACCTGATAGTTAATAGCACCTACTGATATGATCATTATCAGTGTTGAGGAGAAATTCACCCCTGCTCCTCCCACCTACCTGCTGCACATGTGGTCTCGAAGCCCCAGCACCAAGAACAACAAATACGGCACTAGAATGGAATTATCAAACAGCTCTGCTGTCTCCAGATGCAGTTTAACCCAGTACAGAGCGCATTATTGGGGCACGTTGTTAACAAATCCGTAGAAAGTACCAGAACATCAGTGTTGACACATCCCTTCCTCACTGAAATTGCCCTTGAACTGGGGGAGACTTCTGTTTCTAAGAGCAAATTTTTCCAAGAACAAATTGCATGTGTCCCTTCCTAGGAGACAGCACCAGCAAGGGAGGCTGAGTGTGGAAATTCATTTACATGTGAAGTCCTGTGACCAAAGCACTTGAATAAAAAGTTCCTTTATACTTGTTTTAACACATATATGAGTATTTTGCATCTGCATTTTTCTTCCCATGCTTCTGATTGCTCTGCAGAACATTCCAGGAGTAGGCACAGCAGCATTTCGCTGGCCCTTTTAACTCCACCTCACCCATCATTCTGCCTGTTCTTTCATTCTTCAATCTTGATTGACTGGGATTCATCTGAAGACGAGGATGGTGACAGCCAGAAAGTAAACAGAGAAGAAGGCAGAATTGCTGGGTGAGGCAGCTGAGATCTTCAAGGACATCATTCCCTACAGCTGTCACTTTCTCCAGTGTTTCTTCACCTGATGTGCCCACGATTAATGGAGGTTTTCTCATTCTCACTGCCCCTTCAAATTTTTTACTAAACAGTACAGGACAGTAGAGGTCCAAAGAAAATAGCTGTAGCTGATGGTTGTCTCCTGCAGGAGGTTTGGAACGGGGTGATCTTTGATTCTGTGATTCTATGATGCTGTGATTCTGTGATTCTGTGATTCTGTGATTCTGTGATGCTGTGAGCTTTCTGCTGTGGGTCTCACAAATACCACATCTCCCTAAAGCAGGCAGTCCAAGGCCCTCTTTGTGGAAATCCAGACTGTCCTTGTCACTTGTCTGGGATGTGGCAATCCCTGCTGTGAGTCAGCCAAGCAGAGCCATCCCACTCACGTTTCCCCAGTGGAATTCAAGCCAGCCTGGCTGCTCTAATCCATCACACAGTGGGATGGCTTGCGTGGAGCAGTTCCTCTGATGCCACCAATTCCCGGTGTCACCAGGAGCCTCCGGGAGGGAAGGCTTTTTCCATCAGCCCAGGATCCCAGCTGCTGGTGGTAGAACCCCCTCTCTGCCTGCAGAGCTGCTGTTACGTAAGGCAGAGCCCACAGGAAGCGTGTGCCGAATTCCTGGGTGGTGTGCATGAATATTAAACACTTTGTGGGATTGGCTGCCTCAAACACCCCATCCATATTCATACCGGGTCGGGGGGACACTGGGAATTCTCCGGTATAAATTATTTCTGGAATACCGCAGTCTTTGCATCTCTCTGCATTCCAGGAGGACTAAAGATAGATGACACATAAAAGTGGAAGTGGTTCCTTTCTTTTGCTTCGGGAGTATTGCGGGGTTATGTAATGTAAAGGGAAGATCCTCCTTACTGGTTTTCAGGATCAGTATAATTCCTGAGCATCCTCTTTGATTTTAAAATATAGATTCCTTTCCTTCCTGAAATAAGAATTTTCAAAGAACTGTTTGAGTTTTTGCCTCGTTATGCAGCCAGTTGCATTGTAATCCCCTGCCAGCCCTGCCTGCCTTTTAGAAAAACAATCAGAAACCGTTGATGAGGCTAATGAAATGCTGAGTTTCTGAATATAAAAAAGTTAGTGCCATTCTTTCCATGACTCTTCCTAAATGTGCCTTGTCGGATAGAGTAGGTTTTATCCCAGGGAGAATATGGGACCTTGGGAACCACAGGAACTTCTGAGGATAAATGGGAAGCTCGCTGACCCTCCTTCCAAACAGCAGCACGGCATTTCAAATGTGCACCTCCAACTCTCTTGCTTCCTAGGTGTAGTAAAGTTAATCAGTGCTCTTTTTTTAGCTTTTGGATGGTTTTACTAGGCCTGCACATTGACTTCTCTTTCAGCAGTGTGATGATCCCTCCCAGGGAGCAGGAATGCAGTTCCAGCCTGGCTGGAGGTGTCCAGCTTCTCTGCTGCCCTCCACGCTCACCCAGCAGCATTTTCTTCTTCCAGGCTTTGCTTGGGGTGGCCAAAGCCCTTTATCCCTTCCCCTCATGCTACGCAGAACCAGAACAGGGTTCACATGGCAAAACACATCTCCCCAAGAAGATTGAAAATCCTGAGGGTCAGGAAACGATTGCATCTCATTTTTTATTGGGATCTGTTACGACTCCAGGTTTTGGGCAGGAATGTGAGAAAAAACACTTGCTGCTGTTCCCCTAAGAAGGAGGACATTCCTGTGGGAGATGTGTGCCCATCACACCCATAGACAGTTCTCTTCTGGAGACCAGGTTGTAGCCCTTGGCTGATCCCTGAGCACTCCAACCATTGTAGCAAACAATCTGCCTTGGGAGCTGGCCCCGCTTTTGAGCAGGAGGTTGGACCAGAGGCCTCCAGAGATTCCTCCCTCCCTTCCTCCCAAAGTTCTGTGACTCTGACGCAGACTGGTTCTGGTGAGGATTTACTGAGCACACAAATAAGTGCACTGGGAAGTGACTCCAATCAAGCGCCCTTGGCTTACAGTGGGGAAGGACAGGAAGACAGGAAATTCTTCAAGCTCTGTCCACATTTGCTGCCCACCTGATTTTTTTAGCAGTGAGGCTTGTGAGGCCCTGGCACAGGCTGCCCAGAGAAGCTGAGGCTGCCCCTGGATCCCTGGAAGTTCCAAGGGCAGGCTGTTGGCAGAGATTGTCCCCCTTGACTTGTGTTGTTTTTGTGAACAAAACACACTCCCACTTGGAAGAGCAGGGTGGTTCCACAGATTTTTTTTTTGTTCTTCTGACTCCTGGGCTGGAAGCACAATTATGGGGAGGGCAGGTATTAATGAGCAATCCTCCAAAAGCACCTCTCCTCTTGCTTTCTTTCTTCCAGAGTCTCCTGGAATGGGGCCCTCGGTCGTGGTCCACACGACGGTGACCTTTGGGAGCGAGCATCTGGACTCAGACCCTGCAGAGGTGCAGCAGTTAATCCTGAGTCACCTGCAGAGGATTGTGCCCTCCCTGCCTCAGCCCAGCAGCATCAAGTTCCACAAATGGAGATACTCCCAGGTACCTCGTGGTGGGATCAGTCAGCTGGGAGGAGGCTGCTGGGGCTGTGCTTTCCATCCCCAGGGAGCAAGGGGAAAGGCCACGGCTGCTCAGTATCCAGAACACATTCCACCACGGAACCCTGAGCAGCATCAGGGCTGCCCAACAAATCCAGGTCACTTTTAGCCAATTTTGAACATTGTGGGCCTGGCTCAGCAGTGAGCTATGCAGCTCTCCCAGTAGGCAAGGGTAGGAGTGGCGTGCAGGAAGGAAGTAAATCCCACGTAATTCGGTGGGATTTTCACTGGTATTTAAAAAACATGACTCAGTCCCTCCCTCTGCATCCAAAAGTATGTGGTATTATTAGCAAAATTCCCACCCCACCACAGAAGAGCAGAAGTGCAGACGCACTAATTGTTATTATTTGATTTGGCCTGGCTCAATTTAACAGAATGTTATGCGAAAAGTATTTTAAAGTAAACTACCTAAGGGTAATAATAGCCAAATGTGTATATTTTGCAGTATTCTTTTAAAATTCCGAGGAAAATGTTAGCAATTTCCTCAAGAATTGGAGCGTATCTCCATGTTTACCCAAAGCTTCTCAAGCTAAATTACATTGGTGAATTTGAACGTGGAGGTTGATGGAAATTACTTACTTTTAAAGCAGTCCCCTAAATTTTTTTCCTTTTTTGAAGTTGCTGTGGATGGCTGTTGTGGAGTCTGCTCATAGCCCTTGATCTGCATCCAATTAGCAAACCTGGCCTCGTTAGCACAGAGTTTATTTTTCAGAGTCAAGTATATTGGTGGGATTGCAAAAGCGACCTTAGCATGGGTATTAATGTTTAGATAAAACAGCTCAAAATTGGGGTGGGTTTTGTGAGTTCCCCTTTATCACTTATGGGGGATTTTTACAAGGAACAGGTGTCACTGTTAAGGTTCCCTGGTTGTGACATCTGCTTTTTTTTCCTGCCTTACCTGCTGAGAACTGCTGGTGACCATGAGAGCTGCAGGTGGGAGGGGACAGAAGAGTTGGATCCAGCACTGGAAAGGGTTCCCAAACCCCATCCAGCTGTGGAAAGGGTTCCAAACCCCATCCAGCTGTGGAAAGGGTTCCCAATCCCCATCCAGCTGTGGAAAGGGTTCCCAAACTCCATCTAGCTCCAGAAAGGGTTCCCAAACCCCATCCAGCTGTGGAAAGGGTTCCAAACCCCATCCAGCTGTGAGAAGCGTTCCCAAACCCCATCCAGCTGTGGGAAGCGTTCCCAAACCCCATCCAGCTCCAGAAAGGGGTCCCAATCCCCATCCATCTCCAGAAGGGGTTCCCGAACCCCATCCAGCTCCAGCTTCTGTTGCTGCTGCCAGCCAAAGCCCTGCCTCCAGCAGCTGCTGGTGCCCCAGGAGGAATTCTCACCAGCCTGTAATTTGGTGGATGAATGTCAATATGTCTTAGGCTGCAAATAAGTCAGTGTAGGTCAGACCCGTTATCTCAATAAAGAGATCTCTAATGCCACCCTATAAAGTAATCACTGCCTAAATTAAATATCTGGGACAGAGCTCCCTCTTTCTCCTAAAGCTCTCTTTACTTTCAATTATAATAAGCTGTTGCAACAGAGGCCAAGGGAGCTGATAAGATGGGTGCATCTTTCCCCTGATTCTTTTAGATGGGATTTATCCTACTCGTTAATTAAATCCGGCTGTAACATCCTTCACATGGCCAAACACAATCCTGGGATTAAAATGCAGACATTACAATTATCCATGGCAGATGAGGGATTAGGACTTCCAGAATTCTACTGACACTGCTTAGCAGCACAGCTGCACTTCTGGATCCTCTTGCTCTAATTGTGGTGAGGGCACCATTAGCATTCAGAGCCAACAGCTTCCCAACCTACCCACTGTCTTTGGCAGAGCCATAATTCCATATAAATATGGAATTACTGAGAATGGAAAACACCTCCAAGATCATCAGGTCCAACCTTTGGCAATACCAGGAGGGGTAGGAGCTGTTTGGTACAGCCAGCATCAAATAGGCCTGGGTAGCCAAGAAGGAAGGACCCTCAAAAAGCCCTTTTCTGCCAAATCTTGTGGTGCTGTTTGCGCTCAGCTTGAGCTGTGAGAAACACTCAGGAATAAAGTAAGTACTGACTTAAAACCAGTCTGAGAGAGGGTCTCTGGATTTGCCATACCTGGGTAGACTCTTGTGTCAAGCTGAATAAGGGAAAAGGGGGTGCAACTGTTTTTTTCAGCTGATATCCTCACAGAATGCTGCCAGCGGCATAAATGGGGGTGCTTTGCAGCTTGTCCATCCTTGGCAGTGGCAGAGAATGGCTCAACAGTGGCCAGCTGAGGGTACATTTGAATCAGTGGAAAAATCCCCTGGATTTAGCAAGATTCCTTGGAAGCTGACAGTCCCTCCCACGAGGGGATACAGTAATGGTTTACTGGGTGGAAAGCCAAGAAATGATCAAAAGAAAACTGTGCTGTCTGTATCATGCTTCAGCAGTTGGACAGCAGGAGGAATTTCTGCATGGAAAGGGTGCTCAGGCCTTGGCAGGGGCTGCCCAGGGAGCTTTGGAGTGCCCATCCCTGGAGGTGTCCAAGGAAGGGCTGGAGGTGGCACTCAGAGCTCTGGGCTGGGGACAAGGTGGGGATGGGCACAGCTTGGACTCCATGGGCTGGGAGGGCTTTTCCAGCCTCAGGGATCCTGGAATTCTGTGACCCTGGAGACAGCAGGTTCCCTTTCCTGTGTTGAGCAGTCTGGGATTTTGCAAGCCCTGCTTTGCTGATGTGGGATCACCCTCACACCTTTTTAGATCTCCACACCAGGGTCACACAAGTCATTTCTGCTGAGAATAAAACGAAACAGGCTGTAATGTTTCTAAATTTCCACACACAGTAAAGTTTTACTCTGATTGTTTAACTCCCAGAAATGTTTTACTGTGGCACTTCGATCATTAATGTTTGGATCTGCCTTTTGGGGTGGGAGGCCAGGCTGGGCAGGGTTTGGAGCAGTCTGGGATAGTGGAAGGTGTTCCAGCACATGGCAGGGGGTGGAATGGGATGATTTTTAAGGTTCCTTCCAGCCCAAACCATTCTGTGGCTGTTTGATGTTTCTCAAGAATACAGATCTTTCTGGTGTGAAATTCAGGTAAATAAAATGCTTTCTCTTCCCACTCCCTCGATGTTTATGCTTTCCAGGTTACAAGAGCTGTGCCCAATTGTCCAGGACACATGATTCTTCACACTCAGCCTCTCCTGATCTGTGGGGGTGATGGATTCACTCGCTCCAACTTTGACGGCTGCATCGAGTCTGCCATGAGCCTTGCAGAGGCTGTGAAGCCTCATTTACAGCAGCAATTTCAGAGTCAGGCTGCTAAACCTCCTCTAGATTTGTTATGAATTGTGCCGTGATGGGTTGAACTTGAGTTTAACATCAACATCACCTTGCAAAAAACAAATAAAGAAAGATGTATCAGTGCACTGGAATAATTACTGGGGTGGAATTGAACTGAATTTTCCAGGATCTCTGCTGAGAGTGGTTGCTTTGATTGAAGTAAGGCTTTCCCTGGCTCTGGGCAGAGGCACAGAGCTGCAGCACTCTTGCCAGGTCTCCTGATACTTTTACAGCCCATGAAAAATATGTCAAGGAGAGGAGCCTGACTTGAAGCAGCACAAAAATCCATGAAGCTGCAGAGTTTATTCCTTGTAAGCTCCTCGTTTACTCCCTGTCCTAGTGACAGGACAAGGGGGAATGGCCAGAGGGCAGGGACAGATGGGAATTTGGGGAAGGAATTGTTCCTTGGGAGGGTGGGCAGGCCCTGGCACAGGGTGCCCAGAGAAGCTGTGGCTGCCCCTGGATCCCTGGCAGTGCCCAAGGCCAGGCTGGACATTGGGGCTGGGAGCAGCCTGGGACAGTGGGAGGTGTCCCTGCCCATGGCAAAAGGTGGCATTGGATGGGCTCAGAAATTATTCAGAAATCATTCCTTTATTCTAAATTTGATTTTAACTTGCCCTTCCTCTTAAATCACGTGTCACATTCTAGTACCTCTGTACCACAGCACTAAAAATAACAAAATTTAGCAGACGGAGTTTAACCATCAGAGGAGTACAACTCTGCCTCAGTTTTTTTTTTTTTTACCCCAGATCTGACATCCTGTATCACAGCACCTGACCCCTGTGATTTACTGTTGTCTGTGGCCATTTCCAGCTCAGTTATTTTCAGTGCACTAAGAATTTAAGACTTGTTAATTTTGAAAGCAGCCAGAAAACTGGGTGTGAGGCATCTTTGGCTCAACCCTGTGTTGCTTCCTCTCAAGGGGTGTTTTCTGAAGGGCTGTGATGCTCCTTCAGGGGCTTTGTGGCAGCAGCAGCCTCTGACACCACGAGGGACAGGTCAGTGGAGATGTCTGTGACTCCATCCTTTCAGCAGTCTCTCAGCTCTGGCCATCCTGACACCTCAAATCTCAGACTCAAGAGGTGTTTGTTGAGTCATGAGATTTTCAGTTTGAGGGTTTTTCGAATCCCAGCAAGTATCAAATTGCTTCTTCTGCAAATCCCAGAATCACTGAGGTGGGGAAAGCCCTCCCTGCCCATCAAGTCCGAGCTGTGCCCGGTCCCCACCTTGTCACCCAGCCCAGAGCTCTGAGTGCCACCTCCAGCTGTTTGAAACTCCTGCCCAGCCTTTCCTGGAAGAAATTCCTCCTGAAAATACCGTGTCAGTCTATCAAAATGTCCCTGTCCTCCAGATGAAGATGGTTTAGATAAAAACTACTTGGGTTTTTTTTTTTTTTTTTTTTTTTTTAAGGTAGAGGGGAGAGGTTGCTGGATGTGTTCCTCAGGATGCGCTCCGGGCAGCAGGAGCAGGGAGATGTGGAATTCCCACGGCTGCTGGGGGTGATGTTTCAAAGAGGCCACTGTATGCAGAGGGGTGACAACAACAGAGACTTGTCTGCTTGATTTCCTGGGGTTTTCCCTGATTTTTTGATTAACTGGCAGAGCTGTCCACTTCAGCCACTGTCTCCTTGTTCCCAGACAAGGGGGATGATGGCTGTGTCTGCTTCATCGGTGCCACGAGCCACAGCCACTGCTCCAAATGGGATTGGAGCCTTCCAGCTCCTGGAGCACGGTGTTCTTGTCCTCCTCATTACAAGGAAAGGGTCGTGGCTTCTCAAATCCTGTCATCTCCCAGCTGTGGGGACTTCCACCCAGGGAACGTCACTTGGCAGGGCTGGCCTGTGGCATCCTATGCAGCCACTGCTCTTACAATAGGATCAGGGAATGTGGGGACAGGGAGATGTGGCTGTGATGGATGGATCTGCCAGTTAATCAAAAATCACATCCATGCAGGGAGAAATCAACCAGGCAAGTCTCTTCTGCCTCCAAAAACATGGGCCGTGTGTTTGCACAAGCATACAGAAATAAATTAAGAAATTAATTCATTTTTAGAGAGTTTGGTTTGTTTTGTTTTTATTTTTTTTTTTAATGTTTTGTTTTTATTTTTTGCCCAGCTGCAAACCCGTGGTGGGTTTCCACAGCACTGACCTGTGAAATATCCCTGCAGTGGAAGCCACTGGGGCAAGCCCTGCACTCCCAGGATTTCCTAGGGATCCTGCTGGCCTTGCATGTGCCAGCATTGTCACCACTGGCTCTCCTGGAAAGCACCAAGGAGGGAGTGTGTGACCAAGGAGGGAGCTGGGGAAGTCTCTGGCCTGACCTACAGCCCCAGCAGGACTAACACCACAGCTGTAACATGTTCTGGGGAACCTGGAGCATCCCCTGTGTTAGGAAAATCAATCCACAAACACCAGAGGTCCATGTCCAAAAAAGAGACAGAGGAGTCCTGTAACTTTATTGGAATAAAGGGAGAGGCCATGGGACATTTCCATGGGGTCTCTCCAACTCTACAGACACACCTCCTTTACCCATTTCCTGTGGCATTTTCCTCTCCTTTCCCCACTGACTGAGTACTGGAGAGGTACAGACTCTGAATCCCCTAATACAGACCCATTAATTGTGAATCCCCCTTTTCTTCTTTGTGTCTCTGTTCTTTTTCTCTCAGTCCACGGATTTATCACAGCCTTGGGTCAGTACCAGTCTGTGTCAATGGGTGGAATTCCTCTGGAATTTATGGTTCCTCCCATTACTTCTTTTGATGCCTAAAACAAGGCTCACCTGAAATACAAGCCAGACAAAGTTAAGAGAATAAAAGCAGACAAATTCAATCCAGGCCTACTGGTACATTAAGGGCAAACAAAATGGACACTGAGTCACAAGATCTTCACCTTTTATAAGTTCTGTTTTATTAACATATCGTGCCCCAATTCTCCAATGACACCTTCAGGTGATGACGTCAACCACCCCAAACTTGCTCCCCCTAGTTCACTGTTTCTTACATTTTGGGGCTCTGAGGCAGCAAAATTGCTTTGGATTCATGCCCAGAGAGGAATTGTTTTGTCTAAAGATGGAAGAACATGAGCTTTAGTTCTGTGCTCTGGAGAAATACAAAGAATACAGATGCATGAAAACGTAGAAGCTAAAAATCCTAAGGCATCACTTTCACCCATCGTTACCTGGCTTTACCTACCAGCAGAGCCCACAGTTTGTTTGTAAAGACATCTCCCTCTCCTTCCTTTCACCTGTGACTGCATTTCTCCTGGTGCCCGAGGTGCCAGGCTCAAAGCAGAGGTGGCAGAGCGGTGCACCAGCGCTGGGGGGACACTGAGGAAGGAGGAAAGGACAAGGAGCCGGGCAAGGATGAGGACCCGGCAGGATGAGGAGCCGCTGGGCAAGGATGAGGAGCCTGGGCAAGGATGAGGAGCCTGGGCAAGGATGAGGAGCCTGGGCAAATGAGGAGCCTGGGAGAGGATGAGGAGCCCTGGGCAAGGACAAGGAGCCGGGAAGGACAGGAGGGCGATGAGGAGCAGCAAGGATGAGGAGCCTGGGCAAGGATGAGGAGCCTGGGCAAGGATGAGGAGCCCGGGCAAGGGATGAGGAGCCTGGGCAAGGGTGAGGCAGGCGAGGAGCCTGGGCAAGGGTGAGGACCGGGCAAGGGATGGGAGCCCGGGCAAGGGTGAGGAGCGGCAAGGACGAGGAGCCGGGCAAGGATGAGGAGCCTGGGCAAGGATGAGGAGCCTGGGCAAGGGTGATGGAGCCGGGCAGGATGAGGAGCCTGGGCAAGGTGAGGAGCCGGGCAAGGATGAGACTGGAAAGGACGAGGATCCGGCTGGCCGGGCCCACCCGAACATGGCAGTCGGGCCTGGGGCACCGGTCGCAGCCTGGCACTGAGGGCTCGGGGCGGACAGGCAAGGGCAGAGTTTGAGAATTCCCCTGTGATCAGCGCGAGGAGGCTGGGACAGCCATGAGGAGGCTGGGACAGGCTGTGGGGAGACTGTGCTGGCCATGAGGAGGCTGTGCTGGCCTGAGGGGCCTGTGCTGGCCATGAGGAGCTGTGCTGGCCATGGAGAGGCTGTGCTGGCCATGAGGAAGGCTGTGCTGGCCATGGAGAGGCTGTGCCGGCCATGAGGAGGCTGTGCTGGCCATGGGAGGCTGTTGCTGGCCATGAGGAGGCTGTGCTGGCCATGGGGAGGCTCTGCTGGCCATGAGGAGGCTGTGCTGGCCATGGGGAGGCTGTGCTGGCCATGGGGAGGCTGTGCTGGCCATGAGGAGGCTGTGCTGGCCATGGGGAGGCTGTGCTGGCCATGAGGAGGCTGTGCAGCGCCATGAGGAGGCTGTGCGCCGTAGGAGGCTGTGGCCATGGGGAGGCTGTGCTGGCCATGAGGAGACTTTTGCTGGCCATGGGAGGCTGTGCTGGCCATGGAGAGGTGTCTGGCCAGGGGAGCTGGCCGGCATGGGGAGGCTGGCTGGCCATGAGAGGCTGTGCTGGCCATGGAAGGCTGTGCTGGCCATGAGGGTGACGGCTGAGGTGTGCTGGCCATGGAGAGGCTGTGCTGGCCATGAGGAGCTGTGCTGCCATGGGGAGGCTGTGCTGGCCATGGAGAGGCTGCTGATGGCTGGCTGCCATGAGGAGGCTGTGCTGGCCATGGGAGGCTGTGCTGGCCATGGAGAGGCTGTGCTGGCATGAGGAGGCTGTGCTGGCCATGGGAGGCTGTGCTGGCCATGGGGAGGCTGTGCTGGCCAGGGAGGCTGTGCTGCATGGAGAGGGTGCTGGCATGAGGAGGCTGTGCTGGCCATGAGGAGGCTGTGCTGGCCATGAGAGCTGTGCTGGCCATGAGGAGGCTGTGCTGGCCATGGAGAGGCTGTGCTGGCATGGGAGGCTGGGCGGCCATGGGGGCTGTGCTGGCCATGAGGAGGCTGTGTGGCCATGGAGGGGTGCTGGCATGGAGGCTGTGCTGGCCATGGGGGCTGTGCCGGCCATGAGGAGGCTGTGCTGGCCATGGGGAGGCGCTGGCCTGGATGTGCTGGCCTGGGGAGGCTGTGCTGGCCATGAGGAGGCTGTGCTGGCCATGAGAGGCTGTGCGGCCAGGAGAGGCTGTGCTGGCCATGGAGGAGGCTGTGCTGGCCATGAGGAGGCTGTGCTGGCCATGAGGAGGCTGTGCCGGCCATGGAGAGGCTGTGCCGGCCATGAGGAGGCTGGTGCGGCCATGGGGAGGCTGTGCTGGCCATGAGGAGGCTGTGCTGGCCATGGGGAGCTGTGCTGGCATGAGGAGGCTGTGCTGGCCATGGGGAGGCTGCTGCTGGCCATGAGGAGGCTGTACTGGCCATGGGGAGCTGGCGGCATGGGGAGGCTGTGCGGCCATGGGGAGGCTGTGCTGGCCATGAGGAGGCTGTGCCGGCATGGGAGGCTGTGCTGGCCATGAGGAGGCTGTGCCAGCCATGGAGGAGGCGTGCCAGCCGTAGGAGGCTGTGCTGGCCATGGGGAGGCTGTGCTGGCCATGAGGAGACTTTGCTGTCCATGGGGAGCTGTGCTGGCCATGAGGAGGCTGTACTGGCCATGGGGAGGCTGTGCCGGCCATGGGAGGCTGTGCTGGCCATGAGGGCTGTGCTGGCCATGGAGAGGCTGTGCTGGCCATGAGGTGGGACGGCCATGAGGAGGCTGTGCTGGCCATGGAGAGGCTGTGCTGGCCATGGGGAGGCTGTGCTGGCCATGGGGAGGCTGTGCTGGCCATGGAGAGGCTGTGCTGGCCATGGGGCTGTGCTGGCCATGAGGAGGCTGTGCTGGCCATGAGGAGGCTGTGCTGGCCATGGAGAGGCTGTGCTGGCCATGAGGAGGCTGTGCTGGCCATGGGGAGGCTGTGCTGGCCATGGGAGGGGCTGTGCTGGCATGAGGGGCTGTGCTGGCCATGGAGAGGCTGTGCTGGCCATGAGAGGCTGTGCTGGCCATGAGGAGGCTGTGCTGGCCATGGAGAGTGCTGTGCTGGCATGAGGAGGCTGTGCTGGCCATGGAGAGGCTGTGCTGGCCATGAGGAGGTCTGTGCGGCCTGAGGGGCTGTGCTGGCCATGGGAGGCTGTGCTGGCCATGGGGAGGCTGTGCTGGCCATGGGGGCTGTGCGGTCATGAGGAGGTTGTGCTGGCCATGGGGAGGCTGTGCTGGCCATGGGAGAGCTGGCTGATGAGAGCTGCTGGCCATGAGGAGGGGCTGTTGCTGGCCATGGGAGGCTGTGCTGGCCATGAGGAGGCTGTGCTGGCCATGAGGAGGCTGTGCTGGCCATGGGAGGCTGTGCTGGCCATGAGGAGGCTGTGCTGGCCATGGGGAGGCTGTGCTGGAGCCTGGGTGCTCCTGGGGCAGGACCAGTGCTCTCTCTGAGCTGCCCAGCGAGCACCTTGAGCCCCTGTGCAGGGATTTCCCCGGAGCCAGAGCCGGGTTTGCCTCTAACCCAGCCTCTGGCTCAGCCGTGCCCGCCCTAAGCTGCTTTGTGTGGCACAGCTGAAGCCCTGAAATCCCAGAGCCTTCTGCTGCCGCCGTGCCCGGCTCACTGCGGCGTCTCCCCGTCAACCTCCTTGGGATTCATTCGTGCTTAATTCCCACATTCAGGAGGCACCTCCGGGATCAGGAGGTGCTGACTCCCCGCGGGGCTGCTTGGCAGTGGCAGATGCAGGGAACAGTGGAGGACAACTGAGCATGTCTGGCTTTCTTTGCAGGAAGAGCCAAGCCAAATTTCTCCCCTGGAGGTAAATAAATATAAACAGGTGAGAAATAACCCCGGGAGAGCTATGGCTCAATCCCAGTGGAGAGATTTCGTGTTGAGCAAAGGGGATGTAGGGCAGATTGCTGTCACCTTGGAGGCTGTGGGGATGAAACCCACGGAGACCCTTGGAAAGCCTTCGTGATTCTTGTAATTTCCCAATTTTAAACCGTTCACCAGAGAAAACCCCAAGCAGGTCCTTACACGCCGTGCTGTGTGTGGCTGTCACCCTCCTCCCTGAGTGCTCCGAGCACTGTGGAAGGGTTTTATTCTGGGGGTTCATGCAAGCCAGGGCCATGGGGGCGAGCAGACAGCCCAGGGTGGCCCCATCCAAGCCCCGTCGGGGCCGGAGCATCCTTCCTTTCCCGGAGCATCCTTCCTTTCCCGGAGCATCCTTCCTTTCCCGGCTCTCTCATTCCCCCTCCGGACCCACCGAGGTCATTAAAGCACAGCACCGCTCTGCTGCGGGAGCGAAGGCTGCTCCCCTTCGGCTCCTGTCGGGCCACGGCAGTGGTTGATACAGGTTTGACCACTCTTTTCAGCCGGATGGGGAAAAATCAAAAAAAAAAAAAAAAAAAAAAAAAAAAAAAAAAAAGAAAAAAAGAAAAAGAAAAAAAGTGGTGGGCAGTCAGCTCTGGAATATAGGTCAGCCTCTGTCCCGGCAGCTGCTTTGCCTCGCCCAGAGCGCAGGGAAAGGGGATGAGCTGGCAGGAGAGGAGGGGATCAGCCGCTCTCCTTCGCCACCTTCTCCGAGCGCAGCAAATCCCGGCTCAGCACCTCGCAGATTAACTCGGCACGGCCGCCGTTCCCGTTTGCACGGGAGGGATGGAGCCTCGGGAACACGCCGGGACAAAGGGAGGTTTGTTCTCCAGCTGCTCGCAGATGTGTTGTTGCGATAGCCACGGGCTGTGCTCTTCACAGGGGCGAGTCTGCTCCAAAGCCTGGATTGTCAGCGCCCTGCATCCCGGACATTTGGGGTTTGCTGCCTCCCTCCGCCCACCTGTGTGGTGCAAACCCCACTTTGCTTTGATTTAAAAGGCAGTCCTGGGGGCCGGGTTGGGAATGCAAACCGCAAGCACAGCAGGACTGGAGGAAGTTTAAGTAAACCCGGTTACATGTCGCAGTTTCAGCAGTGCCCTGGCCCTTGCCAAAGGAATTTTGAGCAGGACACAACAGCTCTGGGCTGGGTAGAAAACTGGGTTTTCTGCCCCAAACGTGCCTGGCTGTTTCTCCAGGTTAAAAAAGATCATCTTAATTCCATCCCCAGCACTGTGTGCTGGAACTGGGAAGTGAAACAGCAAATTAAAGGGACCTCTGCTCCTGGTCCTGGCCCTTGACTAAATCCTGGCCCTTTATCAGCCTACTGCTGCAGGGTGGATTTTCTTTAGGTGTGAAATGCTCTTGGATTTTCAATAAGAACTAAACCCACAGGTAGGATTAATGCTGAGTGAGCAGTTCCGCTCCGGAGAGAGGAATCTGATCGGACAGGGACAATTTCAGGAATAGTTTGTGCCCCAGCCACGTCGCCAAGACATCCTCGGCTGAGGAGGGGACATGATTTGGAGGAATGTATTTTTCTTTGCCCAAATCTGCTTAAAAATATGTCAGTTTTTCTTGAATCCATGAGAATGGTGAGAGCAATCCACATGAGTGCTATACATCCTCATGTACCGGACGAACCTGTCGACTGAGCCATGTACCCAAGCAATTGATTTCCCCACACACTAAGAGACACACCTCTCTGTGTGAATGCTAGAAGTGACACTAGTGTCCAACCAGCACCGTTTGCTGGTGAGCACTACTGGAGATTACCAATGCCATCAGTTGCTGCGCCTCTCTTGGATCAGCAGACCAACCATATAATTTTATATCGCCAAATATGGCTATCCATGGCATACCTTATGAGGAGACTTTCTTATTATTGTCAGAATACTTCCACGACCACTCATATTGGCTACACCAGGCGACCAGGTGTCTAGGGGGAGACTGTCAAGACACCTACAGGATCCACATTAGCAAGCATCAATCTCACTCATATTAACTGGAAATCCTTACTAACAAAATTATTCTGATGCCACATGTCTTCTTTAGCTAATGCCAGTACTCATCACCATCCGCTCCTGACACGTATGGAGCACCATTCCAGTATTCCAAGGTGCTCCAAGGCCTGTCCCAGCCTGGCCTTGGACACTTCAGGATCCACAGCTTCTCTGGGCACCCCTGTGCCAGGGAGACTCAGCACCAGCTCACTATCCTGCCGGCCCTGCCTCCCATGCTGGTGCATTGCCACCCGCAATAACCAAACCTCCTTAGCCAGCAGCAGAAATGCACAGGGCGATGAAATGTGAGAAAAGATCAATGACTTGCACAAGGTAGGCCTGCAACGGACTTTGGCCACAGAAGACTTCGGAGCATTGCTGAAGATGGATCCTGGTGGGTGCTGTGTAGACGTGAGAGCAAGGAGCCTCCGGTGCGGGACCTTGTGGCTCTGCACAACTCCCTGACAGGAGGGGAGCCAGGGGGGTTCGGGCTCTGCTTCCAGGCGCCAGGATGACAAGGGGAAGGCCTCAGGCTGGCCAGGGAGGCTCAGGGACATCAGCAGGAGTGGCTGAGTCTGCCTCAGTGGCGGGCAACACTAGTTTCTGTAAAGCGAGGGTGATCTAGGGGCCTGCCATGCCTATGGCGAGTGTGCCCATACCTGCCGACGAGGTGCTCCATAGAGAAGGCGCGTATGGCGAGGTGGCAAACATCTTGCCAGAAGGACGTCCGACTGCCCTAAGCTGGCCGACAAGCCGAGGGATGGCCAACATAATCACATGCGACTCCATGGGGAGTGAGAGGACTGTGAGAACCAAGCATATAGTTGACGCACACACACACCTCAGCGGGATCCTAGGAATCTAAAAACGATGTTCTAACGTACAGTAGCCTGCAGTGCTTAATACCAGAAATCGCCACCCAAGCAAACAAAACAGCTCCAATGTTACAAGCGCACCTTCTGAGAGGAAATTCATAACCAGTCTGCAAGGACCTCAGTCAGGCACAGCTGGTGAAGTTAAGTGGCAGATTTTGGAGCTTTGCTGGGAATGGGGGCGTGCAGCCCTGTACTATCAAGTAAGCGGCCTTGGACACGTCAGTGACAACCCATGCGTGTCAAGGGCCATCATTCTCCATAGCTCCTTGTCCGTCGCTCCAGGTGAAGGCGACGAAAACAAGTAACTACGGGAGCGTTTAATATATTGAAATCGAAGGAATTTTCGCGAATGGAGTGCTACCAACGCCCGATCTCCCTGCTACCAAGGCCAGGCTTCCATGGAGCAACAGAGCTGTGCCGAGGCGTGGATGGAGCCAGAATCCTTTCAAGCCATGGCAACATGGGAATATTAATTCTTTATAGCAGATGTGTAGCTCAAAGTACCATAAGGCACTCACATCGAGAGCACAGCGGTATGTTCTGCAAGAAGCTCAGCACAGCCCTTCAAAAGGCTCGGGAACAACTAATTTCATTATTCAGAGATAAAGGTGAGGCAGAGGAGAGCCAAAATAAACCCTCCGGCCGCTCCCTGGGAGCAGGGATTTCTTTAGCACCCTCTGCTCACAGAAGCAGGCAGAAAATCGCCTCACAGTGTCCAGCTTGGTTTTTCTCCCTAGTAAGGAGCTGGATGTGTTATTCCTCTCAAAATGACTCCCTGGAACCAGGCCAGGCTGAGCACCCCCACATGAAGCCCTTTGTGTGTACATTGCATCAGTGAATATGGCTCAGGATTCATCTCCAATTATGACTCCAGGGAAAATCAAAAGCAAAAAAAACAAAAAAAAAAAAAATAACACAAAAAAAAAAAAAAAAGATCATTCCCTTACTGTCAAACTGAAAACCAATATTTGCAGGCAAGAAGGGCAAAAGAAGGTGCAAACAGAGAGAACACAAGGTCCCGCACAGAAAAC
>VKON01000121.1:97667-112307 GCA_009741485.1 Malurus cyaneus samueli
GATGTCAGATGGAGGTGCCACCAGCATCAAGAAGAGCAAATAAGAGGAGTGTCAAAAGTGAGGCTTGTGAGGGAAAACCCATTTCCAATGGGACAATCCCGATCCACAGCCAACAGCAACACTAAAAGCAAAAAGGAGGGAAAAGCAGCAGAATTTGTCGCTTTTCATGCTGAATTCCATGAGATGGTGTGAGCAACCACATGATCTAACACCTCATGTGACCGAGTCCCTGTGACTGCATGAATCATCCCACACAGACACCTGGTGATGCTAAAGGTGACACTGTGCCACCCACTTGCTGTGCCACTGGTAGTTTTCACCAATGCCATCAGTGCTGCCCACTAATTAACAAATGGCATGTGCATTTGGGAACCAGGGCCTCTAGGGAGATGCCACCACACCTTGCACTCTCACCATTTCTGTCTCCTTCCTACACTTTTGTCCTGCTTTTTCTGAGGCCTGTCTCATCCCACCCTCCCTGACACGGACACCTTCCAGTATCCCAGGTTGCTCCAAGGCCTGTCCAGCCTGGCCTTGGACACTTCCAGGGATCCACAGCTTCTCTGGGCACCCTGTGCCAGGGCCTCAGCACCCTCGCTATCCTCCCCCCTGCCCCATGCTGGGCATCCCTCAGCCCCAGCAGAGCAGGGATGAGAAGGTGAGCAGGTCAAGGGAAGCCTGCAGGACCAGTTGCCATGCGCAGCTGCGTGAGGACCTGGTGCTGAGCCTGGCAGCAAGGAGGCTCCGGGGGGACCTTTGGCTCACAACTCCCTGACAGGAGGGACAGCCGGGGGTCGGGCTCTGCCAGGAACAGGGACAGGACAGGGAAACGGCCTCAGGCTGGGCCAGGGGAGGCTCAGGGTGGACATCAGCAGGAATTTCATGGCAGGAAAGGTGCTCAGGCCTTGGCAGGGGCTGCCCAGGGAGCTTTGGAGTGCCCATCCCTGGAGGTGTCCGAGGAAGGGCTGGAGGTGGCACTCAGAGCTCTGGGCTGGGGACAAGGTGGGGATGGGCACAGCTTGGACTCCATGGGCTGGGAGGGCTTTTCCAGCCTCAGGGATCCTGGAATCTGTAAATCACCTACAGTGCGTGTTTCACATCGGCAGCACCAGCCGAAAGCCTTCTGAGGGAATTCTCAGTGCAACCTCTGGGCACAGCTGGGAAGTTAATGCCCAGATTTTGGAGCTTTGCTTGGAATGGGCTGCAGCCCAGGCGCGTGCTCAGCCCCTGCAGGGCCCATCTCCAGCTCTGCCTCGCCCAGGGAAGGCGCTGAACGTGCCGGGGCGTTTTAACGAGGTTTCCAAATGGTTGCTACCCCTCTGCTCCAAGGCCAGGCTTCCATGGAGCAAACAGAGCTGTGCCGAGGCGTGGATGGAGCCAGGAATCCTTTCCTAGCCATGGCCAACTGGGAATAAAAGTTACTTCTTTATAGCAGATGTGTAGCTCAAAGTTCACCATAAGGGCACTCACATCGAGAGCACAGCGTGTATTGTTCTGCAAGAAGGCTCAGCAAAGTGTAGGAAGGAGACAGAAATGGTGAGAGTGCAAGGTGTGGTGGCATCTCCCTAGAGGCCCTGGTTCCCAAATGCACATGCCATTTGTTAATTAGTGTGGGCAGCACTGATGGCATTGGTGAAAACTACCAGTGGCACAGCAAGTGGGTGGCACAGTGTCACCTTTAGCATCACCAGGTGTCTGTGTGGGATGATTCATGCAGTCACAGGGACTCGGTCACATGAGGTGTTAGATCATGTGGTTGCTCACACCATCTCATGGAATTCAGCATGAAAAGCGACAAATTCTGCTGCTTTTCCCTCCTTTTTGCTTTTAGTGTTGCTGTTGGCTGTGGATCGGGATTGTCCCATTGGAAATGGGTTTTCCCTCACAAGCCTCACTTTTGACACTCCTCTTATTTGCTCTTCTTGATGCTGGTGGCACCTCCATCTGACATCAATATCCCTCAACACCTGCAGTGGGAGGTGCTGTGTCCAAAACCAAGATTTTCTCTCCAAAAGCAGCCCATGACCACTTGCTTTTTATCCAAGCCCCTAAATTTGAACTTGTTGAATGGAAGTCACAGGGGAGAGTGCAGAAATACAGGATGTGGGGCAGTTCAGTCCTCCAGATTCAGGGACTGTTATATTTCCCCCACAAGCTGCAAGAGCTTGGGTTCATCCCAGGATGCTGAGAAATAGTAAAACTAGGATTTCATGCCGTGCTGGATTCATTCCTGTGTCTTTTTCCTGACAGGACCAACAGCAGCTCGAAGCAGCAGGACTTGACAGGCCTTTTGTCCCTGCCCTGAGGAGCCCATCGGAACGCAGTAATTCCCTCTTCAACACACGGCGAGGAAACTGCTTCATAATCTTCTTTTCCAAAGCAATATAGGCCAAGTATCTTGATCCTTTCCTTTTCAGCCAGGATCACGGCAGAGGTGCCGGACATGGCTGCAGGATCCTGTAATCCCCTGGGATGTCCAGGAACGTTCCCTCTCTGCTCTGCAGGACTCGGATCCCTGCACCAACCAGGATCCTGCTGCAGCACCTGCCCAGAGCCCTGGGTTTGGAGGGCAGGATTGGAAGGGGGTCCGAGAACTGAGTGGCTCCAGTCTGAGCGGAGCAACCAAGCAGGGTCTTTCTCCCTGGTGGAAAAACCACTGGAGATCGCCGCCATGGAAAAGCAGAGTCATTGCCAAACACGGAAATGCTTCCCGATCTGTTTACTAATATTTGGTGCTCCTTTCTGGATGGGGTTCAAACTGAAATCCAACCACACGCGTCAGCAACTTCCTGCCCTGCTCCCCAGCCTCTCCTCCTGCACCCGGGGGAAAAGCGGGGCTGGGAAGAGCTGCTGAGAGGCGAGGAGGGATTTGAGTTGTTGTTCTCATCTCACAGGAGGTGTCCCAGGGATGCTGGCGCCCTCGGAGGGGCATGGGGCAGACCAGAGGCGTTGGTTGCACGCAGTGGTCCTGGGGCGGGGTTGTGGCAGGAGGGCACGGACGGGCTCTGCCTGCCCAGCCCCTCGGGCAAGCCAAGCCAGTGCCAGGCTGCTTCCTAATGTCAAATAAATAGGATCATACAATTGTGTCTTTATGATGGAGATGTTTACAGCCGTCCCAGGCCGTGGGGGAGGGATGGAAGGGATGGCCGGTTTGCAGCTCCCGAAAGGTCAGCGCGGCATGTGGGGCTACCGGAACCCTTGGACTGTGCCAGGCCCTGGGCTCTCTGCTGGAGCAGCCATTCCCAGCCCAGGTTTAGCAACATTCAACATGCCTGTTGGTCTTTGCTGAGAGCAGGAGTTATGCTAAACCAGGGCCTTTGCAGGTTCTCCAGTGTCTGAGGTTTCAGCAGTGCTCTAACTGGTCATAAAGCAATGGGATCCGGGGTTTTATTTCCATGCTCCGCATGAATCATAAAATCACAGATTAAGAGAATGGCTTGGGTGGGAAGGGACCTTCAAGACCTAAAGTTCTACCCCCTACCATGGGCAGGGACACCTCCCACCATCCCAGGCTGCTCCCAGCCCCAATGTCCAGCCTGGCCTTGGGCACTGCCAGGGATCCAGGGGCAACCACAGCTTCTCTGGGCACCCTGTGCCAGGGCCTGCCCACCCAAACAGGGAACAATTCCTTCCCAATATCCCATCTGTCCCTGCCCTCTGTCACTGGGAAGCCATTCCCTCTTGTCCTGCTACTGCAGTTACCGATGAAATCCCTCTCCAGTTTCCCCTGCAGCCCCTCCAGATCATGGAAGGTCTGAGAGGTCTCCACACAACCTTTTCCCAGCCCCAGCTCTCCCAGCCTGACTCCACAGTGGAGGTGCTTCAGTACCTCTGGCAGTTCGGTGTCTTCTCTGGACCCGCTCCAACAGTTCCACATCCTCCTTTTCCTGGGACACCAGCACTGCACAGGAACTTCCCTGCCCATTCACACTCCTCAAGGGAGCTGCTGGCTCCCGGGCTCATCTGCAAACCCACCCTGAGCCCTGGCAGGAGGGCAGGCACCCTTCTCAAGTCCAAGTTCACACCACTGAGCAAATTCATCCTAATCCAAGCTGTCCCTGCCTGCAAGATGAGCAAAGAGCAGCATTTTGCAAGGGAGACTCATTGCTCCACTGGTATCGATGCTTCCATTGCAGCTCCCAGTTCCAATGGCTTTAGGTCTCTGTTTAATAACTTCAACCTCACTGTGTTCATCCCATGTTTATTTGTGGCTGAAATTGGCACTGAGTCTCCACAGAAATTGTTTACTTTGCTGTTGTCAATAGAAACTGAAGGTCAAACAATCAGAGCTGAGACTGTGGTTCTAGCTCAGTATCTGTTTATATTTTTGCTAATGAGTATTAATAAAAATATTTGTTTGGCCAAGGAGGCTTCACGGCGAAAACAAAGGTGGCCATGTAGTGGAAAAGCAGGGGAAAGTAATCCAAGCCTTCCCCCAGCAGAAGGCACAGGGTAGGGGAGACTTCACAGGTGCAGTCACCTGGTAAATCCATCTACACTGATCAAGGTGTGTGTTTTCCCCTACAGCTGCAACCCTGGCACCACAGTCCCCACAACAGTGTCTCCTGATCGCTCCAGTTTCTTAGGCAGCCCTTGACACCTTAGAAACATCTGTATTGGGTACACTGTCACCTTTTAAAGACAGGAGGCAAAGGGATACACTTGGGGACTTTGAAAATAGCTCTATCTGGCACAGTGAACAGTTTTGTCTGGCTTCCAAACTGTCCCTTTACAGGAGTTTGGGATATATGGCTTGAGCAAGGCTTTGGGGTTTTTTCTTTGGTTCTCGTGTGTCAGATTCTAGTTTCCTTGGGGAAGAAGTTGAGGCAGGGGAGGAAAAAGCATCTGTAGAGTCAGAAGAGGGTTGTACTTTTTGGATGCTTGAGCCCTCTCACTCTACTTTGTTCCGTCTCTGCCAGACCATACACCCAAGCACTCTGCACCAAAGCTCTTTCCTTCCTTGTATGATTAGGATGGATTAGGATTATGATTCCTGGATTAGGAAAAACAGGCTCTGGCATTTTGGAAATGAATCTGTGATGCTTAGGTAATGGTTAAGAGTTCTGTGCCATCAATAATTAAATCCCACTCATCTCTTCTCAGTGAGGAGCTGACATTGTTTTGTTGGTCTCAATCAATATCAGCCACGAGCAAACCAGCATGTCTGAAACAAGAACTGACTGAAATAAAACCTGCCTCCAAATGGGAAAAAAAAAGAGCCTGGAGGGCTCATTTTGAAGTCATCTGCTTTGGGTTCAAAGAGGGCAAAGCTCCGAGGTGCTTCAAGAGCATCACACCATCCGTTAGCACCGGGCTGTGAGTAATTCCGAAACCCTCACCTCTGAAGTGGAGCCAAGTGACACCAAGTGAATCACCCAGAAGCCCGAGCCCCTTTTCTGCTGGCAGAAGAAGCAGTGAACACGGTGTGAGTGGCACATGTTTCTCTGCTTGCTCAGCAGAGTTTGGGTTGCTTGGCTTTTACCCTGCCAGTATTGCTCAGCGATTGGGTGCTGAGACAGCCCGTAGTGCTTTTAATGCCAACACCGGTGCTCTGAAACACAAAGGTTTGGGGGTTTCAATTTTTCCATCCCTCTGAAGCCTCTCAACTCTGGGTTTCACCATGAGATGCTCAGCTTGAATGAGGATGTGAAGCAGAAATCACTTGCTCATCACATCCGTCTTCACAGGGGCATGTCTCTTTGATTTCCTGTGGCAGGAGAATGTGAAAATGTCTGTGTTGGAGCAAATCCCCTGAGCCCAGGATGCCATCTTCAGCTCTCCCCAAAAACCTGGGGAAAGGTGTAAGAACAAGGAAAACATGCAGGGAAATTTTGCCTGGAGGCTCTCACAGCTTCTGGTACTTTGCTGCTCGGGGATTTCATGAAGTGGGTCATTTTGGTACCCTGGGAGGAATTCCTCATTCATTAACTCATTCATCACCCTTTTAAACTCACAAAGACTCCTCACACCCCTAAAACCAGGGGACTCTGTGGGGGAAATGTGTGTCCTGAGAGCAGCACCCTTCTCCTGCCCAGCCTGATCCCACCTCCAACTGAAGTTGGTGCAATCTGTTACACCCTAATTTCTTACAGCAGCACGTGTCATATGCAACTGGACAGATCTGGCATAAACAACCAGATGCCATCCCAGTTCTTTCATCCTCCCCGAAGTTTCCCAGCTCTTTAAATCCCTTCTGAGATGGAAAGGCTAAAACTGCACCCAGCATCCGAGAAACAGGGGTGTGGTAGGGTTGTGCTGCAGGATTGTGGCTCTCTCTCCCTTCCTTTACTGGCAATTCCTTATGGCATTTTGGTTTGGATTTGTTTGTTTGTTGTTTGTTTTTTTTATGCTCCTGAGCAATGGACTGGTTCTTTCATGAGACCATCTATCAGAATGTTGGGATCTCGTTCTGGAGTGCTGTTATCAGTCAGAACTCATCTCCTCACTAGTGGCATTTGGGTGATTTTCCCCCTGTGAATCTTTTGCATATCCCTTTTTTCCCAGGTAGCCAAGGAATCTGCTGAAAAGCCTGGATTTCAGTAACATGGGGGTTCCCATGCTGCAGCTTGTGCTGGTGAATCTGAGGCTGTGGCTGTGCCCCTCTGAGCAGGGTCCAGATCCCAAATCTCTCCAGAATTACCTACAGCCCCTCTGACCCACATCCACACTGGCAGCAGGGACACGCCTGGAAATGGGGATGGAAATGGGGATGGAAATGGAGATGGTGGCACCTGGAGCTATGTTTTGAACGTTGCTGAAGTGCTGAGGAATGAGCTTGGAGCTTCTGAAAATCTGCATGGACAAGGAAATCACTCAGTTTGCCTTTTCACAGGGACAGCGGGCCAGGGGTTTGCCCTGGTTAATGAGCTAAAATGCAAATAAAGGAAATATCCTCATTTGTGTAGGATTCTTTCTGTTTTACATCAGGGACTGGTTGGTCTCTGTGATATAAACCTTTTAAGGCTAAAATAATCCAAGGAGACAAAGCCAGTATTTTATAGCCAGCAGAGGTGTCCTCGTGTCCAGTCTTGGACAACCTCCAGGGGTTTCACCACCCCATTCCTGTGCTCCTCTAGGAGCATGCCTGGGAAGATGCTGGAGCTCAGCAGCACCTGGGAACTGAAATCCCAGCACCTTTTCCTGAGCTAACTACTGCTCTGTGCTCAGGGAGAAGGGTTTTTGCAGAGACACTTCTGGAAAACCCCGGAAAAATCAAACACTTTTCTCACACAGAATATTCCCTCACATGAAATATCTGCTAAACACCTGTTCAGCTTGAGCTCTGCTCACCATTTTTCAGGTCTCAGGAGATCCTGACATCTCCAGTGGCATTGTCAGAGATTCTCTTGCCCCCTCTGGCAGGCCCCTTGTGCCAGCCCTCTTCCCTTTGGGGGGCTCCCACCCATTCCCACTCTTTTTCCAGCCACAAAATCCTTTCTCCAGTCCCACCTGCCCTGCCTGGGGGCTTGGACAGCTGGAGGGAGAGCAAGGGCTTGGCTGCCCTGACTTACAAAGGGCTATTGCAGGGATTTCTTAATTAACCTTCCACCCCACTTAAGCAATGTAAAGCAATGTGAAAGCACCGAGACTGCTCCCCGTGCAGGCACAGCTGTTTTGTGTGGGATATTGTTTCTTTTTCACGTATGGCCAGATGGGCTGGGTTCACATTTTGGCATGTGCAAGGAGTGCGGGGAGGTTTCTTCCTTCTGCCTCCTCCTGGTGCTGACACGGAGGAACTTTCCTCTGGATCTGCTGGATAAGGACTGTCCACAGGCTTAAAAGGGGAAGGTGGAGACCTCAGGCCTGCTCACTTCATGGGTGTGAATTTTGTGGTGGGAGTTAAGCCCTTGGGATGGTGTAACTCCCACTAGGTGTGGTGGGAGAGCAGCCCTGGGAAGGAGGGAGAGATGAGTCTGGAAATGAGCAATTGTCTCCTGTGCCGGTCTGTATTTGGGCTGTTTGGCACCTGGGTGTCCGTGGACACAAGTCAGAGGGAAAATCCTCACTGCAGTGCACCTTTATTGAACAGCATGGGGGCAGTTCGTAGCCCAGATCTGGTGCTCCTGCATTTTCCATTGGAGGAAGTTTCTAGAAGAATGGCAAAAGGGAAATAATCATGGAATCTCAGGATGGTTTGGGTGGGAAGGGACCTCAAAGCCCATCCAGTGCCACCCCTGCCATGGACAGGGACACCTCCCACTGTCCCAGGCTGCTCCCAGCCCCAATGTCCAGCCTGGCCTTGGGCACTGCCAGGGATCCAGGGGCAGCCACAGCTTCTCTGGGCACCCTGTGCCAGGGCCTGCCCACCCTCCCAGGGAACAATTCCTTCCCAATATCCCATCTGTCCCTGCCCTCTGTCACTGGGAAGCCATTCCCCCTTATCCTGGCACTCCAGATTTTTGAGAACAGTCTCTCTCCATCTTTTTTGTTGGCTCCTTCAGGCCCTGGAAGGCCACAATGAGGTGACCCCAGAGCTTCTCCTGTCCAGGCTGAGCAATCCCAGCTCTCCCAGCCTTCCCTCCCAGCAGAGCTGCTCCATCCCTCTGACCATCCTGGAGCCTCCTCTGGGCTCTCTCCAGCAGCTCCAGGTCCCTCCTGTGCTGGGTACAGGGGCAGCTCTGCAGTGGGGTCTCACCTGAGCACAAGGCACAGGGACAGAACCCCCCCTCCACTGCTGCCCACGCTGGGGGCTCAGCCCAGGGCACGGGGGGTTCTGGGTCTCAGCTCCCACCCACAGCACCCCCAGCTCCTTCTCCCAGGGCTGCTCCAGCTGCTCATCCCCAGCCTGGACTGATCCCAGGGGTTGCCAAGGTCCCTTCTTTTAATGCCAAGATTTCCCCTGGCAGGTGAGTGCAGCTTCCAGTGCAGCCCAAAGGAAAGGACTCATTCAGAAATCTATCATTTCTATCATTCAGAAATCTATCATTTTCCTTCCATGGTGCCGTTATTCTCACATTTGATCCACTGAGGGCTCCTCCCCACGTGCTCTGCAGGTTGTGGTTTGTGCTGTTCCTGTGCTAACGGGGCTGAAAGGAGCAGAACCTCACCAGAGCTGCCTCATCCTCGCTGTGAGAACTCCCTAATCAGAGTATCAAAGCTGAGGTCATGACGCAGGTATGCTTGAGAAACGCTTTCAAGTGATCAGGGTGGGGAAAAGCGAAACTCGGGGCTTGCCAGATCAGCAAGCTCTGACCTTGGCTCCAAGGTGAGCGAGCCACAGAGAGGAATGAGCTCCACAGCACAACCTTCAGCAGAAATCTGCTCCATTTAGGCAAGAGAAATTACTGTAGAACCAAACCAATGAGCACTGGAAACCAAACTTCAGCTTTTTGTGTTCCCATGCTTCATCAAATCCATCTGTGGGGGTGATGGTTTGTGAGAAGAAAGAGATGCTCCCCCTGCTTCTCACAGAGGATTTTCAATATCAGCTCTTGAAATCTAGCCTGATGCCAGCAAGGGCAGGTGCAGCTTCCCCAAGGGCTGGGGAGGATTGAGGGGGACTGCACCCGGCTGCCCCTCTGCCTCTGCAGAAGCTGACACCATTCTGCAGCCTGGCACCATCAGCCATGGGGGTTTTTATCATTTATAGATGCATCTTACACACTGGATCCCTCACCAGTTTGATCTGCATCTGCATAATTTCCTTCTGCTGATGCTGAACAGGACTCTGACTCTAAATCCAGAACCCACTTGATTTATGGCCACAGAATCTTCCTGACAGAAATGTTTCAGCTTCCCTGTATCCTCTTCAGATGGGGTATCTGTGCTTGGAGACATCGAGAGGATCACAACAGGCACTGTTGGTGGGACAGTGCCCACACTCATTCTCCATTAGATCACTTTTAATTAAAACCAGTTTCTTTTGGGTGTTTCCACAGTAGAAACCAGACCTACTTTGACTTATAATGGGATAATACTCCACCATTTACCCATCCAGATAAAAAAACAAAACCATAAATTGATGGATATTTTGAGAGATGGCAAAGGTTGGCAACCCTCAGATCACAGGATGAAGGCAGCCTTGCTTTGTGTCATAAATCTCCATCCTTGCATGGAATTTGCTTTCCATTTGGAAAACAAAAGTGGTTTTTTTTTAGCTGGTGGCAATGGCATCTCCAGTTGTAGTCTACATCCAGTTTTTTGGGTGACTTTACCTGTGCATGGACCTTAGGGATCTTTTTTCAGCCCGAGGGACAGATTTGGCTGCYATTTCCAGGGCAGGTGACAGAGGAGGTGACATTTATGAATGAGCTCCACTCCAGACAGCAGAGCTTGACACTGGAGACACATCCCAGAGAGGCCATGGGACATTTCCATGGGGTCTCTCAATTGCTGGAGGGTGCAGCCTCTTTTATCCCAATTTCCTGGCTGCATTTCCCTCTGTTTTCCCCCACTGACTGAGATACTGGAGGGTACAGACTGCCTGAATCCCCTAATACAGACCCCATCTAATGTGCATCCTCCCCTTTCTTGTTCTTTGTGTCTCTGTTCTTTTTCTCTCTGTCCAGGGATTTATCACAGCCTTGGGTCATTGACAGTCTGTGTCAATGGCTGGAATTCCTCTGGAATTTATGGTTCCTCCATTGCTCCTTTCACCTGTCGATATCTGGCCTTATCTACCAGCAGAGCCCATAGCTTGTTTGTAAACATCTCTCCCTCATTCCTTTCTATGCTGAGACCCCTCTTGGGCATCACCCACAGAGGTGCTGCTTGGACAAAATCTGCAGAGCAGGAGATGCTGAAGGTGCTGACGGCTCCTGGGGGCTCAAAAAGAGGGAGGATGAAACCAGAGATCTGCTGGAATTCATTCATGTAGAAAAAGTCTGCGTGGAAAACCACAATGATGGCGATGTAAGCTCTGATTTGGTGAAGGACCTGAGCTCCAAACTTCATTTACTTTCTAGATTTGGACTCTTTGGTCCTGAATTTGCTATCAGCAAATTGGTTGCACTTCGGAATCTTCTTGGAGCTGATGAAATCTCCTGCCTGCCCCAGAAGATTTGTGCCAATCCAAGTGACACATGAAGGATCAGCAGCTCATAGTTTGGGATGTCAGAGAGACCACACAACTGGAGAGAGACTATTTACAAGGATGTGTGGTAATAGGACAACAGGGAGTGGCTTCCCACTGAAAGAGAAGAGGTTTAGAGCTGAAATTAGAAAAAAATTGCTCCTGAAAATTAGAAAAAAATCCCTTGCAGTGCCCAAGGCCAGGGATCCAGTTTATTTCCAGTTTATTGGAAAGTTTGTTTACTGGAGGGGGTCCCTGTTCCCAGCAGGGATTCAGAACGAGATGATCTTTCACTGATTTTCTGTGCTTCCAGAGCAGTTTGTGCTGGACTCTTCATGGACACAGCCCTGCTGAAACCAACCTGCCTCTCGTGCTTTTAACTCTGGCAAATTTTTGAGAGCTGCAATCTAAAGCAACTTCTCTGGTCTCCAAAGAAACCTTCACCTCTGGCTTTTATTTCAACCTTCACTTGTTTGGCTTTTGGGGGCTCCTCCCCACAGTTGTTTGAACCAAAACCACAGACTCCACAGAAGGAGGAGCAGAAAAATCCCAACGTTGTTCAAGGAGGAATAACACTTCAGCATCAATCCATTTTCTCCAGTCTCAAAATTCTCTTTCACTAAATCCAGGAGAAATAAAATCCTACAGCTCAAAGCAGTTGCTTTGAGCTCTTTCCATTCTTTTTTTTTTTTACTTTCCCCCTTCATTGTTGGTCAGAGGTTTGCAGTGGCTGGGAAGAGGAAAGTGCCTGATTTCCAGGTCAGAGTTACCACCAGCAGAAATTACCCATGGTGTTTATGGTGAGGAAGAATCTCCCTTTTTGACCATATGAGTAATTCCAATTTCCTGGTTTTATCCCAATTTTCCCATTTCTAATCACAATTTTCCTCTTTTAAATCCAAATTGTCCACTTCCCAATCCAAATTTTCCCATTACTAATCCCAATGTCTTGGTTCCCAAAGTAAATTTTCCCATTTTTAATCCAAATTTTCTCTTTTTTAATAAAAATTTTCCACTTCCTAATCCAAATTTTCCCATTTTTAATTGCAATATCTTGGTTCCCAATCCTAATTTTCCCATTTTTAATCCAAATTTTCCACTTCCAAATCCCATTTTTCCTGATATTTATCCCAATGTTCCCATTTTTTAACCGCAATTTTTTGCCCCAAATCAAATTTTTCTCTTCTTGGTTTTGATCTAAATTTTCCCATTTTTAATCCTTTTTTTTTTTTTTACCCCAAATCCCAATTTTCCTGTTTTAAAGCCTGATTTGCTGGTTTCTAATATAATTTTTTTGCCCCAAATCCCAATTTTCCCATTTCTAATTCAAAGTTTCCACTTCCCAATCCAAATTTTCCCATTTTAATCACATTTTTTGCCCCAAATCCTGATTTTCTCATTTTTAATCCATTTTTTCTCAGATTTAATAAAATTTTTCCCATTTTTAATCCAAATTTTTTTTCACAAAATCACAATTTTTCTTTTTCTATCCCAATTTTCCCATTTTTAATGGCAATTTTTGTCCCAATCCTGTTTTTAATCTGAACTTACTGGTTTTTAATTGAAATTTTTCCATTTTTAATCCAATTTTTTTGCCCCAAATCCCAATTTTCCTGTTTTTTTAATACAAATCTTCCCATTTTTGATCCAAATTTTCCCATTTTTAATCCAAATTTCTTGCTTCCCAATGTAAATTTTTCCATTTTTATCTGTATTTTCCACTTCCCAATCAAAATTTTCCCGTTTTTAATTCAAATTTATTGGTTTCAAATCTAAATTTTCCCAGTTTAAATCCAAATTTTTCCAGTTTTAATCCAAATTTTCCCAGTTTTAATCCAAATTTTCTTGGTTTTGATCCAATTTTTCCCATTTTTGATCCCAATTTTTTGCCCCAAATCCCAATTTTCCTGGTTTTAATCCCCATTTTCCACTTCCCAATCCAAATTTCCCTGGTTTTTATCCCAATTCTCCAATTCCCAATCAAAATGTCTCCATTTTCAGTCCAGATTTTCCCACTTTTAATCCAATTTTTCCCATTTTTAATCTAAATTTTCCATTTCCACAGATGCTGCAAGAGAGAAAAAAGGCTCCTTTTTTCCTTTTTTTTCTTTTTTTTTTTCTTTTTTCTTTTTTTCTTTTTTTTCTTTTTTTTTTTCTTTTTTTTTCTTTTTTTTCTGTTTTCTTTTTTTTTTTTTTTTTCTTTTTTTTTCCTTTTTTTTCTTTCTTTTTTTTTTTTTTTTTGTTAAAGTGACTGTTTGGTTGAAGAATAAACCCAGACCAACAGCAGGGGATGTGTCTCCAGTGTCAAGCTCTGCTGTCTGGAGTGGAGCTCATTCATAAATGTCACCTCCTCTGTCACCTGCCCTGGAAATCGCAGCCAAATCTGTCCCTCGGGCTGAAAAAAGATCCCTAAGGTCCATGCACAGGTAAAGTCACCCAAAAAACTGGATGTAGACTACAACTGGAGATGCCATTGCCACCAGCTAAAAAAAAACCACTTTTGTTTTCCAAATGGAAAGCAAATTCCATGCAAGGATGGAGATTTATGACACAAAGCAAGGTTGCCTTCATCCTGTGATCTGAGGGTTGCCAACCTTTGCCATCTCTCAAAATATCCATCAATTTATGGTTTTGTTTTTTTATCTGGGTGGGTAAATGGTGGAGTATTATCCCATTATAAGTCAAAGTAGGTCTGGTTTCTACTGTGGAAACACCCAAAAGAAACTGGTTTTAATTAAAAGTGATCTAATGGAGAATGAGTGTGGGCACTGTCCCACCAACAGTGCCTGTCGTGATCCTCTCGATGTCTCCAAGCACAGATACCACATCTGAAGAGGACACAGGGAAGCTGAAACATTCCTGTCAGGAAGATTCTGTGGCCATAAATCAAATGGGTTCTGGATTTAGAGTCAGAGTCCTGTTCAGCATCAGCAGAAGGAAATTATGCAGATGCAGATCAAACTGGTGAGGGATCCAGTCTGTAAGATGCATCTATAAATGATAAAAACCCCCATGGCTGATGGTGCCAGGCTGCAGAATGGTGTCAGCTTCTGCAGAGGCAGAGGGGCAGCCGGGTGCAGTCCTCCTGAATCCTCCCCAGCCCTTGGGGAAGCTGCACCTGCCCTTGCTGGCATCAGGATAGATTTCAAGAGCTGATATTGAAAATCCTCTGTGATAAGCAGGGGGAGCATCTCTTTGTTCTCACAAACCATCACCCCCACAGATGGATTTGATGAAGCATGGGAACACAAAAAGCTGAAGTTTGGTTTCCAGTGCTCATTGGTTTGGTTTTACAGTAATTTTTCTTGCCTAAATGGAGCAGATTTCTGCTGAAGGTTGTGCTGTGGAGCTCATTCCTCTCTGTGGCTCGCTCACCTTGGAGCCAAGGTCAGAGCTTGCTGATCTGGCAAGCCCCGAGTTTCGCTTTTCCCCACCCTGATCACTTGAAAGCGTTTCTCAAGCATACCTGCGTCATGACCTCAGCTTTGATACTCTGATTAGGGAGTTCTCACAGCCAGGACGAGGCAGCTCTGGTGAGGTTCTGCTCCTTTCAGCCCCGTTAGCACAGGAACAGCACAAACCACAACCTGCAGAGCACGTGGGGAGGAGCCCTCAGTGGATCAAATGTG
>VKON01000121.1:118413-145603 GCA_009741485.1 Malurus cyaneus samueli
TTAAAAGTGACTGTTTTGGGTTGAATAATAAAACCCAGACCAACAGCAGCTCCCTTTATTTGAGTAAAGTTACAGGAATCCTCTGTCTCCTTCTTGGACATGGACCTCTGGTGTTTGTGGATTGATTTTCCTCACGGCATCCAGAGGTGAATTCCCTGGCCCTGAGCAGAGGAGATGCATCAGCATTTGACAGCAGGAAGGATAAATCCAAGTTTTGGCTGCGAGGGAAGGCACAGAGAGGAGCACAGACACACCGGGAGCACCACTGAGGTTTGCAGTGGGAGTGGGGGTCCTGTGGGCACCCCAGCAGAGAATGTGCCAGGGGTGAGGTGGGCACTGCCATCCTGAGCCTTCAAATTGTCCTTCCTCCCTCATCTCCAGGGTTCATTCTCCATCCACAACTTCTGTGCCACTCGAGGATCTCAGCTCCTGAGGTGAGGGGGAGGTTGGGAGCCTGCTCAAAGTCCGATGGCCAAATGACCTTTGCAAGCAGAAAGGAGGTTTCAATTCCAGCAGCCAACCCAGCAATGGGGCAGGCAGTGGATATTTCCCCCTTTCCATAGCTCTCTCTACCCACAGCTTTTGTTGGTAATTTTGGGTTTTTTTAAAGATCAGCTATTTCAAAGCCTGACACTGAAGAATTTCCCTCCTGTTTCAAAGCCACCTCTGAGTGCAAAAAGCTGAAATTTGCCAGGGAAACCTCGAGAAGTTCCTTGGAGCAGCTTCTTGTGAAAGGCTTGGGACTTCAAAGGTTTCACAGTAATTTTGCACCAACAAACGACCTGCCCATGAAGATTTCTCAGCATATTATCAGCGCCCAGAGACCCGAGGTCTGTGGGTGTTTCTCACCCTTCGGGCAGACAAAGCCAGGTTTGCCAAATTTCCCTGGAAAGCTCTGTGACCGAGCATGAACCCACACCTGGGAAGCTTGCACTGGTATTTTACATCTCATGTCCACACAAACACAAAATTTGGAGCAGGTACAAGCTCCTAAAATCCCATGAATGGGAAAATACCAAAAAAAAGAAGCTCTAAGCAACAGTCCTCGGAGATCCCAATGGCTCAGCCCCAAAGACGAGGTCTGTGGTCTCTTCTGACTTGGTTTTAGCCTTGCCTGGAGACCTTGCATATTCAAAACAAGAACTGTAAATTCAAATTCATCAGCTGCTTTGTTCTGTGCAAGAAACTCTCCATTCACAGCTCAGTCTCATCCTGCAGAGCAGCTCACATGCTCTGTTTGGTTACGCCAGCACAGTCTAATTCCAGAGATCACAGAAATAATATTCCAAGTTTAATCCCAAAGAAAGGATTACCAGGGATCAAATCCATTATTTTACAATAAATCCCTTTTCTGTCTTCTCTTTTTTTTCCCGTCAGCGATCAAAGCAAGTGGATTTCAGCTCGAAAATGCTGCTGCTGTACAGCAGAAGAGATCCTTGCTCAAGGCACAAGGCTTAACACCCATCCCCAGAGGATGGAGGGATGGAGGGATGGAGGATGGAGGGATGGAGGGATGGAGGGATGGAGGGATTGAGGGATGGAAGGCTCCTCCAGCAGCCGGGCTGACACCGCCACGCTTTGAGACCGGGTCACAGGCACGCTGATTTATGTGAAACCAAAAAAAAAAAAAAAAAAAAACAAAAAAAACAAACCAAAAAAACCAAAAACAAACAAAACAAAACAAAAAAACAAAAAAAAAACAAAAAAAAAAAAAACAAAACAAAAAAAAAAAAAAAAAAAAAAAAGAAATGCACAGGCTTCTTTTTCAGCTGCAAATTGAATGTCTTCTGTCTTGTCAGCGGCTTTTGGATGGCCATGGAAGGATCCCGTTGGTGAGACAAAAAGGCTGCTGGAATAATAGAAATGAACGTCTGCAGCTGAAGGGTTTGACTGAGACTCACAAAGTTTGCTTTGGGTGACAGCCAGGTCTTGCTGAGGTCTGCAGGAGTTCTGCTCTTGGCCTCGGTGGGGCCGAGCTTTCACCCTTGGAGATCATGTCCTGAAGAAGAATTTAGTCTAAAATAATTCTCAAAAGTTGTGTTGTTTGACTGCTGTCCAAGGGGTTTTTTTGGAGCCTCAGTGGCTTTGTGTTTGTGATTGACTCGGATCTCTCCCCTTGGCACCTTCCAAGGACAAGCTCTGTGTGGAGGGCCAGGAGGATCAGATGTGAGCAGTCCTCAGTCCAGGTTCCTAAACCTTTATTTTCAAATTAATTTTAAATCAATGTAACTAATTAATTTTCATTAATTAATTAATTTTATTAATTTAATTATTAATAATTAATAATAAATTTAATCACAATGAAGTATTAATTTAAATGAGATTTAATTGATTTTTTAAAAGGATCCTTTAATTTTTGGAGTGTAGGACTTGTCATGCGTGTGCTGAAGCTGCATATTTCTGGAGGGAGCCTCAGCACGTGACAGAGCCACAGGACCTGATGGCATCCTTGGGGGATGCTTCCCTCCCCTCTACTGATTTTCCATCACGCAGCTTTTTGAAAGAGGAAAGAGGTAAATGGTAAAAAGCCCTTGGGTTCCTGCTGCACATGCTTGCTGCTCTTGGTGATTTCCCCCACCCTTTCCAGGACGTGGTAGCAGGAAAAGCAACTTGTTCAATTCACAGCCCCCAGAGATGAAAGGCTGGGTTTTCCCCCTCCTGCTGTAATATCACACTTAAACATAATTATCAATATTTAAGGTTTGCCTCCTGAAGTCAATTGATTTCATGGCAGCCCCAGAGCAATTGATTTCTCTTTTTTTTTTTTTTTCATTTTTTTTTTTACTGAAAGAGAGGGTGAGAAATCATTGTAACT
This sequence comes from Malurus cyaneus samueli, assembly GCA_009741485.1. NCBI lineage: Eukaryota > Metazoa > Chordata > Aves > Passeriformes > Maluridae > Malurus > Malurus cyaneus. Next base: position 121,229 of record VKON01000121.1, read on the forward strand.
GGTTCCCTTCGGAAAACCTTGAAAACTGTCTAAGAAACAGATTCATGATGCATAGGCTTTCTTTCATTGCACTTGAAGTTGTCCAGTGTGGAGTGTATGACTTAGACTCAAAAAATAAATTAATCAGCGAATCAGTGGCTGCAATTCAGGGACTGTCAACCATCAAGAGGCTCCTTTAAATCTCTGCTGAGCTGGGCTCTCTAAGATCTGTGGGCTTGTATGGGGAAGAATAACAAGAATAAACTGAAATCTTAGAATTATTTTTCTCTGGATTTTTTTTTTTAGAAAAAATAATTTCTTTTTGCTGGGAGAGCTTCCATTTTTGCCTGCTTACAAATCAAGCAGTGATAGGGTCCTGCTGTGCCTCAGGCTGTCCGCTTAAAATAAAGGAAGGGCTAAAAAGATGGACCATCTGGAAGCCTGTGCAGAAGGAGCGTGCCAGAGCAGGCTGACGTGCAGGAGCATCCTTTGGATGTATTTTTGAACACTGGTCAATCCATTGAGGGATTTTTTTATCGTTATTTTTTTGTGATGAGTTGATGGCAACTTCTCAGAGGCTTTTGCTGCGTGTTCCAGGGCTTGTGGATATTCCAGTCCGGGCTGAAAGGGAATTCTGGAACACTCTGTTCCTCTCTGGGAGCAGCCTGTGGTTGGCACCAAACCTTCCCTCAGCTTTGCAGGGGTGCTGATGGGCTCTGCTGTGCCGTGCCAGATGATTTTCCTGGGATTCTGGGCTGGAACTGCAGCTGGGAGTGGCGACTGCTCTGGGTCAGTGGTCTGGGGATTGATGCATTAATCAGCATTAATCTTTGCTTCAGTGCCGCTTCCCGGATGAGCAGGGATTTGCCCACATTCCTGGGATAAGGGATGAATCACCAGCACAGGCACCATTCCTCTTCTTCGCTTGTGTGTCCAACTCCTAGCCCTGGACTCAGTGCATCTCTAGGGAAACAAGGCAGATACTTTATTTTTGTTTTTAGGAAATGCTGGGAAAATCTGGGTTTTTTTTTTTTATAATACTGGTGTTTCTGGGTTGGTGGTTGCACCGGATGATCTCAAAGTTCTTTCCCGACCTTCACAATTCTGTAATTTTCACACCACAAGCACGGGCAGCTTTACCTCCTCAAAGGCTCTCAGTGTTCCGAGCAACCTCCATGAGGAGGTGATCCCTGGTCTTCTGGAGGGTGGTGAAAGAGGGACATTTGAAGTCTGGCAATTTGTTAAAAGGACAAGCAATGGCTTTTTTCCTCCTCTCCTCGTGGTTTGTGTGGAGAGTGCTGAAAGACTGAGGGGCATCCCAGTGTGGGGGCATTGGGGCTGTTTTTCCTTGCTCATCATATGCGCAGCTCGGTCCTTTTTATAGCGTCGCATATGGCGCCATCACAACGGAATTTGTCACGATAATCCATCTGACCTGTCTCACTCTGTTGGCTGCAGCAGAGCTCATTCTGACAGACTGAAATTGGGACTGGAAATATGGTGCAGTGAGCAGAGGGACCACCAAGAGCCGACATCCCAGTCATGAGGAGGCTCAGGCTGCTTTGCCCACTTTGTGCTGTTTATTCATGTGCACACGTGGTGGGGCCTGACACAGGTTTGAGGTGCATTTCCCATGGAATGTTGGTGCAGGGGAATTTGTCACGATAATCTATCTGACCTGTCTCACTCTGTTGACTGCGGCAGAGCTCGTTCCACCAGACTGAGATGGAGACTGGAAATAAGGTGCAGTGAGCAGAGGGGCCACCAAGAGCCCTGTCTAAGGTTCCACGGAAGGTGTAACCAAAGCAGTCTGTGTTCTATTACCATCTACATGAGCTGTTAAAACAGGTGGGGCAGAGCTCTTCATCCTCAGCATGACCCAGCCCTGTTAACACCCTCGGGGGGCCATCTCTGCTCATGGACCATCGAGGGATCTGGGAATGACACATGGAATTCCATCATTCCATTAGGAGATGCCTCACCTGCAGAGGAGGAACTGGACATCCCCACTGGCACATAAACTGAGGCTCTGGAACAGGGGGACACTTCTTCCACTGCATTCCCAGAGGAGAGGAGCTGAGAACCACCCCTGGACCTGCAGAGATGGACTGGACCTGTCTGCAGGATCAGAGCTTGGATGAGAGCACATCATCACTGCAACGGGGCTGCAGCCACCATTGAACATTGACCAGAGCACATCCATCACTGCAACGGGGCTGCACCACCATTGAACATTGACCCAGAGCACATCCATCACTGCAACGGGGCTGCACCACCACTGAACATTGAACATTGAACCAGAGCACATCCATCACTGCAACGGGGCTGCAGCACTATTGAACATTGAACATTGAACCAGAGCACATCCATCACTAACAGGCTGCAGCACATTAACATTGGACCCGAGCACATCCATCACTGCAACGGAGGTGCACCACCATTGAACATTGACCCAGAGCACATCCATCACTGCAAGGGGCTGCAGCACCATTGAACATTCCATCATCATGCAGTGGGGCTGCAGCACCATTGAAAATTGAACATTGAACATCCATCACTGCAACGGGGCTGCAGCACCATTGAACATTGAACATTGAACCAGAGCACATCCATCACTGCAACGGGGCTGCAGCACCATTGAACATTGAACATTGACCCAGAGCACATCCATCACTGCAACGGGGCTGCAGCCACCACTGAACATTGAATTTCATTTTTATGACAAGACCACACCCATCACTCCAATGGGACTGTAGCCACCACCCTGCTCAACAGCATATCAGGTTATATTCTCCATTCCAGCCTTCCTTGACAGACACATGTCCTTTAAACCAAGACAAGCCTGACGTCCCAGCCACGAGGAGGCCCAGGCTGCTTTGCCCAGTTTGTGCCATTTGTTTATTTATGTGCACACAGGGTGGAGGCTGACACAGGTTTGGGGTGCATTCCTGTGGGATGTCAGTGCAGGGGAAGCAGGGCCCACAGCAGCAGGGCCAGCAGCTCTGGAATACTATGGCTGCTGGTTCTGGCTGTGTTTTATGAAAAACAGGCACAGGTGGGATTGGAGCCACAGTGCCCCACTCCTGGGCAGCACAATGCTGAAGGCCTCTGGGCATTTCTTTGCAGCAAACTGGGGCAATACCAATGACAAAACCACTGCAATTGGTGAGCAAAGCCTGCCCTTGTATTTAGAGGGGGAAAAAACCCTTTGGTGGTCTCTAAATCCCCCCTAGCTGTAGCCAGAGCTCCTCTCTTCAGCTTGGACTCTCAAAGGATGAAACAGCCCTGATGGGCTGCTGACAATTTGAGAAGATTAGAAACTGTCGTACAAGATTAGGAAGCTGCAAAAATGGGCTGTAGCTACTTTCCTTCCCAGTGCTCTCAGCTACAGCTGAGAATCTAGACCAGACTTTATTTTGGCAAGGGGAAAAAAATAAATCTCCTTTGATACTGTGCAAAAAAAAAAAAAAAAAAAAGGCAAGAAAATGTTAAGCCTTGTGCCTTGAGCAAGGATCTCTTCTGCTGTACAGCAGCAGCATTTTCGAGCTGAAATCCATTGCTTGATCGTGACGGGAAAAAAAAGAGAAGACAGAAAAGGGATTTATTGTAAAATAATGGATTTGATCCCTGGTAATCCTTTCTTTGGGATTAAACTTGGAATATTATTTCTGTGATCTCTGGAATTAGACTGTGCTGGCGTAACCAAACAGAGCATGTGAGCTGCTCTGCAGGATGAGACTGAGCTGTGAATGGAGAGTTTCTTGCACAGAACAAAGCAGCTGATGAATTTGAATTTACAGTTCTTGTTTTGAATATGCAAGGTCTCCAGGCAAGGCTAAAACCAAGTCAGAAGAGACCACAGACCTCGTCTTTGGGGCTGAGCCATTGGGATCTCCGAGGACTGTTGCTTAGAGCTTCTTTTTTTGGTATTTTCCCATTCATGGGATTTTAGGAGCTTGTACCTGCTCCAAATTTTGTGTTTGTGTGGACATGAGATGTAAAATACCAGTGCAAGCTTCCCAGGTGTGGGTTCATGCTCGGTCACAGAGCTTTCCAGGGAAATTTGGCAAACCTGGCTTTGTCTGCCCGAAGGGTGAGAAACACCCACAGACCTCGGGTCTCTGGGCCTGATAATATGCTGAGAAATCTTCATGGGCAGGTCGTTTGTTGGTGCAAAATTACTGTGAAACCTTTGAAGTCCCAAGCCTTTCACAAGAAGCTGCTCCAAGGAACTTCTCGAGGTTTCCCTGGCAAATTTCAGCTTTTTGCACTCAGAGGTGGCTTTGAAACAGGAGGGAAATTCTTCAGTGTCAGGCTTTGAAATAGCTGATCTTTAAAAAAACCCAAAATTACCAACAAAAGCTGTGGGTAGAGAGAGCTATGGAAAGGGGAAAATATCTACTGCCTGCCCCATTGCTGGGTTGGCTGCTGGAATTGAAACCTCCTTTCTGCTTGCAAAGGTCATTTGGCCATCGGACTTTGAGCAGGCTCCCAACCTCCCCCTCACCTCAGGAGCTGAGATCCTCGAGTGGCACAGAAGTTGTGGATGGAGAATGAACCCTGGAGATGAGGGAGGAAGGACAATTTGAAGGCTCAGGATGGCAGTGCCCACCTCACCCCTGGCACATGCTCTGCTGGGGTGCCCACAGGACCCCCACTCCCACTGCAAACCTCAGTGGTGCTCCGGTGTGTCTGTGCTCCTCTCTGTGCCTTCCCTCGCAGCCAAAACTTGGATTTATCCTTCCTGCTGTCAAATGCTGATGCATCTCCTCTGCTCAGGGCCAGGGAATTCACCTCTGGATGCTGTGAGGAAAATCAATCCACAAACACCAGAGGTCCATGTCCAAAAAGGAGACAGCTGAGTCCTGTAACTTTACTCAAATAAGAGAGAGCCATGGGACATTTCCTGGGGTCTCTCAATGCTGGAGGGTGCAGCCTCTTTTATCCCAATTTCCTGCTGCATTTCCCTCTTTTTCCCCACTGACTGAGATACTGGAGGGTACAGACTGCCTGAATCCCCTAATACAGACCCCATCTAATGTGCATCCTCCCCTTTCTTGTTCTTTGTGTCTCTGTTCTTTTTCTCTCTGTCCAGGGATTTATCACAGCCTTGGGTCATGACAGTCTGTGTCAATGGTGGAATTCCTCTGGAATTTATGGTTCCTCCATTGCTCCTTTCACCTGTTGGTATCTGGCCTTATCTACCAGCAGAGCCCATAGCTTGTTTGTAAACATCTCCCCCTCATTCCTTTCTATGCTGAGACCCCTCTTGGGCATCACCCACAGAGGTGCTGCTTGGACAAAATCTGCAGAGCAGGAGATGCTGAAGGTGCTGACGGCTCCTGGGGGTCAAAAGAGGGAGGATGAAACCAGAGATCTGCTGGAATTCATTCATGTAGAAAAGTCTGCGTGGAAAACCACAATGATGGGATGTAAGCTCTGATTGGTGAAGGACCTGAGCTCCAAACTTCATTTACTTTCTAGATTTGGACTCTTTGATCCTGAATTTGCTATCAGCAAATTGGTGATGCTTTGGAATCTTCTTGGAGCTGATGAAATCTCCTGCCTGCCCCAGAAGATTTGTGCCAATCCAAGTGACACATGAAGATCAGCAGCTCATAGTTTGGGATGTCAGAGAGACCACACAACTGGAGAGAGACTATTTACAAGGATGTGTGGTAATAGGACAACAGGGAGTGGCTTCCCACTGAAAGAGAAGAGGTTTAGAGCTGAAATTAGAAAAAAATTGCTCCTGAAAATTAGAAAAAAAATCCCTGGCAGTGCCCAAGGCCAGGGATCCAGTTTATTTCCAGTTTATTGGAAAGTTTTGTTTACTGGAGGGGGTCCCTGTTCCAGCAGGGATTCAGAACGAGATGATCTTTCACTGATTTTCTGTGCTTCCAGAGCAGTTTGTGCTGGACTCTTCATGGACACAGCCTGCTGAAACCAACCTGCCTCTCGTGCTTTTAACTCTGGCAAATTTTTGAGAGCTGCAATCTAAAGCAACTTCTCTGGTCTCCAAAGAAACCTTCACCTCTGGCTTTTATTTCTACCTTCACTTGTTTGGCTTTTGGGGGCTCCTCCCCACAGTTGTTTGAACCAAAACCACAGACTCCACAGAAGGAGGAGAAGAAAAATCCCAACGTTGTTCAAGGAGGAATAACACTTCAGCATCAATCCATTTTCTCCAGTCTCAAAATTCTCTTTCACTAAATCCAGGAGAAATAAAATCCTACAGCTCAAAGCAGTTGCTTTGAGCTCTTTCCATTCTTTTTTTTTTTTACTTTCCCCCTTCATTGTTGGTCAGAGGTTTGCAGTGGCTGGGAAGAGGAAAGTGCCTGATTTCCAGGTCAGAGTTACCACCAGCAGAAATTACCCATGGTGTTTATGGTGAGGAAGAATCTCCCTTTTTGACCATATGAGTAATTCCAATTTTCCTGGTTTTTATCCCAATTTTCCCATTTCTAATCACAATTTTCCTCTTTTAAATCCAAATTGTCCACTTCCCAATCCAAATTTTCCCATTACTAATCCAATGTCTTGGTTCCCAAAGTAAATTTTCCCATTTTTAATCCAATTTTCTCTTTTTTAATAAAATTTTCCACTTCCTAATCCAAATTTTCCCATTTTTAATTGCAATATCTTGGTTCCAATCCTAATTTCCCATTTTTAATCCAATTTTCCACTTCCAAATCCCATTTTTCCTGATATTTATCCCAATGTTCCCATTTTTTAACCGCAATTTTTTGCCCAAATCAAATTTTTCTCTTCTTGGTTTTGATCTAAATTTTCCCATTTTTAATCCTTTTTTTTTTTTTTACCCCAATCCCAATTTTCCTGTTTTAAAGCCTGATTTGCTGGTTTCTAATATAATTTTTTGCCCCAAATCCCAATTTTCCCATTTCTAATTCAAAGTTTCCACTTCCAATCCAAATTTTCCCATTTTAATCACATTTTTTGCCCCAATCCTGATTTTCTCATTTTTAATCCATTTTTCTCAGATTAATAAATTTTTCCCATTTTAATCCAAATTTTTTTCAACAAAAACACAATTTTTCTTTTTATCCAATTTTCCCATTTTTAATGGCAATTTTTGTCCCAATCCTGTTTTTAATCTGAACTTACTGGTTTTTAATTGAAATTTTTCCATTTTTAATCCAATTTTTTTGCCCCAAATCCCAATTTTCCTGTTTTTTTTAATACAAATCTTCCCATTTTTGATCCAAATTTTCCCATTTTTAATCCAAATTTCTTGCTTCCCAATGTAAATTTTTCCATTTTTATCTGTATTTTCCACTTCCCAATCAAAATTTTCCCGTTTTTAATTCAAATTTATTGGTTTCAAATCTAAATTTTCCCAGTTTAAATCCAAATTTTTTCCAGTTTTAATCCAATTTTCCCAGTTTTAATCCAAATTTTCTTGGTTTTGATCCAATTCCCATTTTTGATCCCAATTTTTTGCCCCAAATCCATTTTCCTGGTTTTAATCCCCATTTTCCACTTCCCAATCCAAATTTCCTGTTTTTATCCATTCTCCAATTCCCATCAAAATGTCTCCATTTTCAGTCCAGATTTTCCCACTTTTAATCCAATTTTCCCATTTTTTAATCTAAATTTTCCATTTCCACAGATGCTGCAAGAGAGAAAAGGCTCCTTTTTTCCTTTTTTTTCTTTTTTTTTTTCTTTTTTTTTTTTTTTTTTTTTCTTTTTTTTTTTCTTTTTTTTTCTTTTTTTTCTGTTTTTTTTTTTTTTTTTTTTTCTTTTTTTTTCCTCCTTTTTTTCTTTCTTTTTTTTTTTTTTTTTGTTAAAAGTGACTGTTTGGTTGAAGAATAAACCCAGACCAACAGCAGGGGATGTGTCTCCAGTGTCAAGCTCTGCTGTCTGGAGTGGAGCTCATTCATAAATGTCACCTCCTCTGTCACCTGCCCTGGAAATGCAGCCAAATCTGTCCCTCGGGCTGAAAAAAGATCCTAAGGTCCATGCACAGGTAAAGTCACCCAAAAACTGGATGTAGACTACAACTGGAGATGCCATTGCCACCAGCTAAAAAAAACCACTTTTGTTTTCCAATGGAAAGCAAATTCCATGCAAGGATGGAGATTTATGACACAAAGCAAGGTTGCCTTCATCCTGTGATCTGAGGGTTGCCAACCTTTGCCATCTCTCAAATATCATCAATTTATGGTTTTGTTTTTTTATCTGGTGGGTAAATGGTGGAGTATTATCCCATTATAAGTCAAAGTAGGTCTGGTTTCTACTGTGGAAACACCCAAAGAAACTGGTTTTAATTAAAAGTGATCTAATGGAGAATGAGTGTGGGCACTGTCCCACCAACGTGCTGTCGTGATCCTCTCGATGTCTCCAAGCACAGATACCACATCTGAAGAGGACACAGGGAAGCTGAACATTCCTGTCAGGAAGATTCTGTGGCCATAAATCAAATGGGTTCTGGATTTAGAGTCAGAGTCCTGTTCAGCATCAGCAGAAGGAAATTATGCAGATGCAGATCAAACTGGTGAGGGATCCAGTCTGTAAGATGCATCTATAAATGATAAAAACCCCCATGGCTGATGGTGCCAGGCTGCAGAATGGTGTCAGCTTCTGCAGAGGCAGAGGGGCAGCCGGGTGCAGTCCTCCTGAATCCTCCCCAGCCTTGGGGAAGCTGCACCTGCCCTTGCTGGCATCAGGATAGATTTCAAGAGCTGATATTGAAAATCCTCTGTGATAAGCAGGGGGAGCATCTCTTTGTTCTCACAACCATCACCCCACAGATGGATTTGATGAAGCATGGGAACACAAAAGCTGAAGTTTGGTTTCCAGTGCTCATTGGTTTGGTTTTACAGTAATTTTTCTTGCCTAAATGGAGCAGATTTCTGCTGAAGGTTGTGCTGTGGAGCTCATTCCTCTCTGTGGCTCGCTCACCTTGGAGCCAAGGTCAGAGCTTGCTGATCTGGCAAGCCCCGAGTTTCGCTTTTCCCCACCCTGATCACTTGAAAGCGTTTCTCAAGCATACCTGCGTCATGACCTCAGCTTTGATACTCTGATTAGGGAGTTCTCACAGCCAGGACGAGGCAGCTCTGGTGAGGTTCTGCTCTTTCAGCCCCGTTAGCACAGGAACAGCACAAACCACAACCTGCAGAGCACTGGGAGGAGCCCTCAGTGGATCAAATGTGGCAACGGAGGGCTCACCCACCCATTGAGAACATGACCAGAGCACAGATCCATCACTGCAACGGGCTGCACACCACTGAACATTGAACATGAACCGAGCACATCCATCACTGCAACGGGCTGCAGCACCATTGAACATTGAAATTGAACCAGAGCACATCCATCACTGCAACGGGGCTGCAGCACCATGAAATTACATTGACCAGAGCAACATCCATTCACTGCAACGGGCTGCAGCCACCACTGAACATTTGATTCATTATTGACAGACCACACCCATCACTCCAATGACTGTAGCCACCACCGCTCTAACAGCATATCAGGTTATATTCTCCATTCCAGCCTTCCTTGACAGACACATGTCCTTTAAACCAAGACAAGCCTACGTCCAGCCACGAGGAGGCCCAGGTGCTTTGCCAGTTTGTGCCATTTTTTATTATGTGCACACAGGTGGAGGTGACACAGGTTTGGGGGTTGCATTCTGTGGGTGTCAGTGCAGGGAAGCAGGGCCCACAGCAGCAGGGCCAGCAGCTCTGGAATACTATGGCTGCTGGTTCTGGCTGGTGTTTTATGAAAAACAGGCACAGGGATTGGAGCCACAGTGCCCCACTCCTGGGCAGCACAATGCTGAAGGCCTCTGGGTCATTTCTGCAGCAAACTGGGGCAATACCAATGACAAAACCACTGCAATTGGTGAGCAAGCCTGCCCTTGTATTTAGAGGGGAAAAAACCCTTTTGGTGTCTCTAAATCCCCCTAGCTGTGTAGCCAGGCTCCTCTCTTCAGCTTGGACTCTCAAGGATGAAACAGCCCTGATGGGCTGCTGAAATTTGAGAAGATTAGAAACTGTTCGTACAAGATTAGGAAGCTGCAAAAATGGGCTGTAGCTACTTTCCTTCCAGTGCTCTCAGCTACAGCTGAAGAATCTAGACCAGACTTTTTTTGGAAGGGGAAAAAAAAATAAATCTCCTTTGATACTGTGCAAAAAAAAAAAAAAAAAAAAAAAAAAAAAAAAAAAAAAAAAAAAGAGCAGAAAATGTTAGCCTTGTGCCTTGAGCAAGATCTCTTCTGCTGTACAGCAGCAGCATTTTCGAGCTGAATCCACTTGCTTTGATCGCTGACGGGAAAAAAAGAGAGACAGACAGAAAGGATTTATTGTTAAAATATGGATTTGATCCCTGGTAATCTTTTTTTGGGATAAACTGGATATTATTTCTGTGAACTCTGGAATTTGACTTGCTGGCGTAACCAAAAGAGCATGTGAAGCTGCTCTGCAGGAAGACTGAGCTGTGAATGAGAGTTTCTTGCACAGAACAAAGCAGCTGATGAATTTGAATTTACAGTTCTTGTTTTGAATATGCAGGTCTCCAGGCAAGGCTAAAACCAAGTCAGAAGAGACCACAACCTCGTCTTTGGGGCTGAGCCATTGGGATCTCCGAGGACTGTTGCTTAGAGCTTCTTTTTTTGGTATTTTCCCATTCATGGGATTTTAGGAGCTTGTACCTGCTCCAAATTTTGTGTTTGTGTGGACATGAGATGTAAAATACCAGTGCAAGCTTCCCAGTGTGGGTTCATGCTCGGTCACAGAGCTTTCCAGGGAAATTTGGCAAACCTGGCTTTGTCTGCCCGAAGGGTGAGAAACACCCACAGACCTCGGGTCTCTGGGCGCTGAATATATGCTGAGAAATCTTCATGGGCAGGTCGTTTGTTCGGTGCAAATATACTGTGAAACCTTTGAAGTCCCAAGCCTTTCACAAGAGCTGCTCCAAGGAATTCTCGAGGTTTCCCTGGCAAATTTCAGCTTTTTGCACTCAGAGGTGGCTTTGAAACAGGAGGGAAATTCTTCAGTGTCAGGCTTTGAAATAGCTGATCTTAAAAAACCCAAATTACCAACAAAAGCGTGGTAGAGAGAGCTATGAAAGGGGAAAATATCTACTGCCTGCCCCATGCTGGGTGGCTGCTGGAATTGAACCTCCTTCTGCTTGCAAAGGTCATTTGGCCATCGGACTTTGAGCAGGCTCCCAACCTCCCCCTCACTCAGAGCTGAGACCTCGAGTGGCACAGAAGTGTGGATGGAGAATGAACCCTGGAGATGAGGGAGGGAAGACAATTTGAAGGCTCAGATGGCAGTGCCCACTCACCCCTGGCACATGCTCTGCTGGGGTGCCCACAGGACCCCCACTCCCACTGCAAACCTCAGTGGTGCTCCGGTTGTGTCTGTGCTCCTTTCTGTGCCTTCCCTCGCAGCCAAAACTTGGATTTATCCTTCCTGCTGTCAAATGCTGATGCATCTCCTCTGCTCAGGGCCAAGAATTCACCTCTGGATGCTGAGGGAAATCAATCCACAAACACCAGAGGTCCATGTCCAAAAAGAGGACAAGCGAGTCCTGTAACTTTACTCAAATAAAGAGAGAGCATGGGACATTTCCATGGGGTCTCTCCAACTGCTGGAGGGTGCAGCCTCTTTTTTTATCCCAATTTCCTGGCTGCATTTCCCTCTGTTTCCCCACTGACTGAGTACTGGAGAGGTACAGACTGCCTGAATCCCCTAATACAGACCCCATCTAATGTGCATCCTCCCTTTCTTTGTTCTTTGTGTCTCTGTTTTTTTCTCTCTGTCCAGGATTTTCACAGCCTTGGGTTCATGACAGTCTGTGTCAATGGCTTGAATTCCTTGGAATTTATGGTTCCTCCCATTGCTCCTTTCACCTGTCTATCTGGCCTTATCTACCAGCAGAGCCCATAGCTTGTTTGTAAACATCTCTCCCTCATTCCTTTCTATGCTGAGACCCCTCTTGGGCATCACCCACAGAGGTGCTGCTTGGACAAATCTGCAGAGCAGGAGATGCTGAAGTGCTGACGGCTCCGTGGGGCTCAAAAAGAGGAGGATGAAACCAGAGATCTGCTGGAATTCATTCATGTAGAAAAGTCTGCGTGGAAACCACAATGATGGCGCATGTAAGCTCTGATTTGGTGAAGGACCTGAGCTCCAAACTTCATTTACTTTCTAGATTTGGACTCTTTGGTCCTGAATTTGCTATCAGCAATTGGTTGCACTTCGGAATCTTCTTGGAGCTGATGAAATCTCCTGCCTGCCCCAGAAGATTTGTGCCAATCCAAGTGACACATGAAGGATCAGCAGTCATAGTTTGGGTGTCAGAGACACACAAACTGGAGAGAGACTATTTACAAGGATGTGTGGTAATAGACAACAGGAGTGGCTTCCCACTGAAAGAGAAGAGGTTAGAGCTGAAATTAGAAAAATTGCTCCTGAAATTAGAAAAAATCCCTGGCAGTGCCCAAGGCCAGGGATCCAGTTTATTTCCAGTTTATTGGAAAGTTTTGTTTACTGGAGGGGGTCCCTGTTCCAGCAGGGATTCAGAACGAGATGATCTTTCACTGATTTTCTGTGCTTCCAGAGCAGTTTGTGCTGGACTCTTCATGGACACAGCCCTGCTGAAACCAACCTGCCTCTCGTGCTTTTAACTCTGGCAAAATTTTTGAGAGCTTGCAATCTAAAGCAACTTCTCTGGTCTCCAAAGAAACCTTCACCTCTGGCTTTTATTTCACCTTCACTTGTTGGCTTTTGGGGGCTCCTCCCCACAGTTGTTTGAACCAAAACCACAGACTCCACAGAAGAGGAGCAGAAAAATCCCAACGTTGTTCAAGGAGGAATAACACTTCAGCATCAATCCATTTTCTCCAGTCTCAAAATTCTCTTTCACTAAATCCAGGAGAATAAATCCTACAGCTCAAAGCAGTTGCTTGAGCTCTTTCCATTCTTTTTTTTTTTTACTTTCCCCCTTCATTGTTGGTCGAGGTTTGCAGTGGCTGGGAGAGGAAAGTGCCTGATTTCCAGGTCAGAGTTACACCAGCAGAAATTTACCATGGTGTTTATTGGTGAGGAAGAATCTCCCTTTTTGACCATATGAGTAATTCCAATTTTCCTGGTTTTTATCCCAATTTTCCCATTTCTAATCACAATTTTCCTCTTTTAAATCCAAATTGTCACTTCCCAATCAATTTTCCCATTACTAATCCAATGTCTTGGTTCCCAAAGTAAATTTTCCATTTTTTTAATCCAATTTCCTTTAATAAAATTTTCCACTCTATCCAAATTTTCCATTTTAATTGCAATATCTTGGTTCCCAATCCTAATTTTCCCATTTTTAATCCAAATTTCTATATTTAAGGTTTGCCTCCTGAAGTCAATTGATTTCATGGCGCCCAGAGCAATTGATTTTCTTTTTTTTTTTTTTTCATTTTTTTTTTTTACTGAAAGAGAGGGTGAGAATCATTGTAACTGGTTCCCTTCGGAAAACCTTGAAAACTGTCTAAGAAACAGATTCATGATGCATAGGCTTTCTTTCATTGCACTTGAAGTTGTCCAGTGTGGAGTGTATGACTTAGACTCAAAAAATAAATTAATCAGCGAATCAGTGGCTGCAATTCAGGGACTGTCAACCATCAAGAGGCTCCTTTAAATCTCTGCTGAGCTGGGCTCTCTAAGATCTGTGGGCTTGTATGGGGAAGAATAACAAGAATAAACTGAAATCTTAGAATTATTTTTCTCTTGATTTTTTTTTTTTAGAAAAATAATTTTTTTTGCTGGGAGAGCTTCCATTTTTGCCTGCTTACAAATCAAGCAGTGATAGGGTCCTGCTGTGCCTCAGGCTGTCCGCTTAAAATAAAGGAAGGGCTAAAAAGATGGACCATCTGGAAGCCTGTGCAGAAGGAGCGTGCCAGAGCAGGCTGACGTGCAGGAGCATCCTTTGGATGTATTTTTGAACACTGGTCAATCCATTGAGGGATTTTTTTATCGTTATTTTTTTGTGATGAGTTGATGGCAACTTCTCAGAGGCTTTTGCTGCGTGTTCCAGGGCTTGTGGATATTCCAGTCCGGGCTGAAAGGGAATTCTGGAACACTCTGTTCCTCTCTGGGAGCAGCCTGTGGTTGGCACCAAACCTTCCCTCAGCTTTGCAGGGGTGCTGATGGGCTCTGCTGTGCCGTGCCAGATGATTTTCCTGGGATTCTGGGCTGGAACTGCAGCTGGGAGTGGCGACTGCTCTGGGTCAGTGGTCTGGGGATTGATGCATTAATCAGCATTAATCTTTGCTTCAGTGCCGCTTCCCGGATGAGCAGGGATTTGCCCACATTCCTGGGATAAGGGATGAATCACCAGCACAGGCACCATTCCTCTTCTTCGCTTGTGTGTCCAACTCCTAGCCCTGGACTCAGTGCATCTCTAGGGAAACAAGGCAGATACTTTATTTTGTTTTTAGGAAATGCTGGGAAAATCTGGGTTTTTTTTTTTTATAATACTTGGTGTTCTGGGTTGGTGGTTGCACCGGATGATCTCAAAGTTCTTTCCCGACCTTCACGATTCTGTAATTTTCACACCACAAGCACGGGCAGCTTTACCTCCTCAAAGGCTCTCAGTGTTCCGAGCAACCTCCATGAGGAGGTGATCCCTGGTCTTCTGGAGGGTGGTGAAAGAGGGACATTTGAAGTCTGGCAATTTGTTAAAAGGACAAGCATGGCTTTTTTCCTCCTCTCCTCGTGGTTTGTGTGGAGAGTGCTGAAAGACTGAGGGGCATCCCAGTGTGGGGGCATTGGGGCTGTTTTTCCTTGCTCATCATATGCACAGCTCGGTCCTTTTTATAGCGTCGCATATGGCGCCATCACAACGGAATTTGTCACGATAATCCATCTGACCTGTCTCACTCTGTTGGCTGCAGCAGAGCTCATTCTGACAGACTGAAATTGGGACTGGAAATATGGTGCAGTGAGCAGAGGGACCACCAAGAGCCGACATCCCAGTCATGAGGAGGCTCAGGCTGCTTTGCCCACTTTGTGCGTTTATTCATGTGCACACGTGGTGGGGCCTGACACAGGTTTGAGGTGCATTTCCCATGGAATGTTGGTGCAGGGGAATTTGTCACGATAATCTATCTGACCTGTCTCACTCTGTTGACTGCGGCAGAGCTCGTTCCACCAGACTGAGATGGAGACTGGAAATAAGGTGCAGTGAGCAGAGGGGCCACCAAGAGCCCTGTCTAAGGTTCCACGGAAGGTGTAACCAAAGCAGTCTGTGTTCTATTACCATCTACATGAGCTGTTAAAACAGGTGGGGCAGAGCTCTTCATCCCAGCATGACCAGTGCTAAACATCCTCGGGGGCCATCTCTGCTCATGGACCATCGAGGGATCTGGGAATGACACATGGAATTCCATCATTCCATTAGGAGATGCCTCACCTGCAGAGGAGGAACTGGACATCCCCACTGGCACATAAACTGAGGCTCTGGAACAGGGGGACACTTCTTCCACTGCATCCCAGAGGAGAGGAGCTGAGAACCACCCTGGACCTGCAGAGATGGACTGGACCTGTCTGCAGGATCAAGCTTGGATGAGAGCACATCATCACTGCAACGGGGCTGCAGCACCATTGAACATGAACAGAGCGACATCCATCACTGCAACGGGGTGCAGCACCATTGAACATTGACCCAGAGCACATCCATACTGCAACGGGGCTGCAGCCACACTGAACATTGAACTTCACTTCAACGAGACACACCCATCACTCAACGGCTGCAGCACCACTGAACATTGAACCAGAGCACATCCATCACTGCAACGGGCTGCAGCACCATTGAACATTGACCAGAGCACATCCATCACTGCAACGGGGCTGCAGCACCACTGAACACTGACACTGAACATTGAAATGAATGAATTGAACATTGAACATTGAACCAGAGCACACCATCATCGCAAGGGCTGCAGCACCATTGAACATTGAACATTGAACCAGAGCACATCCATCACTGCAGGGGCTGCAGCACCATTGAACTTGAACATTGACCCAGAGCACATCCATCACTGCAACGGGGCTGCAACACCATTGAACATTGAACATACATTTATAGAGCACACCATCACTCCAATGGGACTGTAGCACCACCCTGCTCAACAGCATATCAGGTTATATTCTCCATTCCTGCCTTCCTTGACAGACACATGTCCTTTAAACCAAGACAAGCCTGACGTCCCAGCCACGAGGAGGCCCAGGCTGCTTTGCCCAGTTTGTACCATTTGTTTATTTATGTGCACACAGGGTGGAGGCTGACACAGGTTTGGGGTGCATTCCTTTGGGATGTCAGTGCAGGGAAGCAGGGCCCACAGCAGCAGGGCCAGCAGCTCTGGAATACTATGGCTGCTGGTTCTGGCTGTGTTTTATGAAAAACAGGCACAGGTGGGATTGGAGCCACAGTGCCCCACTCCTGGGCAGCACAATGCTGAAGGCCTCTGGGTCATTTCTTTGCAGCAAACTGGGGCAATACCAATGACAAAACCACTGCAATTGGTGAGCAAAGCCTGCCCTTGTATTTAGAGGGGGAAAAAACCCTTTGGTGGTCTCTAAATCCCCCCTAGCTGTAGCCAGAGCTCCTCTCTTCAGCTTGGACTCTCAAAGGATGAAACAGCCCTGATGGGCTGCTGACAATTTGAGAAGATTAGAAACTGTCGTACAAGATTAGGAAGCTGCAAAAATGGGCTGTAGCTACTTTCCTTCCCAGTGCTCTCAGCTACAGCTGAGAATCTAGACCAGACTTTATTTTTGGCAAGGGGAAAAAAAATACTTTTGATACTGTGCAAAAAAAAAAAAAAAAAAAAAAAAAGGCAAGAAATGTTAGTGGGGACTGGGATGATGCCCAGATTCCTGCTCAGCCCCTCACCCTGCAGAGCTCTGAGTGTGCCATGGAGTCTTGCAGGGAGCATGGTCAGGGCGATTCCAAACCCGAGCGTTGCTGCCTGTCCCTGTGCCAGCATTGTTTGTCATTCCCAGCAGACCCACGGAATTTTCTCCTCAGTGGTGCTGGAAGGGCTCACCACTCTCACATTTGGAGCCACGGCAACAAGGAAAACACGAAACCTCCATTTTACCACGGATTTTGTGACTTCTGATGGTTTATTTTAAAGTTCCTGGAAACCAGGAGTTGCACCGGTCTCTGTCCTTGCTGTCAGAAGAAAACAACCACGTGGCTACAGGGGACGGCTCAGAAACACGGCTCTGATTGTGCCAAAAAGCTGGAAAACGAAGAACAGCCTGTGCTGGACCAGTTGGGTTCCTGGAGATCACCTTGGTGGCCAGCCAGGGACAAGGAGCCATCTGCCACTGTGGCTCATGACCCCACCAGCAGAGGTGGCCAAGGATGGGCACCATCATCACCCAAAAAATCAACGCCAACAACCACAACCAACCTCTCTTCCCACTGCTCCCTGCATTAAAATGCTGAGAGATTTTGTGACAAGAAGAATTCCCCATCCCAAACACCACAGGGTCAGATCCCAGCTCTCTACCAGTACCCCAAAAATTTTCCCATCTTCTGGCAATCACGGAATTATTCCCAGCAGCCACAAACACAATAGATTTTGGGGGGAGAGAGTTCTGTGGTTTGTATTTCACAAGGAATTTAAAAGTCCTGCTTCAACCTGTTCTCCCAATGAGAAATTGAATCCTGCCCGTGGAGTGACAGAGCGTGGCCTCGTTGAACTGTGATTCCCAAACCACTGATGGTTTATAACCACACATGATTTTTTTTTGGATAACTTCCTGTTACTTGGGTCGTTGTCACTTTTTCTTGAGCAAGTTTGGCCATGGAAATCTGTGTTGGTTTTTTGGTGGGATTTTTTTTTCCCCTGAATTTGATAACAGGGATCAAATTGAGACTCTCAGAACTTCAGTGTGGTTGGATACCTGATCCACACTGAAATATCTCAGAGGGAATTTGGGACAAAAGAAAGGGTTTGCCTTTCAAACATAGCTGTGATAGGGGATTAATAATAAAGAAGGGCTACAGGCACACATGAAAATCCCAGAATATCCAGGATATATATGCAATAAATCATGGCCTGGCTGCAGATAAACCAGGTCTGCCTTCCACCTTTGGCTCCTCTCCACCGGTCCTGACATTTTTTGTCCTTGTTCCCACACATGCCAGGACTTTGCCACATCCTTGGAGCCCACAGAGCTCGGGCTCCATCCCAGGAAGGAAGTCAGACCCAGCAGAGGCTCTGAACCTGCTCAAACCTGTGAATTCCCTGAGCTCTGTGCTCACACAGCCCAAAGGACACCACAGCCCCATCCCAGAGCCCGGCTTGCTGCAGCGGGAGCTGCCTCCAGATTGGAGCCAAACTCTGCTGGGGATTCCAGACCCGGGGAAAGGCAGGGCTGCTCCAACTTCCAGGATCTCCAAAGCTTTTCCCTCAGGACACTGAGGAATCTTGAGCTTTTGTGTTGTTTTCTTCACCCAGATTTTTCAAGGAAAGGCTGGGAGAGCTGGGATTGTTCAGCCTGGACAGGAGAAGCTCTGGGGTGACCTCACTGTGGCCTTGCAGGGCCTGAATGGGCTGACAGGAAAGATGGAGAGAGACTGGGACAAGGGATGGAGGGACAGGACACAGGGAATGGGGTCACACTGCCAGAGGGCAGGGCCAGATGGGATATTGGGAATTGGGAATTGTTCCCTGGGAGGGTGGGCAGGCCCTGGCACAGGGTGCCCAGAGAAGCTGTGGCTGCCCCTGGATCCCTGGCAGTGCCCAAGGCCAGGCTGGACATTGGGGCTGGGAGCAGCCTGGGACAGTGGGAGGTGTCCCTGAAAAGAGAGAGATTTAGAGCTGCTTTGATATCTGCCAGCGTGTTTTAACAGCTGCTGGGGAGGGGTTGCTTCGTGCTCCTCAACGTCCGCGCTGCCCCAACCAAAATTCCTCCCCGTGTCACGGCGTGGCGCTTTTTTTCTCATTCCTGAGAGCTCAAACTCGCTTTTGCAGGGATTTGGGAAAATAAAATGGCCAAACCTTATTGTAAAATTCTTTTTTAAGTAGTAATAATAATAATATTTTAAAAGTAGAAATCCCTGGGTGCTGGGTGCTGCAGCCACAGCCTGGAAGTTCCCCATTTCTCACTTCTCAGTTGTCCTTCTCCCAAGTCCTCCAGCCCGCTAACATTTTCCATGGTTTGTTGGCATCTGAGTGACTTCCCAGGGTATTTTCAAATGAAATCATCGCAGTGAAGAGCTTCAAGCTGTCGGCTCTTGGTGAGGAACCTCTGTGGAGCCCACAATCAGAGTTTCTGCCCCTCTTGGTCCAGTCCCTTGGGGGAGAACCCTTTTTATATGGTGATTAATGGCTGATTTAGGCAATGTGGATAATCCATGGAAAAAAATGTTTTTTGTAAAGCTTTTCCTCTCCACAGCTGTGACCTTTACCCTTTTTTCTTGTCTTTTGGTTGATCTTTATTCTTATGCCTTGATTTTTGTTAACATTTATTATCGCTATTTTTTTTTTTTTAGATAATAACATCATCTAATCAGGAATGGTTTGGTTGGAAGGACCTGAAAGCCTCCATTCCATTCCATTCCATTCATTCCATTCCATTCCATTCCATCCATTCCATTCCATCATCCTCCTGCATGGGTGGGACACCTTCCACTGTCCCAGGGTGCTTCCCTCGGTCACAGGCTGCCCGTGTTAATGCAGTTTAAAAGAAAAATGGAATTATTTTGGTGGCTGTAGAGAGAAAAACAAATAAAGAGAAGCAAAAGAAGGGGGTTTCCAGCTTCCCACCTCTTTTAGGCCAGTGCATCATTCCTAAAATTGGGGATGTACATCTGTGTGTCACACTTTGGGACCTGAAATTGGGAAATTCACACTGAAATTGGGGATTGCACATCTGTGGGTCCACTTGGATCTGATTGGGAATCACACTGAAATTGGGGATGCTGTGGTCAACTTGGGATCTGAAACTGGGAATTCACACTGAAATTGGGGATTGAACATCTGTGGGTCCCACTGTGGGACTTGAATTGGGGATTGAACACCTGTGGGTCACATTTGAGACCTAAAATTGGGGGTGCACATCTGTGGGTCACAGAGTGGGACCTAAAATTGGGAATTGCACATCTGTGAGCCACACCTGTCAAAATTTGGGAAGCACTTCCTGGAAAGAAAAGGCAGTTTAGTTAGTTAAAGCCTAACTGAGGTTGTTTTTTTTTTTCCAGAAACCATCTCTTGCACCTTTAAAAATTACTTTTTTTTTTTCATGCAGTGCCTTTAAATCTCTAGGAAGCCTCTTGTGTTCAGGTGGTTTTTTGTTCTGTTTTGGGATCAGGTGGGATGGCTTTATGGGATGATGTTACTGGGATCAGGTGGGATGGATTTACTGGATCAGGTGGATGGCTTAGGATGATGTACTGGATCAGGTGGGATGGCTTAGGGATGATGTTAGGATCAGGTGGGATGGATTACTGGATCAGGTGGGATGATATGGTCAGTGGATGGTTTATGGGATCGTATGTACTGGCAGGTGATGGTCTGGATGTATGTACTGGGATATGCTGGACAGGTGGATGGCTTTATGGGATGATGTACTGGGATCAGGTGGGATGGATTTACTGGGATCAGTGATGTTTACTGTAGGTGATGATGTTACTGGATCAGTGGATGTCTGATCAGTGGATGATTACTGGGTCAGGTGGATGATTTACTGGGATCAGGTGGGATGGTTATGTTTACTGGGATCAGGTGGGATGGATTTCTGGATCAGGTGGATGGCTTTATGGATGATGTTACTGGGATCAGGTGGGATGGATTTACTGGGATCAGGTGGGATGGCTTTATGGGATGATGTAGATCAGGTGGGATGATTTACTGGGTAGTGATGGTTACTGGGATAGGTGGGATGTTATGGCATGATGGTTACTGGGATAGTGGATGTTATGGATGATGGTTACTGATCAGGTGGGATGCTTATGGATGTGTTACTGGGATCAGGTATTTACTGGATAGGTGGATGGATCTGGTGTGATGATTACTGGGATCAGGTGGATGCTTATGGGATGTGTTACTGAGTGGTGGGATGGCTTTATGGGATGATGTTACTGAGATCAGGTGGGATGGCTTTATGGGATGATGTTACTGAGATCAGGTGGGATGGCTTTATGGGATGATGTTACTGGGATCAGGTGGGATGATGTTACTGGGATCAGGTGGGATGGATTTATGGGATGATGTTACTGGGATCAGGTGGGATGGCTTTATGGGATGATGTTACTGGGATCAGGTGGGATGGATTTACTGGGATCGGTGGATGATCTGGGCAGGTGGGATGTTTACTGGGATCAGGTGGGATGAACTGGGTCAGGTGGATGATTACTGGATCAGGTGGGATAGATTTACTGGGGTCAGGTGGGATAGATTTACTGGGATCAGGTGGGATAGATTTACTAGGATCAGGTGGGATGGATTTACTGGGGTCAGGTGGGATGAGGTTACTGGGATCAGGTGGGATAGATTTACTGGGGTCAAGTGGGATGGATTTACTGGGATCAGGTGGGATGATTTTACTGGGGTCAGGTGGGATGAGGTTACTGGGATCAGGTGGTTTGGTTTTATTTGGATCAGGTGGTTTGTTTTTATTTGGATCAGGTGGGATGATCTCTGTGGGAGGAAAGCCTTACTAGCATCCTTGCCCATTTTTATGGATTTTCCTTGTGGTGCCGAGATTCTCCCAGTGCTGGTCACAGTCCCATGTTTGGGGTCGTGTCCAGACCAGGCACAACCCCTGCATCGCTGTTGTTGCTTTTATTTTACCCCACTTTGGCAAAAAAATCCTCTGGAAATTGAGAAAAAATTTAAAAACAGGCTTGATGAAAGTGGTCACATTAAAGCAGAGGTTGATATTAAGGTGAGGTGAATGGTATTAAGATAGTGCTTGGAAAAGGTGATTGAGTCAGAATTCAGGCTGGAGCCCCTGGTTTGTGCAGCCTCAGGAGCCAGCCAAGCAGATGCTATTCCTAAAATAAAGAGGGGGAAAAAAAAAGGGAAAAATAAAGAAAAAGAAAAGGAAAAACTGGCAGGCCAGGATCCAGCATCTGGACCAAATTGAGACTCTCAGAACTTCAGCATGGTTGGATACCTGATCCACACTGAAATATCTCAGAGGGAATTTGGGACAAAAGAAAAGGTTTGCCTTCCAAACATAGCTGGGATAGGGAATGAAGAATAAAGAAGGGCTACAAGCACACAGAAAAATCCCAGAATATCCAGAAAATTTGTAGTAAATTGTGGCCTGGCTGTGGTATCATTTCCCTGCTTGCTGAAATTTAAGGATGGAGTCTGTCATTGCATTTTTTTACTCAAAATGTTTTGCTTTCCTTGCCCTCACCAAAAGCACAAAAACAAAACAAGAAAAAAAAAACCAAAACAAAAAACAAAACCAAAAACCACCAAAAAAAAACCCCAAAAATAGCAACCAAACCAAAACAAACCCAAAGAACATCAACAAACAACCAAAAAAAAACAACAACCAAAAAAGGGACTCATCCTTCTGGTTTGAGGAAGGACCTTCTGAGGGTGCAGACTGGATTTGCTGCCTGGGAAGATGACAGGTCTAAATTCCACTGAAAGGGTGGAGTGTTGGGTGCCATGGGTTGGAGTTGGGAGGAGGGAAATTGCAAGGATTTTCTTCCAAGTGAAGAGAAAATGTTTGGGGGTTGAAATTTCCACCTGAAAGGTGCAATGTTTGGAAAGTGATATAAAGAAATCCTCCCTGCAGCATCCATTTGTCCTCCACAAAATCTAAAAAACCCATATTTACCTTTTTTTTTCCCCCCTTTATCACATCTTACAGAGGTGCTTGCATTTGGGATTTTTTTCCCCCTGAGTTTGATAACAGGGACCAAACTGAGACACTCAGAACTTGGATGCCTGATCCAGCACAGGGCTTGGAATGAGCGATTTTATTGAGAAAGTTTCAAACCCTCTGACTTTCCAGCTGTGCTCATTTATTAATTTCCTTCTGCACCTCATTTCAGACATTCACACCCAGGAAATGCACGATTGACAAACTGAAACTTTTGCAGTTTCAATATTCAGCAGTAACTTGGCCTCCAGTTATAATTTTTTTTTTTTAAGGTGTGTTTTAGGCTGAGTAAAACAGACCTGCTCTCTTCCTCCAGCAGGCTCTGAAAAACTGCTCTGTGTGGCAGGGGAATTATTTTGTTTATTTGGTTGGGGGTTTTGTTTTTGTTTATTTATTTGTTTGTATATTTTTATTTTGTCCTTTTTTGTTTGGTTTTTTTTTTTTTTTTTTTGTTTAGTTTTGAGATTTTTTTTTTTGGTCTGGGTTTTTTGTTTGTTTTTAGTTTGGCGTTTTTGTTTGTTTGAGTTTTTTTGTTGTTTGAGTTTGTTTTGGGGATTTTGTTGCGTTTTTTTGTTGTTTTTTGGTTTTGTCTTTGGGATTTTTTGTTTGCTTTTTTTCTTTAGGGTCTTTTTTTTGTTTTGTTTTGTTTTGTTTGTTTTGTGGGGTTTCTCTTGTTTTTGTTTTTTTGGGTTTTTTTGGGGAGGTAGCAAGAAAAACAAAGCAATTTGAGCAAAAATGTAATAAATGACAGCCAGGGAGCCGGGCTGGTTCATGTTTGATTCCCAAATTCACTCATTTCATTTTCCTAAGCACCTGTTGGAGCCGAGCGCTCATTTCAACAACACATATGGAGGAAAAGAAATAACAATTAGCACATTTTTATTAATAATCCTCAGGGAATAGCCTTGCCAATCCTTCCAGTGAGGGTTTGGAGGGTGGAAGCACCACTTGTTCCTCCAGGCTTCCGTGAAAAGCTTCAGTTTTAAACAAATCTAAATTTTTCCAGGAACAACATTTTATTGTGAAAAATTCCTCAAAAATGCCTGAAATCACAAACTTGTTAGGGAAAAGCACAGATGATTTCCAGCAGGGCAGGACTTCTCACTGGAATCCAGCAGAGTGTTTTGTTGGGAGAGTTTCTCAGCCTCGAGCCATTCCCGATCCTCACTGGGCACTAATTCCTGCAGATGGGCTGCTCTGCTGCTTCCTCTGGAGATTTAGGAACTGCTCTTACCCTCACCAGGAGTTTCATAAACCACCCCCGTGTTGCCCCAGTTCTTGTACTTCCACCTCATTTCTTTTTTTTTGTGCATGGAGAAAACGGCTGCTCCCTCCTGGGAAATCCCAGCCCTGGCTGATGTCATCTTGCATTTCCCCATTGTTGGAGTTTCCCAAGCTCATTTTGGGGTCCTGAGTGTCTGTCAGGGCATCAGGGTTCTGAGCTGAGCTAACACCATGGAATCCCAGAGTGGTTTGGGTTGGGAGGGACCTCAAAGAGCATCCAGTGCCACCCCTGTCATGG